>CANNZV010000051.1:0-585802 GCA_947561585.1 Caprella mutica
GTAGTGAAGTATTTATAGAAAGACTGTTACAAAGTTGATCGATTCATTACTGATAAATATCTACTAATAAGGTATAGTTTGGTACATTAATAATAATCTTTTAGGAACTAAATATATGGTTTAGTACTTTTAGGGCAGAAATTAAAAGATATCATTCTAGTGGCTCAGAATTTAAATGTTGTGCCTATCCACGTATTTTGAACCAGAAGGTAGTGAAGTATTTATAGAAAGACTGTTACAAAGTTGATCGATTCTTTACTGGTATATATCTACTAATAAGGTATAGTTTGGTACATTAATAATAATCTTTAAGGAACTAAATATATGGTTTAGCACTTTTAGGGCAGACATTAAAAGATATCATTCTAGTGGCTAAGAATTTGAATGTTGTGCCTATCCACGTATTTTGAACCAGAAGGTAGTGAAGTATTTATAGAAAGACTGTTACAAAGTTGATCGATTCATTACTGATAAATATATACTAATAAGGTATAGTTGGGTACATTAATAATAATCTTTAAGAATCTAAAGATATGGTTTAGCACTTTTAGGGCAGAAATTAAAAGATATCATTCTAGTGGCTCAGAATTTAAATGTTGTGCCTATCCACGTATTTTGAACCAGAAGGTAGTGAAGTATTTATAGAAATACTGTTACAAAGTTGATCGATTCATTACTGATAAATATTTACTAATAAGGTATAGTTGGGTACATTAATAATAATCTTTAAGGATCTAAAGATATGGTTTAGCACTTTTAGGGCAGAAATTAAAAGATATCATTCTTGTGGCTCAGAATTTAAATGTTGTGCCTATCCACGTATTTTGAACAAGAAGGTAGTGAAGTATTTATAGAAAGACTGTTACAAAGTTGATCGATTCATTACTGATAAATATTTACTAATTAGGTATAGTTTGGTACATTAATAATAATCTTTAAGGAACTAAAGATATGGTTTAGCACTTTTAGAGCAGAAATTAAAAGATATCATTCTAGTGGCTCAGAATTTAAATGTTGTGCCTATCCACGTATTTTGAACCAGAAGGTAGTGAAGTATTTATAGAAAGACTGTTACAAAGTTGATCGATTCATTACTGATACATATCTACTAATAAGGTATAGTTTGGTACATTAATAATAATCTTTAAGGAACTAAATATATGGTTTAGCACTTTCAGGGCAGAAATTAAACGATATCATTCTAGTGGCTCAGAATTTAAATGTTGTGCCTATCCACGTATTTTGAACCAGAAGGTAGTGAAGTATTTATAGAAATACTGTTACAAAGTTGATAGATTCATTACTGATAAATAGCTTCTAATAATGTATAATTGGGCACATTAATAATAATCTTTAAGGATCCAAATATATGGATTAGCACTTTAAGGGCACAAATTAAAAGATATCATTCTAGGGATCAGAATTGAAATGTTGTGCCTCTCCACGTATTTTGAACCAGAAGGTAGTGAAGTATATATAGAATGACTGTTAAAAAGTTAATCGATTCATTACTGATAAATATATACTAATAAGGTATAGTTGGGTACATTAATAATCTTTAAGGATCTAAAGATATGGTTTAGCACTTTTAGGGCAGAAATTAAAAGATATCATTCTAGTGGCTCAGAATTTAAATGTTGTGCCTATCCACGCATTTTGAACCAGAAGGTAGTGAAATATTTATAGAATGACAGTTACAAAGTTACGCGATTCATTACTGATAAATATCTACTAATAAGGTATAGTTTGCCACATAAATAATAATCTTTAAGGATCTAAAGATATGGTTTAGCATTTTCAGGACACAAATTAAAAGATATCATTCTAGTGGCTCAGAATTTAAATGTTGTGCCTATCCACGTATTTTGAACCAGAAGGTAGTGAAGTGTTTATAGAATGACTGTTACATAGTTGATCGATTCATTACTGATAAATATTTACTAATAAGGTATAGTTTGCCACATAAATAATAATCTTTAAGGATATAAAGATATGGTTAAGCACTTTTAGGGCAGAAATTAAAAGATATCATTCTAGTGGCTCCGAATTGAAATGTTGTGCCTATCCACGCATTTTGAGCTACTAGGTAGTGAATTATTTATAGATAGACATTTTTCAAGTTTTCCGATTCATTACGGATAAATATATGCTAATATGGTCTAGTTGCACGCATAAATAATACTCTTTAAGGATCTAAAGATATGGTTTAGCACTTTTAGGGAAGAAAATATAACATTGCATTCTAGTGACTCAGAATAGAAAAATATCGCTAGTAGAAGAATTCTGAGCCACTAATTATTATTTACTCGTTATCAATGATATTACACAATGTTTATTAATTCTTTCTCATTGGCACACCTTGAATTACAATGAATACGCGTGTTTTCACAAGGAAAACATAAAATTTAGCTTGATTAGAATATTTGTTGAAGTGGCTCAATTTGCTATTTCTATGGAGTTCTATGTTCGATACGAGCCACTGTTTTTTAATATCCATTAAACTGAAATTTTTATATTTTTTATTTTGTGCTCTATATATTTATAATCATAATACATATATTTCTTGTTGACAAAATGTCATTTAGTAGGTATTTTTGAAAAGTGGCTCAAAATCAAAATCTTCAATTTTGAGCCACTTCCTTATTTTCTGAAATACCATCATTTTATTAATTTTTTATAATTATATCTCATTTATAATGCAATCTAAATAATATATTGAAATGATAACTTTGTACAAAGTCTGTAAGACCTAAAATTGAAGTGGCTCAAAATCCGCATTTACTTAACCAAATTAATTAAAATGTTATCATAACAAATTCTGACCATGAAGGAATATAGAACGATTTCGTTATTTTACTGAATATTTATACTTTCATCTTTCAAATTCTTAATCATTATGGATGTATTTTGACAACTTTATCAAAGGAATCACAGTGTTATTAAGAAATTAGTGAATAAATGACTTTCATCAGTCTTTCCTCTGAAGCCTTGATGAGTTTCAAAAACACATCCAATATATAATAGGTGAAATAGAGCTTCACTTATGGTATCCACTTATGAAAGCCTACCTATTCTATGTTTATCTATCTGATCTGTTAAATCCATGAATTTATCATAAACATAAATATTGTCAGTAATTGTAACATCTATTTTGATTTTTGATTTTCTTCATCACCATTGACAGTACTAGAATTTTGTGATGGTGGACTAGTTGATGGTTTCGGTCACACAGAATTATCCTTACAGCATGTCAGGAGCCCATGAAACGACCATCGGAATCACAAGGCTTATTCAACATTTGTTTAGAATCCAATATAATATAATCTTTTTGAAAACGATTATATTCTATTGTTCATACATAATCATAGCCTCGGGAATTCACCTCTGGCTACTAATGTAGCAAAGTGAAAAAGTTATCGCTCTACAGTGATAGTCATGACTCACGAGGTTAAATATATATGCCATCATCGTCACTCTTATTTGAGAGAGTAAAAAATTTGTTCAGAGTACAGTATATGAATATAGGTAAAATGTATCCATATTTTACTGGTCTGACCATGTTGTAACTCGTGAAATATATTATATATAAAAAATGCAAATTATTTTTTACATCATATGAATTTCAATAATTAAAGACAATGACTGTATCTTTGAAATGCAGTCTTAAAACCAATAAAATATAACCAAACCAGATTTTAGGCTTACCGTTTTCGTGCTGTCATTTCAAAACTTCCAAAAACATATATCATAGGGTTGACAAAACCAGTGATGGTAACTGGCTGATTAGGTGTAATCAATAATCATGTCATCAGCGAGAACAATATAAAACTATTGCAATTTTCTTTAGAAATTTATATTCATTTTTCAATTATACTGATGCTGTGATAATATTATAATATTATAAGAATCTATAGCTTGAGATCGGTGCATAGACAAATTATTTTACGACCTATTTTAAAGTGGTGATTTTAAAATTGATGGAAACAATAAATTTTATTAAATTGTTTTAGCTTATCCCTTTCACAAGTTTATTAAAGATATAACATATTAACACCAGAAATGATCTTACTGAAATATTAAATGCAATATAAAAATTGACATTGAAATAGTGGTACAGTTTTTCTTTATATATTACATTGGTTCATCTTTATTATTTGTTTGCATATTTCACATTCATCTCATACATTGAATCCGTCTTATTCTCAATGAAGATCCTCGTGAATTGAATATATAAAGATGAGAAAGATTTAAAAAATTCAAAGGCAGGATAAATCACTGACAAGTTGAGGGTCCTGCACACTCACCAATAGACAGGAAAAATCAGTGACAAGTTGAGAGTCCTGCATACTCACCAATAGACAGGACAAATCACTGACAAGTGGAGTCCTGAATGTTCACCAATAGAGAGGACAAACCGCTGACAAGTAAAGAGTCCTGCATATTCACCAATAGACAGGACAACTCACTGACAAGTTGAGAGTCATGGAAACTCACCAATAGGCAGGAAAAATAACTGATAGGTAGAGAGTCCTGCATACACACCATTAGACAGGGCAAGTTACTGAAAAGTTAAGAGTCCTGCATACTCACTAATAGACAGAACAACTCACTGATATGTATAGAGTCCTGCATACTCAACATTATTCAGCACAAATAACTGACAAATTGAGAGTGCTGCATACTCATCAATAGGCAGGAAAACTCTCTGGCAAGATAGGAGTCCGTCATAGTCACCAATAGACGGACAACTCTCTGACAAGTTGAGAGTCCTGCATACTCACCAATAGACAGGACAACTCATTAACAAGTTGAGAAGCAGGCGTACTCATCAATAGGCAGGGCAAATGACTGACAAGTGGAGAGAATTGAATACCCATCAAAAAACAGAACAAATCACTGACAAGTTGAGAGTCCTCCTTACTCACCAATATCCTTTGAGGGAAAATATTTTCATAGGCTAGAGTGGAGGAACGGACGGAAGAGATCGAACTTCACTCTTTGTTTATAAAGGATTCAAACAGAGACGATAGTAGCTCCACATGAAAAATTGATAAAATTAAGCTTAACGTTTAGTTGGGCTTAACCATTTAAAGACGGATGTAGATTATAGTCTATGTGACTTCAAAGTAGTTTTAGGATATTTTTATGTGTATTTTCAATATATTTTAAGGCCAGCTGCTTTGAGATATTTGTCAGGTGTTAAATGGAACTCTGGTTTCATTTTTCATACCATTTAACTTCACAGAAGCGACAGAGAAGACATTTTTAGATGAAATAAAAATATTTAAAATAATGCACTTTTTGTATAATTTTTTTTCATCGAAAGATAATATTATTTTGCATCAGAACATAATCTAGGCATGAAAGAGTTAAGAGGGTACTTAACTCATATGGCCACATCATATTTTTCTATGTTTGGAGCTAATTTCCAGGTACAATGATTAAATATACCAAAATTAATTATATGTGATCATTACAAATTCTGACCATGAAGGATTATAGAACTATGTTGCAATTATACTGTATATTTATCCTTTCGTCCTTCAAATTCCTAATCATTATGGATCTGCTTTGACAACATTATCAAAGGAATCACTGTGTTATTAAGAAATTAGTGAATAAATGAGTTTCATCAGTCTTTCCTCTGAAGCTTTAATGAGTTTAAAAAACACATCCAATATTTAATAGGTGGATTAAGACTGAATATTTTAAGATTACGGAAGTGAAATTTATATTTCGAACAAAATTTCAAATCAGTTATTAGGATGGTTATTTTTTACTATCCTAATTAATTAATATTTAAAGAATTCAAAAGTATTTTGTTACATGATATGACTTACAATACACCTGAACTTATTCTAAGTGATCTATGAGTAATCTAAATACTTCCAATATTATTTCAGTATTTGTATCTAATTTAACTATTGATTTCTTCCGATGTACCTTAAAATTCTAATGAAAATAATAAGTCTCGAGTATGGGTAACTGATGAAAAAAATCGATATTGAAACATTATTGATGATGGTATACCTAAATAAAATAAATTAATTTTGAATGAAATATTAATATTAAACCTCAGAACACTATAAATATATAAATGATGAAATTATATTTCTTTGAAACATTTCATACATTTTGTTTCCCGCTAAAATATATAATTCTACAAATTCTCAAAAGATTAATCAACAGACATGCTGAGAGGATCAGTGATGAACGGGTTCGACGAGCTGTTGATAACTTCTCCATCAGAGTTGAAAAATACGCAGAAAATATCAGTGGCCATTTCGAGGCTGAATAATATTTTAATTTGTGATTTTGTTCTTACTAGATTAGGAAACCTCCAAATTTCCCCAATTTACTTCCTGATATTCCAAGTTTCAGATGTTAATTTGTGACAATGATACGCAATGTTTAAAAAATCAAATACTTATCAATCACCCTTTACATTACATACTGATTTTTTGTTTTATACCTTTTTAGGTCAAAATGTATAGTCTCATCTGCTTTGCTAAAATAATTCAATTTCATCATAAATTTCATATCATCACCCAATTGATGATTTGTATCGTCACAACTCAGACCAACACTAATAGCTACCTATTGAGCTTATAAAGATACTTGAGACTCTATTTCACCTCTTCTGTGGCTCAGACTCTATTGTAAAGGAGTCATTTGAGACTCACACCAATTTTGTAGCTCAGACTCAATTGTAAATGACTCACTTGGGATGTTAGATTGTGGTAATTACCAACTGTAATCTAGTTAAGGGAAGGATGTGGAACTGCAGCTCTGGGGTAAACTAGAAATCTTGTCTAGTGCTAGTCTAAAACAGTTATGGATATAGTGGAACAGAATATCAGATAAAATTTGTTATACACTGTTAGGAGAAAAAGAGATATGAATAGATGTTCAAGATATGAAGATCATAAATCTTAATTTGATTATTTAAGAGAGTTTTATTTCTAATAGAATGCAATGATATCATTTGTAAATCTCGAATTATTATTTGTTTTCATCAAAAATCAATTGGTAGTGGATGCTCATCTTTGAATATATTAGTTAAATCATTAGGGTATTTATTTTAATTATAGGACCGATATATTGTAAGAAATTTTCAAAATTATTATTATTATTTTATTTATATGATTGCAAATAGGCAATTTAGTCTATTATATCTAAAACAGGAAATTATATTGGAAACCAAAGTCTTCTAGTAAACAAAATAAGATATGTTACTTCGACTCAATTTTTTTCTGAGTGTATTTTTCCCATTGGTTGTTACTTAACTTTAGCTAAATGCTACAATTCTAACTGAAATAGCATTAACCTCTTACAATAACAGTACTGTAAATTGCACATATCTAGATTTAGTGCAATGCTTCATTTCCTGTAGTTGGTAGAGTACCCAATGTGTCCTACGGTTAGTTAGTTTCCCGTCTTCCATTAATAATTTAAAATCAGTTTTATTTCCCGTTTGTCTCTGACGCGGAAGATACGCTAGCGCTACTAATTATTAGCAAGTAATCCTCGGAGATGTGAGGAAATAAACATTATGAAATAAGGCAGCTTCAATGAAAATATTTTTTTAGTAACGAAGTAAACTTTGAACAAACTTTGTGAAATAATAAATTATAGATAAAACAATTTTATTTTTATTTAAATTGTACGGAGTAGCTATACAATTTTTGTTCAGTTATATACATTTAGTTCAATAAAATATAGAATAGATAAGATTTTTTTATTTGATTTAACAATAATTGTGCTATAAAAATAAAAGAATATGAAGAAGTCGGCAATACGTCAATTTTCCAACGCATTAATTTGATCCAAATGTTTAATAATTATTTCTATTTTTATTTGATCCACACCAAGCCAATCCCATCGGTCCTTATTGCACCAATTGGTGAACTCAGCATTGCTCTAATAACACGATAATAATGAGGAAAGTGAACACATGTTGCTGCCTTAAGTCTACCTAATGACTGGTAAACAAGTAAACACACAATACTGCCGTTAGTCTACCTAATGACTGGTAAACCATTGAACACATGTTACTGCCTTTTAGTCTACTTAATGACTGGTAAACTAGTGAACACATGTTACAACCTTTAGTTTACCATATGACTGGTAAACAAGTGAACACATGTAACTGCATTTGATTTACCTAATGACTGGTAAACCAGTAAACACACAATACTACCTTAAGTCTACCTTATGACAGGTGAACGAGTGAACACATATTACTGCCTTTAGTCTACCTAATGACTGGTAAACAAGTGAACACATGTTACTGCCTTTTAGTCTACCTAATGACTGGTAAACTAGTGAACACATGTTACAACCTTTAGTTTACCATATGACTGGTAAACAAGTGAACACATGTAACTGCTTTTGATCTACATAATGGCTGGTAAAAAAGAGAACACATATTACTGCCTTCAGTCTACATAATGACTGGTAAACAAGAGAACACATGTTACTACCATTCGACTATCTAATGACTGGTAAACAAGTGAACACATGTTACTGCCTTTATTCTACCTAATGACAGGTAAATAAGTGAACACATGTTACTACTTTTAGTCTACCTAATGACTGGTAAACAAGTGAACACATGTGAGCAACGTTAACAAGGAACGGTATTTGCATTAAACAAATAATGGTCATTTTTGCAATCAATGCAACAAATATTACACTTCTACTAATTTTATCAACATTTAATGTGCTTATTGCTTATTTTTCGATGGTGTTTGTTAAAATTATATTTCATGTTGTTTCACCGATAGATTTTACGTGTAGTCATCCTCACTCCGACATTCTGTCCCCCACGCTGTATGATATATTCACCTTAACATCACAGACAATAATAACCCCCCCCCCCTTCCTCTTACCCAGCATTCGTAAGTTCCCTTGCAATTCCTGCAATTTATTTATTAGAGTAATATAGGAGCAGTTTCTTGCTATACGGAATATCTATTTGAGTTTAATGCGATCTAACCACCACTCCTCCATCTACTTGAACTATAGCATGAATATTAATTACACTTGTAGGTAAAAGTTACCCACAGAGTTTGAAGTTGTTTGTTGGTGAAATTGTAGTTTCATACATTTGAAGTGAATTGTGAATTTAAAATATTTCTATTTGAAATAAAAAAAATATTAGAATATACATGAAAGTTTTAAAATGATTAATAATGATTGGGTAAATAAAACTATACTGAGGATTATTTTTTTTTTAAACTGAATTCCGGAGTGTAGTACGATGAAAATTTTAAACATCAAGATTTTGCTGTTTTAGATATTATTAAATATATACAGTGAAAATGTACGACATTCAATCTTTGTCTATTTAACAATTTTTTATATTTAAACCTCAATTCCGTAAATCGTATTTGCCATTTACATAAATATGAATAATTTATTTTCACATTGTTCTATTTTTAAAAAAGTGGTGCGAAAGAAAACAGTTTTGAGTTATAAATGAGTGATTTTGGAGTTATATTTGTAAAAAGTCTTCTTGTTAGACTTCTATGGAGTTTTAGAGGTTTTTTCGTTATATCTCAGTTGGTCTAAATTCAGGCAATAGAAGTGATGAATGAGACGATGGAGTGTCTTACTGTGACTTGCTGAGATTAATGTTAAACATTTTTTTGGTAGATGAAATTTTAGGTTGATAGCACGAATTATGGTGTTCAATGAAGTTATTTTTTATGTGTTATCACAATTTAATAGTTGAACACATTTTTCAAGTTCACATTTGTTGTACTAGTGATTTAATACAAAATTATTCCAATTTGGTCAGTTATCCTTACGAAGGAGCTATCGTGAGTTCCTGGTGATGGGGAATAACAGTCACCGTAATTTCCATCTCTCTCTTTATGTGTTAAGTTCCAAACGGTCGTAAAAATACATGAAACTTTCGTTTCCGAAGACACTTCTTCAGAAGTTCGAAGATGAAACCAGAAATTGAATTGCAAAAATACGTGACAATGAAAAGGGACCATTGAAGTGAAGGCTATGAGTCTTAAGGCAACTGCTTGCTAACTAATAACTATGTGACGCTAATTTGCATTGAGGAAAAACAATTATAGTTTGAACGATCAAATAAGTATTTATAAGTAAGTATTTATGACAAATATACTATTCTATCATATTTCATAAAAATAGAAAATTCTATATTGAAGCAATATGATGAAATCATAAAATCGACAAAATTAATTAAAAAAGTTAATTCACTTTAACCAAAGAATTTTATAAAGTTTTATTACAACTTTTAACAAATGTAATTATAAATTTGCCTATTGAATAAACAGAATTTAAGTAGTGATTTAATATCATGGATCATAAAAATATCATAGATGAAATAGAATATTAAGCTGTATGTATATCGCTAGTGTAGAACTATTCAATACTTTTTAATTATCTATACTATTTTCGTGATCTATGATCTTAAAGCATATCGTAGCGAACCTTAATTTAAACAATGTACCGACAATTCTCTTCATACATTTGTCACCATTTCTTCTTTAATGCCTCTCTCTCCCTTCCATTAACCTCAACTAAAAACATATGATAATCCTTAGCAAAGCCTCTTGCTACTTTGTGTTGAATAGATTTTAAATGCTTGTGAGTTGTACAAACAATGTATTTAAAGAGGTTCTATTTGCCTAGCCACATTCTCTGGCAACTTCCTTTGAAGAATGAGAGACAAGACTGTAGACAGAGAGGCAGGATTAGAGACAGAGAGGCAAGACTAGAGATATAAAGGCAAGCGTAGAGACAGAGAGGCAAGACTAGAGACAGAGAAGCAAGACTAGATATAGAGAGACAAGACTAGAGACAAAGAGACAAGACTAGAGACAGAGAGGCAAGACTAGAGATATAAAGGCAAGAGTAGAGACAGAAAAGCAGGACTAAAGACAGAGAAGCAAGACTAGATATAGAGAGACAAGACTAGAGACAAGACTAGAGACAGAGAGGCATGAATAGAGAGACAGAGAGGCAAGACTAGGAACAGCGAGAAAAGAATTGAGACAGCAAGGCAAGACTAAAGACGGAGATGCAAAATTAGAGATAGAGAAATAACAGTGGTGCAACTGTTTTATATGAAGAAACTATACGTAGGTATATAACTATAATTTTGAAAGAACATTACTTTTAATTTATTTTATTAATCGAAATGGAATTTGAATGTTCATAAAGAATATTGTTTCTTACTGTAATTGATATTTTTTTGTTCAAATTAAAATTTATTATATTTCTTAGTTGAGATTTATGATAATTTTTCAGTTAAATTTATAATGTTTTTTAGTTAAGATATATATTGAATATTCAGAAAAGATCTATATTTTTTTTAGTAAACTTTTTACATATTTTTTTTCTATAGTATTTTATGTCTTAAATTACAATTTTAGTATATTTTTCATATAAATGATTAATAAGTTTAAAATCAATGAAAAAGATATCAATTTTATGAAACAAATTTCTGTAAAAGGAAAACCATTCAATTTTTTTAATCAATTAGAGTTTTTCTTTTCTGTATTACAATATTATTAATATTGTATTACATTATTAATAATATTGCATCTCAATAATAATAATAGCTATTAAATATTGCAATATCATATATCACAGACTTACAACACATCTAGTGTCAAGAAATTTTATACTATGTAACTATGTGCCACAACTACTTTTATTATAATGATCAAAGACAATGTTTAGATTTTCATTAACATTTTTAAAAACAAAGCAAAGCAGAATTGAAATTTATACACCTTTAGAGATGGTAAAATAAGTTTTACTTTAAATTTAGGCGATGTATCAAAATTTGAAAATATCATAAATTAAATTTGCTAAAATTAAATGTAGATTTTAACTTCATTAAAATTGAAAATATTCAATAATTACCTTTTAATATTTTTATTTACAATTATATTTGTGGTACCTCTTACAATATATATTATTTGTAAGTAAGTTGCTAATATTGATAGACTAGCTTAACAATATATATTTTAATAAATTATTTACCAATCATTTGACAATTTTGAAATTCATATTTTAAAACTAAGTTAAACATATATTTTCGCTAAGTCTCGTAAGATTTCCGTAAGTTTTCGAATTTTCTGCGCCAATAACAGATTGTGAAACTTTTTTCTGCTCGTTTTTTGTAAATCAAATGAACAAAATATTATTCTTTTACATATTTTTGTTGATGATAAATCAATCTTAATTTTCTGCAGTAAATACTCTCTTCATATCCCACTCTTCACCGCTTCACATCCCACTCTTCACCTCTTCACATCCCACTCTTCACTCTTCACATCGCACTCTTCACCTATTCACATCGCACTCTTCACCTCTTCACATCCCACTCTTCACTCTTCACATCCCACTCTTTACCTCTTCACATCGCACTCTTCACATCTTCTCATCCCACTCTTCACCTCTTCACATCCCACTCTTCACCTCTTCACATCCCAGTCTTCACCTCTTCACATCCCACTCTTCACCCCTTCACATCCCACTCTTCACATTCACTCTTCACTCTTCACATCCCACTCTTCACTCTTCACATCCCACTCTTCACTCTTCACATCCCACTCTTCACCTCTTCACATTCACTCTTCACTCTTCTCCTCTCTATTTTCTGTTGGCCAAACAAATGGCAATATATTGCAGTGCTCTGGACTCTTTTTGATATAACTAACTGTCTCAATTAGCCACATATCTTACACATTACCAACCTCTCCGACTAAATTAAATGATAACAACGTATAGAACTAAATTAGCTGAAATAAACTGGCAGTGAGTTTAATTTAATGTTTCAAGTGCTTTATCACTTCAATATTATACTGTATAAGTGATCTATAAATAATGTTATTATATTTATGTTATGTATCATGTATTATCAACAGTTCTTTAACGACTAAGAGATATATATAAGTTTATCGAAATTTTCATTTTAGAATTTATAATTATTCTCATTTCATTTCTGAAAGACATAAGTTATTCATATACATTATCCCTAATAATTAATTACTTTGCATCACTTGAAAAACTACCAACTTCAAAATTCTGTTAAAAATTAGTCTACTTCAAATCCTACCATACTCCCATTGTTCAAACGAGGCTTGAAATTACATATTTAAAATATTTGGCAGTGCTTAGGCTCAAGATTCCAAAAGTTTAGGAGATGAAATTTTTTCAAATTCAGAGGGAAGTTTATTTTAATAGTTACATGATTAATAGTAAATTGTAATTGAAGCATTTTTTATTGCCGTTTAGTTTGTACTTAACTGTTCATTTGTAAATTTGCAGTTAGTAATATTTTTATGATAACAGTTTCCACCTTGGTACAATATTTGTAAATTTAATAAATGGATAAAATGAACACTTACCAAACAAAAAATGTTGCCGTCGGCCTTTCTATGGTTGGGCCCCTAATAATCTTCTATGGCCCCCACGTTACTTTATCTCTGGCTACCTACCTAATATATTTAATTTAAAAGGTTAACTACAAAGCGTACTCACTATATTATTCTTTCCTTTTTCTTCAATATTCGTTTCATTTGTGAGAAATTTGATCACCAAAAATATAATTTTTACTTTTTGTTAACCAAAAAAATCACAGTTTTCATTTGAATTTTTTTTTTTTTTTTAGGTCGATATTCAATTAATAATTCCAATTATTATAATTTAAGAAATATGTTTCTATATTTTATGACCCCTTTATATTGAATTAGACTCAACAGGCTACCATTTTATTATTTCTTACAGTCGTTCATTGATGTAATATCCCTATTTGTTGTAAGAGAATGCCAAGTCAGCAATTTGTGAAGTATTTATTTGCGAATTTATCGGCGAATTTGAAATTAGTTACTAGCTCATAACTTCAGACATAATGAAAATTATTGGGAAACATCAACTACTTTATTAATTTTTAATTAGATGTGAATTCACTCCACCTTTAATATATTGAAGAAAATGCTCACGTTGCAATATTAACAATTAAAAATTAATTTTTTTATTTAATCAAATTTCACATCTTTCCATCCGTGAAATAATCATTTTTGAACTGAAATATTTTGAATTTCCTTTTCTTTTGTAATCTTCCTATGACAACAACTTAATTTTTTCACTCTTTTTCAATCAACGTCCAACATTTCAGAATTATATTACAATGCAAAATTGAAATACTATCGTACAATAATGTAAATGACACAGTCGGAATTGTTTTCAATCGGCAGATCGTTTGTTATTGTTTATTACGATAAATATAAATCGTATTGTGTCGTAAAACATACAAATTTCAGACATAATCGTCTGAATTTTTGGTAAAGAAAATCTGACGAAGGAAGACAGACTATTTATTAGTTATGTGAATCTTGAGGTGTATTACGATTTGATATTTGTGTAATCTTTTACTGTTTTAGGTTATATAGATATTTTCGACTTCAATATTTATTACCGATCTTGATTTACGACTTCGAAATTGATTTCACATTTGAAGTTTTAGTTTTCCTCACATTGACAGTTCCTCATATTTATATCCTAATCTATTAGATATCCAGAATTTTCAGAAAATTGAGTGAAAAACAAGTCGTACAAAAAAATTATTATTCCTCACCTCAAAATAAGTCAGAGCGAAGATGATATTTGATTTTCAGAATTCACATTAACGTCATACTTGACATTGTTTAAGTCATGTAACGGAGATAGAATTTTCTTGTTAGAAAGTTCCGCTTAACCAATCTCATAAGTTTTCTTATTACAAATCTTATTCTACTGTCTGGTTTATTGCCGTTCTACCGAAATGTTCAAAGAAAGAGTGTGCAGAAAAAGAAGATTGTTGGATACCTAAATAAATAAATAAGTATGTTAAATACAGTTTAGAACTCAAACCTATTCGTAATATTCATTTTCTGTTAAAATCGTAGCGTTTGTCAGATTGTTCCATTTAACTTCCAACAGATCATTTAATTTGAGGTATAAAAGCAATGAATAATTATTACCTTCGCAGAATTCGGGAATGTATATTATTGACGGTATTTATTTATTTATCATCTTGTTATTCGCATAACCGAAAAAAATATTCAACTAAATTGTCTGAAATTTGATGAAATGATTGGTCAATGTTCAGTGACCTGCTGGTAGAATTTGGGGAGTGACCCGGTGAATCAAGGTCATGGTGATTCATAACTCAAAAAGTATTGAACCATATTGCCTGAAATTTGGTGGGACGATTGGTCAATATATGTACAAGAACCATTTTGTTAGATTTTGGGAGAGATCGGATCGAAGGTCGAAGATCAAGGCCAAGGTCATTTATAACTCAATTACTCAAAGAGTATTCAATCAAATTTTCAAAAAATTTATGGGGCGATTGGATAATGTCCAGGAACCATCTGGTAAAATTTTGGAAGTGATTTGGTCAAAGTTCAAGGTTATTCATAACTCAATAACTCAAGAAGTATTGAATCATGTTGCAAGAAACTTGGTGGGATGATTGGTCACTATAAGTCAACAGTTTATTTGACTTTATTTAGCAAATGGATAAGTTGCGGCGAAGGTATGCGCTTTACCGAATGCAAGTAATCTAGTTATGTATTATTATTAAACTCAATTTTGTTCGTTTATTAAATAAATGGATACAATAGTTAATTATATATTTACATCAGGAATTATATTTGATGTGAAGAATATTTAATTTAAGTAACGATAAGTTAAGAACATTGTATCCGACGATTGATGATATCCTTTTAAACAATTCTCCTTCCATTTGAGAATGATAATTGCTCAACAGACGGCTGTGAAGATAATTTGGGCTACTCTCGAGTCGCTGAAACTTAGAAAATGTTATTTAAAAAAAGTAAGAAAAATAGAAGTAGGAAAAATAGATGAAAACCAAAATGTTCCCCTTTCTCTATTCAAATCATATAAATCAATTGTCTTTTATTCTCTTTGGTGCAATCAAAAAAGTAGCAAAGTGGCACTGCAGTACTTTGACACCTAAAGAGGCTCACAGTAATCGGAAAGTGGGTGTTTGCCAGAGTGGTCAACGCAAAAATTCCAGAGAGGTCAGATTGATTTTTAATATTTTTTATAGCTCAATTTCAGAATTACCTTAGTGTACGGTAATTGAGTGCTTTCCGACTACTTTTGATTTTTCAATTTAATTTTGTTTTCACGAATATCATAATTCGATCCATTATGCCTTGAAATAATTTCAACGCGTAAAAACGAGAATTTTGACATATATGAATATATGAAGATTAAAGATATTACATATATGACCGGCAAATGTATTAAGTTTTTCATTGGAAAAACTTCTTTATGAATATTATATTGTGCACATTAGCTTCGGAGAGAGTAAGTATCTTGACTAAATTAGGAAACTCATCTCCAAAGAAAGTGCTGACATAGTTCCAACCATTCGCTATAAGTTGGCTAAAGTAATAATGGAAGCAAGGGCTATAAAGACCCATAAAATGGTTATAGAATCACAATCGCACACGAAGTTGAACAGATAACAGCTACAACCATTTTTTTCAGCTCTTCGTGTACTGACAAAAAAAATGAATCTATTCATATAGATTTAGCTAGAATCTTCAATTTAACATAATATTATTATTAATTACACCCTTTACCATCCGATCCAATTTATTAACGTTGCGATAATAGTGATTGATATTATGAATCTCGTAAGTGACAGAATACCAATTTTAGTAGACGCAGATCGGATCATTGATCTTTCGTGACGAGAATCAACATTGGAAAATAATTCTATAACTTAAGGAGTTTGTAATTTGAAAAATCTTATTCATACACAAGTTCCAGTGTATTCTCCGTGGTGATATTCTCAGATGCGTTGCCTTCCATATTCATCTCATGTATCTGAACCAGTGAAACTGTGCCTTGTAGTCATATTGAATTGTATTATAATATAATTTTCATTTTATAAGCCTTTGATTCAAATGATGTAAAGAAGTATAATGACTAACAAATAATTAAAATCTAGTTGATGGAGGCATGAAGTGGTTCATCAAATTCGTTTGATATCGAAACTAGTGCTGTTGCACATGTCAATAGCCAATTTATTTAATTAACAGTTATTGATGTAACTGTAAGAGCTACGATTACATTTGAGTGAAGTTGCTAGTTTGAGGAAAATTATCTACTAAATCATAATGTTCGTTTAAAGCGAACTAAACCTTGTAAAAACGATAACAAAACCAGAGTTGTTGTCCCATTCTTTAATAGGCTGTTATTATGGCATCTTTAAGTGGAGAATGGAGATCAACTTCGAAACATCGATGGCCCCACCATAATATATGACCGTGCGCCATGAAAGACATTCATGAAGGTGATGTCAATAGGCTGAAATAGCCATTTGTTATTCGTAAGCTAATAGATATATATAGGAAATTATACACCATTGAAATTCTATACCAGGAAAGGAAGGTTTATCCTCATTGACGGGAATACTATATTAATAGGTATGTTTATCAGGACTAAATCTTTCTAACCTTGATTGCCTTCATTATTTTCGATTTTAGCAATCTACATATAAACAAGTTAAATCTTTAGCGTTTTAGATTGCTACCTCAGATTTAGAAATGATTCATTTTCATTAACTGGTCTGATGGAAACAGAATCTTTTATCATCTCCCCTTAATTTAGATACAAATTTAAGATGATAATTTCCGTTGTCTGATTCTAATGAAATATTTAATTTAATCTCCTTTGATGATTATTATTATAAATATAAAATCTTTTGTTGTCTTTCTCACTGTGCAGTGGAAGCTGGTAAAGATAAATTTACTTACATAACTTTTTCAGTTTTCTATCTACGATAGAATGAAATTTTATTCCCAATTTTTTTTCTCAATATTGATAATTTTATTCTCAATATTTAATCAAATTAGATAAATATTTTTTTTTTTATTCGTCTTCAGCATATTGAATGGTCACCCAAATATTTGTTGATACAAACTTACTTTCTTCAAAGACTCACAATATCCTCAGGAAGTACCAGAAGAAATATTTCCTTTTGTTCAGCGAAATCGCCAATCAAAATTTAAAATGAGAAGATCACAGGTTTCAGTTTCTTTCCACCACAACAATGGATGCTAAGATTGAAGATTGTTAGCAGGAATGACGAACATTTATAAAAAACTGCGATGGGCTTCTGTGTAAGCACTGCAAGAATCACTGTTTGCATTTGCTATTGAAAAGATGTTATGAAGGAATACACACTGTAGTAAATGGAAAATCTATATTTTTTTTTTATAACTAAGTGGAGTGGATATAAAGATATGAGCAGTGCTCATATCTTTATGAGCATAGCAATTCAATTCGACTTCATTTAGGGTACTAACTAAAACAATAACATTTTTACTGTATGAAATCTAATATTTTTCCCAGATGACAATATTTATCTTCATAACAGCTCTGCTTCCATATTAAACATAATCCATATTTGTGAATCACATCTTCATTTTAATATTTTATAAGTTTTGCTATATTAACGGCTTGCACAAATTCTTTAAAATTCAATGGATTAAAAATTGTAGGCAAAATGAATCAAGTTATTTTTTTTAGAATATTGAAGACTGAAATTTATTCAAACATTCAAACTCAAATGGAAGACTATATTTCATCATCTAATAAATTCTAGAGAATGTAGCAGAATAATACTAAACTAGAGTTTCAGCAAACACATATAGAAGAATAGATTAGTTTTCTTTTAAGGAAAAAAGGAAGGATAAGAGGAAAGGAGATGTATAATGTTGAATAAATGAAAGGAATTCAAATCAATTGAAGTCATATAGCTGTTTCATCGATAGGACGTGGTCAACAGAAATCTTTGATATGTGTCTCCACTACTCTCCGTCTGTTGAGATCAAAAAAGTCTTTTAAAGTCCGTAAGCAATGTATAAGTACGTTATTCGCCTCTGAGAGAGTTATTTTGAGGGGGCCATAGAAGAACAGTATAGGACCTTACCAAGTGGTGAGCCAGTGGCTTACATTTTAACTCATCTTTGGAGGACGCTTTGGGTGCAACCCATCTGATGTTCCTACGTCAGTTCGTATTGTGACATGATGAGGGAGGTGTATTGAAATGAGCAGTCGCCCGTCAAAACTTTTTTATGATGTCTTCAAACAATTTTTGCAGCTGGAATTTTTGAGAAGTATTCTAAATTTGCAATGAAAATAGATTTCATGAATTTTATTACGAGTGTATAATATTATATCACACAGCAGAATAGTTCAAAATATATACACATAATGAGTTGCTCGTGTGGAGTCGCTCAAAATGGACATGTGTCTCACAATGCATTTCAGGCCTAATTTTCATTAAAAAATAATTGGTATTTGAATAACTTTTTATCGTTAATATAGTAGAAATGCAACATTCATGTATAACATTTTAGCTTTAATTTAACTCCAACTACCATTAATTAAATCTATACTAGATGTAAAAATTAATATCCCATTGGCCATTACTGTTTTGATCTTAAAAAAAAAAGATTATAACAATAACAAACCTAGAGGGTTTGTAATTGTAAGGAAGACAGTAGTGGATGATATTTTAATAATCAATGGAGTTTAACGTATATCAGTTTGCCGATGTTCAAAGTAAGTGATACATGTATTTAAATAATATAGCGTTTGTAGGTTAGTCATAACATTTTGCAATTGAAGTGTTTCCTTCTTAAAATTTATTAGATAACATTCATTGGACCAGGCCATGACGATAGTTCATATGGGTATAGTTGTGAATAAAGATTGATGTCAAGAAGCAGTAAACCCCTCGCAAATCAAATACACTGACGGAGCGAGCTGTGTCACACACCTCCTCCTAATGTGTCACTCTGGACCACTGAGTATATATATAGGTATAAAGGTAGCATGCCTTGCAAGGAAAAGTGATGCCAAAAAGTGGCGCTATGGGCGGGTCATCCCCCAATGCTGCTCTACCACTCGGTGCAATGGGGTTGTATGCCCCTCCTCCAATGCTCAGTGCTAATCGAATAATAGTCGAAGGAGGCTATGTTGCTCTGTACTGTTTGTAGCTATCTCAATTTTAATAACAATTTATTTGCTAATAGTGACAATTGTGATGATATTTTTTTCTGAAAACATATTGTTTACTAATTGTCGCGATTGGTGAGATTTTTGAAAACATTATTATAAGAGTTATAAGTATATTTATATTTTGCATTCAATCTCATAGAGTGATCAAGATTTTTATTTTGTCTTTTGTATACCCCGCACTTAATACGTGTCAGACTTATGATATCGAATAAGTATAGGGTATTTTTCGCTTTTATATTTCCTGGTAAAGAAGAAAAATTGTATGATGATTATTCATATACGTTATTTACAATTAAACTATTTACAATCTAGCCCACATAAATAAGTTAACAATTGATAGAGGTGAATCTCTGGTAGATTTCGAGATTTGTGTTTTGTGTTCTCAAAGATCCCGAATGAAAATAAAGGGATTCCTATTTCTATAACGTCTCAGAGATATGAAAATCGAATAAGTGTGGGACATATCTTGATTTAAGTTCACCTGGTATAGACAAAATTTACAATTAGTAATATACATTATTCAAAATGAAATAAATTTCAATCTACCCGACCTGCATACTGCATAAGTTATGGCGGAATCAACTTAACTGAAAACAACCAACCAAAGATTCACCTAAATATTTTGTTTAGCAGAAGAAATATGAGTGAGATATATCCCATACTTATTCGATTGTCATAAGTGTGAGACATACTAATTTCGGGATATGCCTGTAATAGAAAATAGATAAATATTTTTCTTCCCTTTCCATAATAATATGATACAAATTTAACATTTTTTACTTACCGAATAAGAAGTGATAAAACATCTCTTACATTCACCACATTTTCCTGACTCTAACTAATTATTTCCCCATTCATTTCATCACATCTGACCACTTGACAGTCGGTGTCAAAGTAGGGATGACAAACTAACTCTGGTAGCGTGATCTGCTTTTCCATTCCTATCGCATAGTCTGAAGTTAGGGAAAGCCATTTCGAGGACTGAAAAGAATTGTCAACAGTTCTCCATTCCATCAACTGCTTCAGAACTCCAAAGTCAGGGTAAGTGAGCTGTTCATCCGGTGATAGAGTTGGGAGATGGCGTCAAGAACCTTTTCAATTAATCTCATTGTCCAGGATTGCAGAATTTGAAAGTGGTATATTATATAACTGCTGTATAGACTGGCTGTTAAAGTGGGAAATCTGCCGAAAATTGAGCAAATATTTATATGAAATATGAAGAATTTTATTGTGTTATTTTTTGGGAAAATGAATTTTTCTCAAAAAGATAGCAATTTTTTAAAGTTTGATTTTTTTTTGTAAAATCATGATGAAAAATAAATGTTCATATATATATATATAAAGTCAAACAAGATAACGAATGGTTATAACACAATTATCATTCTTCCCTCCTACACCATTTTGTTTATTAACTTTGGTCCCAACTGCAATGCAACTAATTAAGTTTAATTCTTTAAAATAGCACTTAACGCACTGCAGTTCGTCAGATGGAGTTTGTTAGTGTGGAGAAGCTGCAATGCAGACTAAATAATACCTCAGCAAGAATTAATTTATCTTCTACGCTATCACAAATGGCTTCGTTTGGAATTAATATTACGAAAAGAAGCTTGTTAAATTGCTTTATTTCATTTGATTCATATTAATTCATTTCAAGAGTTTTATTAAATTTATTGAGTTTTATATCCAGGCTCTGTATAATGTATATCGATGTTATTCGTAATGATATTCACATCAAAAAGTGAATAAAATAACTTCAATTAGAACTGGAATGCTGATGGAAATGTTAAATAGAATAGCAAATGGTAATTATTCGGCTTGTCCGATAATATTCAGTGCCCTTTAAGTAAAGTTATATTCAGCAGATCGCATATTACGGTAAATATTGATTGTGTATAATCGTATAATATTATAATTTTAGAAATTTTCATCAGGAAATTCTGTTGGAATATTTCATGGAACTGAATATTGATTGAATTTTCGTAATTTTAGTTGAATTTCATATGCTATCTAAAGTGAGGATATACAGAATACAGTTATTTGTGCGGTAGACATATTTCGTAGAACTTTATGAACCGTGTCGTGTGAAATTTGTAATTGACGCAGTTTATTTAAATCAACAGGAGTTAAGTATTGAAAAAAACGTTTAGAAATCACTAATGGTAGACTAATAAGGAGAACTCTTAATTGGAACATGAGGTTTACTCGATAAAATAACACGAAATTATTTATGTTGTTTCATTTTATTTTTATTTTAACATATAAAATACGATCCTCATTTGATTCTTTGTATTCAAATTTCAAGCTTAAAATAAAGTTAAAACAAATGACTCCTCAAATTCATCGCCAGGTATTTTATTCCTAACATGGTCACCCTTAGTTCCATACACAATTTCACGAGATTATTCTGAATGGATAAACTGTATCGGACCGAATCTTTTCAGCATGTAAGTTATATGCGATTTGTTGTGACTTATACAGATTTCATGTCATGATCATAAAGAAAAATTCCATGTGGATTATATAAGCTTTTAGTAATGATATTCTTTTCCATTAAAATATCGTATTGGAACATTCAAAAAGTTATTTTTCCTCCGTAAACCTCAACAGTTGCTTCGTAATTCCTCACCCTTCTATCGGATTATTCCGAATTTTCTTCGGTTACGCTTTTTGTTAGAGTCAGACATTTTTTTTCTTTGTACTTTTATATATAATTTTTAAAATTTAACTGTCTTCAAAATGTAACTCGCAGTATTTTCTTGTTGATTTAATCTATGCATCTCATATTTTAACATAGAAAAATGAAAATTGATGATTAATCTTCAATAGCACCACCATAACTTTATCTTCTATTTCCTAACCATAACTTTATCTTCTATGTCCCCACCATAACTTTATCTTCTATGTCCCCACCATAATACTCTCTTACAATCCATTAGTAGAACTAAGTCATTTTTCCTCTCAAGTTTTGCAATGTGTTATAATTTCCAAAAGAAACAAAACATTTCCATTAATAATTCATCCGAAAGTTTTTTATACCAGAGAATAAATGAGGATTTTGTGATAGATGTTTGATTGTAAATTGTAGATAATGTCTGTAAAAGAGTGATTTATACGATTGAATTACTGGTGATGCCATTTGCAGTTAGACTTAAATATTCTCAAAGCCGGCCGATTATTCTGCTGCTCTAATTTTTGCTGTGACCGGAAAAATTATCAGAGAAACATATCCTTTATCTCAAAAGTTGTGATATAGATCACAGGTCGAAGGAAATTCCATTCCTCATGCTTTCAATAGGCCTTTTCAATGAAACAATGAAACAATTTATTCAAGAACACATGCACAGATATAAAATATACATATAGAAGGGTATAATTTGCAAAAAGAAATTGAATGTATTCAAGGCCCAAGAAGCTCAAAGGCTTACAGGGCAACCTACATATATAAAGTTTAAAAAAGGAAGAGAAAAAAATATATATACATAAATACAACATCAATGAATTTATTAAAAGAAGGCATGATTATAGATAGGTTTGGATTACAGCAAGAGAGGTGAAATTAGTTATGACACCCAAAAAAAAAAAAAAAAAGTCAACTGAAATAATAGCACAATAGTGCTAACAGAGACAAAGATGATGAGTAGTGAAAATACGGAACAACAATTTGGATAAGAAACTTAACTTGAAATGTATGCCTATAAAGGATATGGAGTAAAAAAATTTTTAATCGGCAATCAAGTGACTTTTGAGGTTCCTCTTGAACACAGATATAGATGAATGAGACCTAACTGAATCAGGTAGTTTATTCCAGAGCTTAGGGCCCACATATGAAATGCACTTATGAGATTTGATCCTAGAAAAAGATGGAACTAATAATTGTGCACAATTTCTGGTAGGGTATGAATGAAGATCACGGTGAGATGGGAGATTGTGAAAAAGATATAAATTATTTCCGCTATATACTGCCTCGTGCATCATTATCAACGCACGGTATACGAATAAATCAGGGAGTTTTAAAATACTACAATTTCCGAAGCATTCTGAAGTGTGTGCAAAAAAAGATAAACCATTGGCATTTCTCATAGCAGACTTCTGAATTTTTATTGCATTATCCAAATAACAAGCTGAGGTACCTCCCCATATTTCAATGCAATATATCAAATAAGGAGTAATTAGAGAATCATACATCAACTGCAAAATTTCGACTGGCAGAAAATGCTTCGGTTTACCCAACAGTCCAACAGTCTTAGAAACCTTCCCAGTTACATGATTAATATGAGAGTCGAACTTAAAGTTTTCATCCAACACAATACCCAAGAATTTAACACTATCCACCCTAGAAACAACTCAATCACCAATCAAAATCTCAGGAAATTCAACATTCAACCTATAGTGAAATAGCATATAATTTGTTTTAACTATATTGATTTTAAAGTTGTTAACTAAAAGCCAATTATTAATTTTTGATAATTCACTATTTACAATTTGATGCGATAATTGCCACTCTGTTCTATTGAAGCTGTATGTAAGAGTGCTATCGTCAGCGAAAAGAGTAAACTTAAATTTATTCGATACATTCGGAAGGTCATTTATAAATAGCAAAAAAAAGTAACGGCCCAAGGACACTTCCTTGAGGCACTCCATGAGTAACAGCTTCATAGTCAGAGGATACACCATTGCCCAATGTGACACATTGTCTTCTGTCAGTCAGGTATGAACTGAACCAATCATGAATGAAACCCCGAAATCCATAAAAATGCAACTTTGACAACAAGATAGAATGATTTACGCAATCAAATGCTTTAGAAAAATCTAAAAATATGGAAATTGCACAGTTACCACTATCAAAAGATGGGTACAAATTATGTAGGAAGTGCAGAATAGCAAGAGGGGTAGACTTTTTTGATCTGAAACCAAATTGATCACGAGACAAAATAGAAAATTTAGATAGATAACTATATAATCGTTTATAAACTACTTTTTACATGATTTTACTAAAAGAGGAAAGAATTGAAATTGGACGATAGTTTGTATTTACATTTTTGGGACCCTTTTTGTGAAGTGGAATTATCTTAGTTATTTTTAATATGGATGGAAATGTACCAGAAAATATCGATCTATTTATGATAGAAGCTAAAATTGGAGATATAATGCCTTTCTTATTCCGAAAATTCAATATCTAACCTTTGAGTGGTTTCTATTAGAAGAATATTTTAATATTCATTGGATGCTTTCATAATACACTCTGCAATAGATTCTGCAAATTTAAACTCAGTGTTATTACAATGAAGATGATGAGCAAGATTGTTTTCAAATGTATTTGAGGTCCCACTTAGGTTCCGCCTAATTACCTTCGCAGAATGCGGAAAGTTTATATTATTGACGGCATTTATTTATTTATCATCTTGTTATTCGCATAACTGAAAAAGTATTCATCCAAATTGCCTGAAATTTAATGAAACGATTGGTCAATGTCCCGTGACCTGCTGGTAGAATTGTGGGAGCGACCCAGTCAAAGGTCAAGGTCATGGTCATTTATAACTCAAAAAGTACTGCACCACATTGCATAGAACTTGGTGAGAAAATTGGTCAATACACAAGAACCGTTTTGTTATATTTTGGGAGTGATCGGGTCAAAGATCAAAGGTCAAGGTCAAGGTCAAGGCCATTTATAACTCAATAACTCAAAAAGTATTCAACCAAATTGTCTGAAATTTGATGGGACGATTGGACAATGTCCATGAATCATCGGGTAGAATTTTGGGAGCAATTCGGTCGAAGGTCAAGGTCAAGGTCATATATAACTCAATAACTCAAAAAGTGTATTAGATTTTGGTTGCAAACGGATATTTAAACACATATTAACAGTTAGTTTCAATTCAAAATACTATTATATTATAATAAGCTCTCATCAAAAGATATTAATGTAATTTCAAGATTAATGCAGCTTATATCCATTCATTACAGTAGAAACGATGAAATACTTTACTAAAGTACTGCTCATAAAGTTTTGTTCCATTGTAGTATTTAGATTAGAGTTCAGGACGTTACAGTCGTAGACGTTATTACTGCCAATTCAAGTTAGCTAAATATATAAATAATATAAAAGGTAACTCTCCACAATACATATCATGAATTAGAGTTCTCATATTAGAGTTCAGGACGTTACAGTCGAAGCTTACCCTAGCAAACTGCATGCATTCAGGACTAGTAATTAAATTCATCTAGAGAGAGTGATTGCAATTCAGTTCTCGTTGCAATATTGGGTGAGTCGGGAGAAACTCTCTTACTTCAATTTCGATGAGATACAGTATATTCCTTACAAATTATTTATATAGAACTATATATTAGATTTTTGTAATCTCTTATATATAATTTCATTGTTAAATCTATAAATATTGAAAATATGTATAGCTTACAAAGTTATTCGGACAAATCTACCTAACCTTGAATGGGTCATTTAAGATAAAGGAAATCCACTAAAACTTAGATGGAGTCATCCAGGAAAAGGGGAAATCCTTCTAATCTTCGGTGGGCCATCCAAGAGAATAGAACATATTTACTCACTACATAATATGTGTATGGTAAGAGGCTGACTATCAGCTCTTCAACTTTACTCACATTTAACTCATATTACTCACTACTAACAGTCTCAACTCACATAATATGTGTATGGCAAGAGGTTGACTGACACCTCTTCAAATTCACTCACATTAGAATAGAAAATAAAAGGATTATTTTTCAAAAAATAAAATATGTAAAATGCATAATTAGATATAGAACCAATCTGTGTCAACCAATAATCAAAAGAATTACTCAAGAATTCATGTTGATAAATTATTTGATATTGTATTCATCATTCACTGTAAATAGTGCAGAATAACTTAATTCTGAGGTCATAATTTATATAATATATCTCAATATACAATTGAGATCAAAATGCATACAAATACTTATTTTCAACTGAGTCAAAAATCTCGAGTGAGAAATTAGATGTGTTCATTGTTCAGTTCTTTTAATATAATTAAATTGAAATTATCTAAAAAATATGTGGGCAGAATATGAAACTAAATATTGAGTATTATATTAAATTTAATGATTAAATTTAAATTAAATTAAAATCGGATATATGGTATTCTTAATGTCAATTTAAATTTTATTTATTGATATACATTTATTCTTACTCAACGAAAATAATACGACGTATGTACATGAATATTTTTAAATTAGTGTTACTGATTGAATGTTTTAAATCACTAATCGTTAATTATTTTCAATTAACAAAAGAATGATAAAAATGGAGAATTTTGGTCTTTTTAAACCGAAAACCTGAAAGAATTGTTGCAGCATTTTGAAGAAATTATCCTGTACATGAATGAACTAAATGAAGGAATTGTCTGTAGAATTTACAAAAGATAAATCATACCATACTGAAAATAGCTGCCTCTTTCAAACTCGAGACCATTTTAGTTAGAAAAATATGGTCGTGAGACCGTTAACATAAGCCATCTTACAGACATTGCAACAAGAAGCTTTACTGTGTGGGCCATAATGGGTATAACGTTGTTTGCTTTTACTCACATGGTGTAAGAAGAGCTCCTTGTAAATGGAGGGATTGGCCTTTATGGAGCACTCCAAGAACACATCTGCCCCTTCTCTCACACTCTGGGGGTTCATGCGAAACCCAGTCATCAGTGACGTAATGGGTACATCTGAACACAAAAAGAAAATTCGCCAAAATGCAAAGAGCATATTAATCTTTAACGATTGTTTTATTCTTTTAACTTAATTTCCCTAAGAACAATTGGATTTATTTCACAAAATTTATTAATTTCCATTCAAAAAAAAATTTATGATCAACTTTGTACTGAATTGGATTATATAATGAATTGATGTCAAAAATTTTGACCATATATGTACAATGTACATGCATCGTATTTTCTTGCTAAACAGTTTTTCTGGGACATTAGAAGCTGAAAGCTCTCACTATTTACCCTGCGTTTCCTAAGACGACAAATACGATAGCTTTCAAATGTTGTATTTTGCACTTTTTTCTAGATGTTTTCCTCAAACGACAGTATAAACATCTGTGTACGCTTTCATTTATTGGAACTCATGTCAACGCTTTCATTAGTTGTGAGCTATTGTCGATTTTATTTTTCATATCATTTTCTTTTTTAATATGAGTGTTACTTCTAAGGTTAGAAATAATAAGGTTACTACCAATAGGAATGTAGTTTTGAAAATAATTGTTCTTTGAGGTAAATTTTTTAGGTCATTGTTTTTAAGTTACTAACTCATTGATTAGCTATGTAAATTGACCGATAAATTATACATATCCGATCTTCAAACATTACGATCATTTTGATGACTTCTTTCCACGCACAATGAACATAATAACTAAAAAAGAAGTACGTTCAATGATATATAAATCAATGGTATATAACTATTTATATAACATTTCTTTTATTTAAATTTTAATTTAGTAAACAGTATTGTGAACATATTCGAGTTTATATTTTGTATATACAAATGTAAATAGTTCGATCATTAGATTTAAAATCTTATGGTGAATTAATCATAAATTTTTTTTTATCATTCTTGATAGCAGATCTTCCGTTTGAAAATAAATGGACATTTGATTGATACATTTTAGCAGCCAGATCTAATTACTTTATCAACAAAAGGTATTCTTTTCTCAGTAATGGTCATAATTTCGTTACATGCTAACTTCAAACAATTATTCGAAGGTATAAAGTTGAACTTTGTATCGAGTCATTGGTTTTCTTTTCCTCTGGTTTGGACTTTTAATGATCCAAGAAGTTACAAAAACTTCTAAGAGTCCAATTTAGAGGTGAGAGAGAGAGTTTTTGCATCTAATTAGAGTTGATTGGATTAAAAATATTCTTTGGGAGATACACAAAAAGACTAAAAGCTATTTCTAATCAAGAACATTAGCTGCGACTTTGAAGTCCCTTGTAATTGGGTACAAAATCAGTAATGAGGAAATCGAACTGCTGCTTTTAGTCTTAAAACATCTCCAATGTTATTGAAATTAATTTATGTTAATTAATAGCTTGAAGAAGAATCTTTTAGAAAAGTTAATAGTAAAAAGATTTGGAGTCAAAATTGAATATAATTATTTTAAATTCCGATACAATATTCTTGGTTCATATACAGTCTCAGACTCATTGCAACATTGTATTTGAGTGTTACTTTCATATTCGAAAATCTATATATTGTATTTATGCGATACTAATTGATTCTGCAGATAAATTATAAAATAATGTTTTCACCTCTCAATATCTCCACCGGGGATCATTTTACATGGTGACAAACTATCGGGAGTCAAATTAACGAAAGTTAAATTTCAAGAGTTCAAATTAACTAGCACCGTTTCTAACAGTTTCACCGAAAAAAAAAATTTATTAAAAAAATTATGTAATAAATGAGTTACTCAGCGAAACATTTGTACTATTTTTGACTATTATACAAATATTAGCACAATATTAAAATATTCCATTTAATTGGCTTATGTTGCTAATAAGGTGGATTTTTCCAAACTTTCTTCAATTCCAGAGTTTTGTCCTCTGGATTCGAAACAGACGCTTTGAACTTTTATGATGAATTTAGGTCCTTCATAACATATAAAATGACGCCTGACGTTTTTTTATTAATCTAAAATATATAATTTTTAAATAGGGATTTTATTGTGTCTTGAGCACGTCAACAGGATGTTTAAGATTTGAATTAATAATTTAATTTTGATCTGGAATTATGAATTCAATTTTATATCTTAAATTTCGTCCGGACAGGAAAAGTTCCATACTTTCATTATGGTAATAACTTCATCTTTGCTCATTTACTCTACCCTGCAAAAATAGTTTTTCATCCTATTGTAATATACAATTACGTATTGATTGTGCAAACATTACCCATCAATTACAAATAACATCATATCAGTAATTTCTAATAAAGCGGAGAATTATCTTAATTATAATACATTCTAGGTTTATCCGAAATGTTTTATTGGTCATGTAGGCGGAATAACTTAAAAGAAAACATTCCAAAAACTAAATTAGTTTGCAATAAGTTTCCATCGCCGTGAAAAATGCTAACAAATGGTTTTGCAGTTTTCTCTCGATTTCCGAATGTATTTCTTTAGTTGCGGTGAAAACACTACTGACAGTTTCTTTGATCGTTTAACTTTATTCATTAGTAAAAAGTGAATTACTTTGAAGTTTAAATTGATTTATGTCAAGTATCTTTAATCTGTTTCTAGATGTTGGATGGATCTCAACAAAAGAATATGTCGATGCAGTAAGTTGCACTTGAAAAATATAAAAGTTAATTACCGTCTGACTTCTTCATAATGATAATGATAATAGCTTATTGAAGTAAGAAAATAAAAGCATAAAGTAACTACACAAGAAAAAAATTAAATGCATTTCATCAAGCCTATATGAAGTTTCTTAACAAACTTTTTTTTTCCTAATATTGACTCGGAATAAAAGAAAGAAATGCTTTCTCTTTATTAATATTGACTGGGATTTAAAAATTGCATACGGATCTTGCTTATAGAGAAACATTTATTGTATATTTTATCTTCTAATTAATTCATATCTAATAAAAAAATATTTAGTTTTTAGAATAAAATATTGCAAAACAAATAAAATTATCATTACATCTTGAGTGCATCTAATTAATTTGAATAAAACTTTCTTAAAATGTATGAAAATATAGTAATAAATTAAAATAGAATTATTTTTTCACAATCAATTGTCCAAAATCATTTCAAGGAGTTTTACTTATATTTCACTTCAGAACCTTCTGACGATCATTTATATATCGAGTTATAAATATTTCTAAGATGAATTATTGTTTCTTTGGGCTAGAATGGTAAGGGTTCACATCACAATAAACAGTTGAAGCTTTTGTAAGTTTTAAAATTAGTTCCCAAGGCAAAGATATGCACTATAACTTTATTTCCTTCTGGGCCATTGCCAAACTTCTTAAAAGAGGAGAAATATTTTCTGATTCGCTGTACAGTTTTATGCTATCCAGATGTTCTTTTATAAATTCCTATATTTGTGCAAACGTTTGCTAGAAACTTAAATTCTTATTATTACGAAATAAATAGTTAGATTCGAATTCACTAAAGTAGAAATTGTTCCTTATTAAGTTAATATTGTTATAAAAATGGTAAAATATATAATAATTTTTTTCACAGCTACTTCCTTACTCAGGACACTACATTCACTATACAGGATATCACTATAGAGGAGTTCTATTGCACTACGTAACTTCACGCTGCATTTCTAAAAACTTTTCTCCTCAGTGTCCACAACTCCTTACAAAACTTCCTTTTCTTTTATTTTTTTATGGCAAAATGAACCGAAATAACAAAGTGGTTATATTATCGTGTGAATATTTGCTACATTTGTGTACCTTATAGCAGCTGATTGATGAGGCTGCTAAAGGAGACTGATAGTCTGAAACCTCAATAGCATAAAAAGAAGCTCTGCTTTCCCCTCATATCTTTCAGACGTTTCTCTTAGATAACACATTCGTCTGAAAACTGGAACACTTTTATTTATTTGCTACTTTATAGTATTCATGTATTAACTTCGTTGTTTTCATACCAAGACAGATTTTTAATGATTTAAAAAAATGAAATATCTGGCTTTAAGCTAGAATCAATAAAAAAATCTTTGTTTAGTTTGAATAACAATTAATATTGTATCTGATAAATATATGGAAATTGTTAAATTTTTTCAACAAAAAGCTACAAAAATTTAAATAATTTTAATGTTTATATGAAAATGAAATAAATGTTAGTTCGTATCTTAGATATAGCTAGATTTTCCTATCTTTATATATATTTTTTTCGTATTTTAGCTCATTGTGATCAAGAAATATTGAATTTATTCTAATCCCAGATGAGGTATAATAATTTATTTCGATTCCGAAAAGTGTCTAAAGTTTCAGATTCATCACATTCTGAACTTTCTTCCAATGCAATTTATTAGATACAATCTCGTACGTTTGGCAAGACTTTGGTCAAGATTTTAATAAGTTGCTTGTAACCTCAGTGGCTAAAAAGTTCAAATTAGAGTGCCGTTTGTTCAGGGGTTGCTATTTTCCATGCTATTTATCTCATGTTTGGTAAATAGAATTGTCAGGTGAATGAAGAACAAAATCATTCATATTTGTAAATTATGATATAATAAATTCTGTGGTAAAAAATATTATATACCTTATGGTGAACCGTTTTTCATCCAAAAACAGAGAAAAATAATTATCAAATTATGATAATTTTGGATAATTAATAATGAATATTTTTTATAATCGGTAAAAGGCGATCAAGGCACGATTATAAAAATTTCATCTATGATATAAATTTCAAAATACAGAACACGCTAATCAAAATTTATATTCTTCCTTAAAACTTCTCATTTTAATGTAATATAAGGACACACTATCAAACACTTTGTCTATTGCCCCGTGCACACTATGAAGCAAACTACTAAACAAATAGTGTTCATGTCCGAATGCTTTCATGAATTTGTTTGACAAAGCTTAGTTTTATTTTACTGAAGGTTTTATTGAACATAATCCATAAACTACTCGAATACATGATTGTGTGACAGAAAACTTATAAGCAATCAATTTCATATAAATAACACAATAACCAAATTTTTAATAATTGTAGTTCTTGGCAACCAATTTCATACTCGTTGAATATCTTCAAATTTACTATTTTACTGTTTGACAACACAAAAATAGAACGGTTTCTAACTTGTTTGACAAACAATTGTACAAAATGTTTGTGAGTGTGTACGGGGCACTATATGAACACAAGAAATATTAACAATTTGATGTCTTTTCTCCAGTAATTTGTGTACCATTTTCATTATTGGTTGAATTGCTCTTATTTCCAATATAGTTTCACAGAATCTCCAAATATCTCTGAATTGTTCATCGATTTGCAAGAATTGTTGGCATTCAGTGACCTGATGGCACTATATTGGACCGTTCAGAAAGTCATTCAGAAAAACAGTAACGGCTGCCTATCCGAAAAACAACGATGAAAAGAAAACTGAAGAGGGTTGTCCTATGACCTTCTGGTGACAGAACGAATTTGGTCATTTGACAAATTGACCTTCTAATGACAAGAAGATTGTTTTCATTTGATCTCCAAACCTACACATAAACATTAATCCTTTTATAGTTTAGCATATCTACTAATGAGCTGAATTTCAGTCAATAATTTTGGTGGTCCAACTAATTCTCATAAGCCTCAGCTAACCACAAAAATTCAAAAAGTCATTAAACTCTAATAATCTCTTGCACATTTCAAATAGAAAAAGTTTTTACTAGAAGATTTCTAAGGTCCTACACTTAATTAAATCATTTCATTATTCCATGGGAAAGATGCTTAGACTACTTACTTCACGACTCAATTCATAGCTGTGATTTTCTTATATTATTTTTTTGGCTAATTCCGAATACAACATACATAACATGGCAGTACTCTGACATTCACCATACTTAGAAAGTTGGTGTAAGAATATGTCATTTTCCAGTATTGTATATAGAGCTTACTAATTAGTTTATCGAACTTATGTGTTTTCTTTCCACTATGGTTATGGCTAACTTTTAATTTTGTTCTTTCGTTCATTTATTTTTCACGTGACCAATGACCATCATCAGTCCTATTTTTAGCCATGATTCCATCGTCACTCCTTGTTACAATGTGACGCTGATCAATATCCTATGAAATATTGAAAAATTATACGTTTAATATCAGAAATACTTAGCAATAAATATTTATTTAATGTTCTCACTGGTGTAAACTTTTATAAATGTTCTGCCATGACTTTTTAAATTATTTCCATTAAATATTACCATCAAAAAAATATCGTTACATATTATAAAATTCATATTTACTATAAGATATTAATTTCAATTCGCCATTGTGACTAATGACTAAGCAAGGTACTCATTTTTTCAATTAATATAATGCTAACAGATTGAAGAATATTCTAATGAAACAAAAGGACAAATTATCTTTTTTTCATAGTAAAAAAAGTACTGATATGAACAATCTAGTAAAAAGTATGTAACATACATTCCTAATGTTATTGAGTATTTGATTCACAGTTTAACTTTATTAAATCACAGAAATACCTTAATATCCATAAAGGAAAGTACCTCATGCCTAAGATATTACAGCGTGAAGCATTTCTTATACCAGATTACACATAAGAACTAGGGTCGGACGGAGTATCACTGCGCACAATCCCGCAAACTCTGTATTTATTCTATTATAATATTTTTTTTTTCGTGATGAAATAGTCATGAATGAGGATGGTTCTCAACTAGTTTCGAAATAATAGCTAAGTAAATTAAAAACTTTTTGTGCGTAACTTTTTGTGAGTGCATTGGGGTATCATTGCATAAATACAGCACTTCTCTCTCCCACCTAAATACCTCCTGTCCCCATTTTAATGCCCCTCCTCTCCCCTATCTAAATCCTCTTCTTTCCCCATCTAAATATCCCTCTCCTTCCATCTAAATCCCCCTCTCTTCCCATCTAAATTCTCCTCTCCTACCATTTTAATCACACTTTATCTTCATCGAAATCTCCCTCTCTTCCTCATTTATTTCCCTTTCACCCCCATCTATTTCCCCTTATCCCACATCTAAATCCTCCTCCCTCTCATCTAAACGTCTGTGTTTCCCTCTCTATATGCCCCTCCACAATCTACTCGTCCCTTGCTTTTTAAACACATATTTAATGAATCTAGTTAACTACTTATATCAAGTAAAATAATACGATCGTGATATAATTTGTTTTGATATAATTTGATTCGAAAACCTCTCACCTCCACCCCCCCCCCCACCCCTTTCCCTATCTTAATACCCCCACATCAAGTTGCATAGCTACTACGATTGTAAGTTTATTGTTAGTCAAATTTATAATTATATAGCACCTTACATAATTTTTATGCCTTTATTAAGATCTAAAAACTCATATTTTTTATATTTATTTACATACAAATATAGTTATCAATGATGCGCAGTGATACCCCTCTACCTTTAAATTATCTGGGGTATCACTGCGCACGGTTGTGGCGGGAAAACCGTTAAAACTGAGAAGTGGGAAATTTGACATAATTTAACAGTTATTGTTTGTGTTAACATATTAAAACAATATGAATCTATAAATCTTGGTAAAAGAGTTATTGGAGAATTTGCGGGATTTAAAAATCGCAAGCGCAAACTTTTTTCAGATCGTTCTAAGAGCACCACATACATCGTGACTTAACTCTAGAAATACTAATAGGATAATGGTGCATCATAATGTTTATGGGAGAAAAAGAAGATGCTTGAAATGATGGTGCAATCAGATTTAGGCTAAAACAAGTGGTTTCAAAATTAAAAGGGGTGCGGATTGATACCCCATAAAAATGGTATGCACAGTGATACCCTGTCCGACCCTATATGCTACACGAATAACTGATTCGATAATCCATTTATCGAATCTGTGTCATCCACATTCTTCCATCTGCTTCCATAAACTCCCAGAGAGGAAATTATGGTGGGGCAACCATAGATAATAAACGAATAATCTTATATAACCTCTCTACCTTTATTCAGGAAGTCACGAATCTTTGATATATATTTCGAAACTGATTTATTTGCACAGAAAATAAAAAGGTAACCTTTTTCTCTAATACTTTCAGTCTTCTTTTGTTCATGTATTGTTATAAAATCTAATGCTTTTCTGATCCCATTTCAGCGCTCCATTTAGTGCATAAATCCTTCAAATCTGACAAAAGAGACAAAAAACTGACACGCGAAAAATAAATTCCGTGACTGGCCTGACGTTGAAAAGAACCAAAGGCTGAATTGAGTCAGATTGTGAAGAGAAATCATATCTACTGATGATTATATTTCTTTCTTTTAACTCTTTATCGCTCGGAAAACTGCTTTTTTCGTAATCCATTTAAGCGACTAATTATAATTTTTAATATTGGGATTTATTGATACTTATTTTTCATATAATGAAGTAAACAGTGCGAGCCAAACAGTGTGCAACAATTTTATTTAAAATTTATCATAGTAATTAATTAAGCTGTAATTTTTGTTACCTTAATAAGTGATATAAATTCTGATATGTGAACAAAAATGACATAAAAAATACGCCTAGTGAAGTGATTGAAGTTAATTTCAAATACGGAAATTACAGTACTAAAAGTGATACTAAGATACTATAAGTACATTAAACACCTTGTGTTTAATTGTGTGCCTATTGTACAGTAATTAAAAAATAGATATTATTCTGGGAGCTGAATTAGGTATATGAGTCTGAGATTAATTGAAATGTTCAACGTATTTCAATGTAAAGTTTCCATTAGTTCATATAGTCGTTGCTAGATTCCAAAAATTATAAATAAGATTTGGATATATCTACGGAGATGACTCACAGTATTTCAAGTTTCTCTCAACTTTAATATTCAAATCTACGGAAATCACTCTTACTATTTCAATTTATTCTCAACATTTTCACTTCAAATCTATGTTAATTCAAAACACTATATATACTTTTAATCAATTCATTATGTGTAGCTTATATTCTCTGACTTCATAAGCTCTACACCTAGGTTGATCTTATTTCAGGGATGTAATACAATAAAACTACTAAATAAAATTCCTAAAGACTTTCTTTCAACACAAGTTACTACACAAAGTCTTCACTGTGATACCAGAACGTTTATAACTGTTAGACTATCTAGCAACGGTGTAGAGCGGGGACTAAAGCTTACCTGCGAACCAACTCCTTCATTCTACAAAGGTTACATTTATAGTGACATACTAATGACGTACTAACTATATCAAATCATTTCCTCAAATATTTCCCACTCCATATTGATTGAAAATGAGTTTTAACATTTTTATTTCAAAAGTTCATTTTCAATTAAGCAATTCAAAAATATAAAAACAAAAATCTCATTTCTATCAATCTTAAAATTCAAAGCATTAAATCTCAAATTGAAATTCAAGTTGAACAATCATAAACATCAAACTTATAACTGCTAACATATTTAAACATTTATTAATGGTATAATTCTATTTCAAATAATTCCTTCCTTCCCCTCTTATTTCTGAATGTCGATATTAAATAGAGTCTTCCAGAAATCATAAAAAGAAATTATGCTATGTATATAAAAAAATTAAATTCAAACTTTCTTAAATTTCAGAACTTACATTTATCATCTAAAAAATCTATGAATACACATCAAAATACAAATTAACATATTGTGACCTTTTTATAGATTTGTTAAAAAAAACTATTTCTCACAAACATATTACATCAAACAAATTATATAAAATTTCTTATTTTTATTCAGATTTTGTTTCGTTTATTTTCAATTAACTGTTATAAATTCATGGATAGGTACTTTATAATATTTTCTTTTCTCAATAAAATAATCAAAATGGGTTCTCTGACCTCTCTAAAATTTTAAAAATAAACTTTGATTCTTACTAAATTATATTTATTGGGATTAACATCCATCCATTTAAAAACAATTATTTTATGCTTTCCCTTTCTTAAACACACTTAAATGAAAATTATTTTCAAGTGAATATCTAGACATTTGATATATAAAAGAATTTGATAAAAATTAAATATCAACTTTGTATTTCTAAACATCAATGAATCTCTAAATAATTATATTTATTGCTACACTTAAATTATATGATTCAATTATATTACCTGATAAAATTTATTCTGACAATTTTTTAATTATTCTATTTAAAACAAATTAAAGTTCGTTTAATATTTTACTGCAATATAGTTATATAGTTATTTTTATTATTTTATTCGAAAATTATCATCTTTTTAATTGATATAAATAGTATTTAACGATTCGTACATGACATGATTTGTTATATTCATTCATTTATATAATTATTTGAAATATTAATTGTTACAAAATTGAACTTGATCTCTAATATTGATGTCGTGATCTTATTGCAAAATTGATTAATGATTACATTAAATAGCTTTGCTAATATTTCAGCAATATCGTAAACTTTATTTATTCTACACTTTAATGACTGTTGAACATGATTATTGAATATAGTCTAAATGTGGAAATTTCGAAATGAATGCTATCTTTCTAACGGCGATAATTTTAACGATTATTAAAATATTTACTATGATAAACAAATTGACGAAAATCCAATCGCATTTTATCTCATATCAAAAATACTTATATGTAGTTTATTTTTTTCATCGGACATTCCAAACAAAAGAAATCTGACAAAAAAGTCCGAAATTTTGATATTTTACCATAAAATACAATCAATGTTTACCGTTTAATGGACAATAACAAACGAATACCGTCTACAATTCTTTTTGACTAGAGTATAGACTACATTAAATTCAAACCACACTCTATTTCACCTTTGGAATTCCTCCAAACTTTTCATTCGATTGAGTCACTTGAGAAATGTGTTGCCAGAACTTTTAAGGAGTTCAATACCCTCAAACATTCCACTTTATATTACCATTGAGAACTTACGAGGGAATACCAAGACTGCGGCTTTATACAGTATTTATAATTTTGATAACGTCTGAATTGGAATCAGACGTTATTAAATACAGGGGACTGAAAGAAGCAGTCGGGAAGGAAATATCACCAAGAACAAAGTGACGTACCACCAGTCGGTGAGACTGCTCATGAATGCAGAAAAACTAAATGAGATGATAAATCTGGCTTTCAAAATATTTGATGAGGTTTTATTTTCTTGTTAATTAATGATTCATGAAACTGAGATGAAAAAAAATATTACAAAAAATAACTTGTTTCTGAATATTATTATCTGTCCAAGCACAAATAATTAGTAAATATTCAAAATTCATGAATAAATTTGTAGTTAATTAAAATAACTTTTCATACTTATGAAATAGTTAACATATTTTTTTTTCCAATTCATGGATTTTTGATAAAAAAAATCCCGTTTTTCCAATTGCTGTAACTGGATAATTTGTGACTTTTATATTTTTTTGTCGCTTAAACATCTCCGCCCCGTTACTCCACACAATGACGCCATAGCCCCAAAACACACATTTCCACAGAGTAGTTCAGACCAATTTTATATATCGTGCAAATCGTCTCGTATCTCTTCAGGTGAATTGAAGAGTTTTCACAGTTAAAACATTTGTCAAGAGTTCAATCTTCATCTCTCTCAAATGGGGAATTGCTTCCTGAATTTTAACGAACATTTTCGATATGTTTTTAAAGTCAACAGTAGTTAAGGTCAGATACTTATGCTTTATATACTTTAATTATTATCATTTAATAAACATGAATTGTAACTGAATCACTAAAAAGACGCAATTCTTATTCGACTAATGCTTCTTATATGGAGTTAAGCTTAGTTTCTCTTTGATTCGCGTCTGCATTGAGGATATGAAGATACACATCTGTTCCTTTATTTTCAGACCCGTTGTTGCAGATTTCGGTCATGTTAGGTTTTCACTGCGGAAATCACACTTTTAGCGCCAAGTGCCTGATTCAATTCTGGAATTTTTATATTGGAGGCTCTGTCTGAAAGCTCATTTTGTTTTTCAAATTTTCTAATCGGTGTTTTGCACAACTTGAGATGTTTAGCGATATCTTTGGTACTGACGCAATTGTTCTCTATAACAACAGTCTGATTACAAATAACCTAAAATTCTAAAATACTTGGAGTGAACGCTTAATAATTTTCAAAAGTATTATTAGAAATATGGTAGCCAAAAAGTGAAAATATTAAATACAGACAATATAGCATTAGCTTAATTATAATTCTGAAATTATTGGAAGATCTAGTTGTTCACACTATAGTATATATGCGTGACAATATCTTTCGGTATGATATTTAATAGTTACCCTACTACGATATGCTTAGGTAAATTACTCATACCACTCTAACTGCAAAATGAGTTACTATAATATATGACCAAGCGATTGTGCGTGTATATGAATATTAAGGAGCGAATTTTATGTCATGTAAGATTACGTGCAGTCCATCATAATCATCGATCCATAACTTTCTATCTGTAATATACGACTTTGAAAGAAAGTGATGGTGTTAGGAGTTACGTGAAGTTTCTTTTCAACTCTCGATAATCCATCAACTACAGCTCCAACTTGACCTTTCCTCTATGCATTACTTAATACGCAAAATGTTGTACTGAATAATAGAGATGTACATACGTACATATTATAAAGAAAGTTTTCAAAATATCAACGTTGAAGGTATATTTTATTTAAAGCTGTCTATTCAACGTCAGGAGTAGAATTGAAAACTTGGACTAATCCTTGAATGGCCCAACTGTCATAGGTGGAAACTAACATTTTATTATAGAATTTAATCTTATATTTAAAAAATAAGTTTTGAAATTTTACAAAAAAATTGTATATAACTTTTTTTGTTTTGTTTTGTTTTGTTTAAAAAGACAATATTTTTCCATTAAAAACCATATTCAATATAAATATCAATCAATATATAACTAGCTATTGAATATATATATATATATATATATATATTTATATTACATACATGTTTTAAATGGTTTGAGATATAACAATGCATGAAACAGAAATCGATTTATTTTGGCATCACACCTTTGGTTGCAGGTGATTTGTTTTCCAGCTTCAGTGTGATTCCAGTACACGAATACAAATGACCTTTTTGTGAACGAGTAAAACGAAATGAAATTCCCTTATAGGATATCGGTTGTGGATATCAAGCAATAATTCCACCAAATTATAGCTGTATTCCTGGATAACAAGAAAATTATACATGGAATTGGGCAGGATTACTATAGGATGTTAAGAGAATGAAAATTTCCCTTTAAGTGTATTGTGAACTTAACATTTAAGTGAATTCGAAACTTGAAATTTAGTATTGTCATAAATTTCATGGTAAATAACTATATAAGTTACTATTAAATAACCGACACCATGATCTTAACTTAATAAATATGGTATTTGATCTTACATCTATCAATATATCATTTCATTCTAATTCGCAAGCAAATTGCGAAGAGAAAACGCTTCTGAGTGCCAGAAAATCAGAGGATTTACCTGTATATTGGGTTAGGGAGGATATTCCTGTGAATAACTTTGGCTTCAATTGAAATACTTTACATCTGAAATGTGGCACAACATTTCCAAGAGTCACTGGAACTAATTTGTATTCCTGATGAATTCCTGTCTAGAAAGGAATATAGTATTTGATACCGGGAATTTTATTCTATCAAATTTGGTCTCAATAATAAAATCGGTCTTCTGGCAACCGTGTCAGAGGAATTATTAATATAGTAATATAGTAAGTGTAAGTTGTTTGTTTAATATGAAATATTTCATTATTTATTTCAATAGCTGACTTAACCCTGTAGCGACCAGGTGGAAATTCGTGTCTCATTTCATTTAGTAGTCCCATGGGACCAACTGGCCTCTTCATTTTTTTTAAATTAGAAAAAACTCTGGTCAAATGATTTTTATATCCTCACTGATGTTTAAACTCAAAAAAATTTATTAAATATTATTTTCAAAGTCAGAGGAAAAAAAGTGGTTCGCTAAAGTGTTAAAAAATAAATTTCAAATGATAAAATATCTCTTCAATTTGTCATACGTGACTGTCATTATAGGTATCTTTTTATTTCTGCTATATATTTATTCTACATGTTTAAATGCTCATTGTTGATTGAGAGGGCGAAATAATCATCACAAGACCTCTTATCCTTTTAACACAATTATGTGATCAACCCTAATTGAAATTTCTAGCGCGATGGAATAGTTTCGTAACCTAATTTGGCGTAATGGGCTAATATTTTAGGCTAGCGGGAGACAACAACGATTAATGGGCTTTGGTGAGGCTGCTGGTAAATTAGAAGTGAATCATTTCGATAACATTGAATCATAGCGAATCTGAATCGCACATCAGAGTAGATAGCGGTTATCTTTGTACTATCCCTAGAGATTGAATTTATTTCGAGATCCATTCATCACTCGTTATCTTCTCACTCACTTTGCAGTGAAAGCTGCATTACGATGCCGCATCCAAGTCCGACGTGTCACTTTTTCTTAAGTTGGCTCTCAAAAATATTGTGCTCATGGTGACATAATTCAGGTCTTGAAAAATACGGACGAGTTATATGATTTATTTACTGCAGCAGAAACTAGACTTTCAGGAAAGTGGCTCATCTGGATGAAGAAATGAAGTGCCCTAGTGATATATTTATCAGACGGTATAGGGTGATATTTTAGAACAGAAATACTGCATATTTTTGAGTTATTGATATGAGACATATACACCAGACCTGCATTCGTATTTTAAAAACAACCAATATAGAAACCATTGACATATATAGCTGTAAAGGAAGGCAAAGTTAAATTGGTGATCTGATGGTAGTATCGATGACTTCTCTTTGAATGCTTATTGGATTTTGATTGGAAATGATATTCATCATAGGAAGTTGTTACCGTGTTATCAAACCTCTATGCATAACCCTAAAATTTTCAGAATGATCCTAAAAAGCAAACTGACACTTATGATACTTTGTTTAGTAGGTAATAAATCAATTAAGCTGATGACGGTAAATGAAAATCTAATTACAAATAAAACAATACTTAGATGTTTTAATGTTCAGTTAGAAATTTTAAATAGTACAATCTTGAAGTATGAGCTATTTCAGTTTACTGACAATTCAGTAACTTATACCACATGAATTAAATTATTATAAATTGATTACCTTACACATAAATAAAGGTATCAGTACCAAATGTAAGAATTTGCGTAATCAGATTCTGTCGGAACAAACGGTGTAAGAGGCAAGTGCATTAAAGATTTATCTCCAATCAGAAACTACTTCCTTTTCAGTGGATTATGGTGTTTAGTGGAATGTAAGAGGCTTGATGGGAATGATGGCATTTAACCACTACTTCACTCTGGACACTCAGAACTGAAGTGAATTGAGTTTGCTATTCGTGGGAGTATTGATGAGTTATTTCCATAATAGCAATAAATCATTCATTCTATTCTATGTTAGATAATGTAATCAATCTGATCTCGCTAATAAATTTATACGGCTCTTCGCCAATCGAAAATTAGCTGATCTGTGTAAGGTATTGTACTGTGGCGAAACAGTAGAGGTAAAAGCTTTTTTGATGATATCACCTGCTGAAGAATAGATTTATTCTGATTTTTCCAATGATTTAATTAAAGTCAACGGGTCATCAGTTAGTTGGCGCTGTAAATATACAAACTTATCGTAAGGTGTAACATTGTATTTCTCAATTATCTGTTCAAAATTGCTGAGAAATTTAGTCAAATTTTCTCTTTCCTTGTTAGAAAATTGTGGTAATGGAATTTTAGGTAAATAAATTGACCTTATTTACGAACTGACCAAAACAAATTTCAGTTTCTTTTTTGCTCAAACTTTCTATTTTCGACTTAATGAAAACCAACGCCAATACTAAATTTTTATCATATTTAGCGCTCCTTTCGGATTCACTATTACCTACTGCTGCATTGTAATCCGATGAATCTACCATAGCACTAAATATTTCATCATTTAATTTACACAGATCATTTCTTAACGACTGTAGATAAGCCTCATGTCGGTATAAATCTTCAATACTAAAATCATCAAGATTTTGATTTACTAAATCAATTTCCTTTTATCGTTTGGGATCTATTAGTTCTTCTTAGTTCCTTTTGTTTAGTAGTCATTTTTAATTATATTAGCTCATCAGAATTGACTAACACTTATATTTATTATCCAATGCGTATGCTACGGTAGATTTTAATACGGACTTGTAAACTCTCAAACCAATTTTGGTGAGGTGTACTCCCATCAGATTTGTTATAGTCCATTGAATCTAGTCACCCTAGACCGGCAATTATCAGCAAGTTATTCATAAGCCTTAATCTTTTGAGAAATTGGTTCAGTGAATTTCTTTTTTGTAGGAAGTCTGTTGGAGAAAGATTATTCCCTCTAGTTCTTTAGTGTCTTAACTCAACCTGAGCAGGAATGATAATGGATTCAGGTAATAATCCACTTAGGATTTTATAAAATTCAATACACTTTTGAAACAGTCATGCACAGTGATATCTCTAGATATAGAGTTACCCCCTAAATCACCACTACAATATCTGGTTTTTCATTTACACTATCCTTCAATATCTTTGTGTTGTTTAGAAATTTATCATAATCCTTCCCGACCAGTGCAAGTATTCAACTTGAACTACACTTTGTTCAAAGAGAAATTGAAGATATTTAATCATGCAAGATATCTAAAATATGAAAAGACCTAGTACTAAAAATTTAATTTCAAGGTTATAGCAATCTGTAATTAAATATTAGTTAATAAATCAATAAATGTTATACTGGCCATATAATAAGTGTAAAGTCAACAAGGAGAGGAAGAACGTGAGTATGGTAATACAGCGAGATCGAAACTAGAACTCTGATTCCAGAAAACCCCTGGTAAGTACGCCATATTAAGGATTATTTTGTGGAATCAGAATAAAAAAGAGAGAGACAAGAAAGGCTTTCAGAGGGTTGCTTGCTCCTCTCGGAGCAGGAAGAAACACCTGATAAATAATATTATATTTTTAATTATATATTTAATAATGCGGCAAACGAGAAGAGGATAGTGTCCCAGACTGATTAGTCTTACAAGATACTACTAGCGCTCTCTTCCCGCCTCCAACTCCTTCACCAATAAAGAAACTCGCCTATAGAAAAGAATGAGTATTATAAGAGAAGATTCAAAGATAGAACATATTGCACTAACAAATCATTAAGTTTTACTGTTCTGGGTAGTTATTAAACGTTTAACTTATTAATTAAGGATACATCTTTCTATGCCTAGTTGAGGTAGTTTATGAAGGTTAAAGCAATAATTTCAATTTAGGCTAACTAAAAGTACCGGTATAGAATAATTTTCGTTAGACGCATAAATTTATTTATATGTAACAGGGCATAGATTTACAGAATTAAATTTTTATTCCAGCTTTAATTAAAGATTTATCAAGATATTCATAGTTCAATTTAAGATATTTAGTAATTCAAATAATTGAGATCAGATTTAAAGTATAAATATAATTTTGACGAGTTTCATTTTTTTTAGATCAGAAATTTTCCGGTTCGACTAAATTACCACTAAATGAGTAATTTTGAGAAAATTCAAAGATCGCACTAGAGAAACGCCACTCAAAGTGTAACCTTACCTCAAATTTCCACATTCAAATAATCAGAGCCCTGTAGTTAAATGATCTATAGTGTTTCGCTGGATTATCCCGACTTATTTGTCAGACGAATAGAAGTTCTTGCAATATCTCGACCGAATGGTCAGACGAATAGTTTAATACTTGCTGTTTACTATAGCCTGCCAACTGAATGGTCAGACGGATTATGCTCACATTGTTCATCCAATTCCCAGTTGGCTCCACTTATTTTCCTAGCCTGCCATAGCTATAAGTCAGACACTAACTGCAATTTTTAACACCTGAATGTGTTTACTCTACCTCGATGTGGTTCGAATCCCTTGATTTTGACTTCGGCGTAGTGATACATTTGTGGAGATAAATTATGGAATTAGTTTCATATAATAAAATAGTTGAAAATGAGGTCACACAAAATGTGTCTAATATTCTCTCTTAATGCTAATTTAAATTAATTTAAAATTTAAATTATTAAATTGGAGTTACTTTTTGAGGCGTATTATTCATATATTCATATATTAAATTAATGAACAGTAATACGAATACTTCGAAGAAAGAAAAATAGAAAAGTAAAATATAAGAATTTTTAATTATTTTTTCTTATATAGGTAATATTTTATTTATCTTTTATATAGAATTAATTTCTTCATAATATCTCGTTATTCGCCATAACCATTATAAGTTTTACGTGTTTTGTTGGCAATGCTTCTCCTCCAATATTTCTCATACGTATATTAATAAATTGCAGTTTATTGATATGCGCAAAGAACCAATTCGTTTGCTCTGAATGGTGTTTTGAATCACCAAATGCTTTCAAGAAATCAGTAGATTATTTTACTAGCCTTATAAATTGAAGAGTAAATATAATGTTTTTTATTATCAGGAGTATCGATACAAAAACATTGAATGGTTTCATTTTTTTCGTTTATTCTGAAGAAAATTTTTATCAAGTAACTCTCTGCTAATGAAAATGAAATTATTATGTTTAATTATGGATATTTCTAGCGTAAAAAAATTATATTTCTAGAAAATGCAAAATACAAATTATATATTAACATATATCAATTACAAATAGCAAGATCTAAATCAATGAGCTGATCAAGGAAATAACATTATGCATGTATCTGCGTTTATAACACATCTAAGCCTAGGTAGTTTCAAAGCTGTTGATGCTGTGAAAGTTGATACCAAAGTTTGGAGCGTCCGTTCATGTCGTTGTGACCATATTGTGGATGAAATCATGAGAGGAATTAACTAGGTATAGTCCGTAAGCATGGTATGTGAATGCTGTTTAGTGAAATATAAGAACTATTTAGAAACCAGATAGTTACCCCGTGCGCCGACACTTGGCCGATAGACAATTGGCTGAAGGACATTTGGCCGAAAGACAATTGGCCGAAAATAAATTTGGCGTAAATTTGGCCGAACATACATTTGGCAGAAAGATTTTTATTCAATGTAAATCCATATTACGAACTGCAGCCTCCGTTTAATTTTATACAATTTTTATTTCCACGGAATTGAAAGATATTTTATAAAATATTTATTATCAATTTGCATTTGCATATATTATGAATTATTATGCATTTAATAGTAATGCTCCAAATCTGAAATGTCAAGTATTTTAAAAGACTCATTTGCTTCAGAGAACAACAAATTACATTGTTGGCTCTAGTGAATACTATATTAGTGAAGTGAATTTTCATGGCTACTATTTATTAAAGAACAGAAACTAGGTATATACCGGCCACCTGTGTCTATGATCTATTAATATTATTATCCTACTCTCTATTTATATTACTGTAAGTGTTACTTTTAGTTTTATGGCGTCATATAGTTAATCATATTCTCTAATTTTCGAACAAAAATGTAAAGTCATATTCATCAGGAAAAGTAAACGATAGAACACCTAAAGGTATATATCAAATAAATTAGGGTGTTTGTTCGACCTCCCACCAGATATAAACAGCTGGAAGTGCATATATTGCCTTCTTTTCAAATGCATATGCTGTTTCTTATATGCATTATCTTTAAATGCATATGTTTTATCTGCAAAACATATGAGTTTCCTCAAATGGATGTGAGTTCTCAAATGCATATGCGTTTTCTCAAATACATATGCGTTTTCTCAAATGCATATGCGTTTTCTAAAATACATATGCGTTTTCTCAAATGCATACGCGTTTTCTCAAATACATATGCGTTTTCTAAAATACATATGCGTTTTCTCAAATGCATATGCGTTTTCTAAAATACATATGCGTTTTCTCAAATGCATATGCGTTTTCTAAAATACATATGCGTTTTCTAAAATGCATATGCGTTTTCTCAAAAGCATCATTGCATATGGGTCTTCTCAAATGCATATGCGTTTTTTTCAAAAAACATAAAACCTGTTGCAAATGCAGTATATTTCCCAGTGCATATACTGCATATTCGGAAATGCATATTGTCACAACCCCAATAATTACATGGAATAGTAAGATTATCCACGGAGACTTCTCAATAGTACGACATTCCATAAATCCGACACCCCATTGGTCAACAATGTCTATATTGTTATTAATAGATTTTTTTCATACGAAGCCATAAAATAGTTTGTTGTTGTCGCTAGTTTTCTGTGCGGTACACCTCATGATTGTTTATTGACCTTACCATGATTACAAGGCTCACATACCTATCTAGTTTCGTTCAACTAGAACAGTACAGAAAATCTTTAAACTCTGGGTAAATAGATGGCTTTCAATATTTGATTTAAAAACCAAAGACACAATTTGAAAAAATATATTGTGTATTTTAAAAAGTTTTATATACATATAACGACTAATAGTCACTTTGAGACAAAGGTGGCAGCACGACGAAACCTGAAATTCTGAGTCTGATATCTTATTGTAGTATTACATCTTTGATGTTCCTTATTGTAGTATAACATAAATTTTAGTGTTTCTTATTGTAGTATCATAAATTTGGAGTATCTTATTGTAGTAAACTCTCTCTCTCTCTTTCTCGTGTATTCTATTGTAGTATGATAATTTTGGAGTATCTTTTGGTAGTTTAATATTTTCGCTGTTATTAACTCTCCTTTGATAGTAAATCAAAAGATTTGGGTGTACATTATTTATAAACAAGTCTGACGTTTTGATGCTTGAGATAAAGTCTGCAGAGGTGATGGATCCCATTCAGATTCTTTGGGACTTTAATAAATAAAACAGTGGAGATATTAGGGATTCAGACAGATTTGAATCTAAGACCAGGACTGAATTTATGATTTTAGATGGTAATCTACTCTGATTTCTCAGCAAATGGTCATGAATATATAAGTACTTTATATATCAATTAGATGTGTCACCCATACGTATAGCATTACATATAAAAGTCTATAGAAAATATTAAATAAAATGAGGTGAGTATCACCTTTCAACATAATATTATTTTACTTCAAAAAATCTTGTAGAACATATAGCATTCCATTCAAATACACAGATTCGTATAAAATTAAACCCAGAACTGGACTTATGAATACAAAGGTTAGTAGACTGTGACTTTCATGACTATATTACCATAATTCTCTCTTTTTCATATACAATCAATTCACTACCATTTGAAGCGACATCTCAATGGATGGTAACTGACAGTAGTCGGAAAATGTGTGTTAACGTATATGCAACTTCATCAAGACTCACTTTTCGAGTACCGTGATCCTATTTTAGAGTCTGAGAATACCGCCAATCGTATTTTTGTATCAAACGCCGTCAGTTACATTTCCATCAAAGTATCGAACAATGTGATTAAATCTGTTCCTCTCTACTAATTCGTGTAAAAGCTTCCAATATTTTTCAGCCCACATCGTCATGGTGGATTTAACGGCTTTTAAACAACGGACTGAATATTACTCACAATCAGCAAGCATTGAAAGCCATTAGGCTAATTTACCTATTACCTCACAGTTACGCATTCCAGTTCAGTTACGTATTACCTTAGAGTGTGATGTTACTGTTAAGTGACTTATTACCCTACAGTGACGAATTACCGTGCAGTGACGAATTACCGTACGGTAATTTATTTTCATGCAGAGACGTACTACCGTCTAGTAATTAAGTGTAACAGTACAGTCACGTCAATTTGAAATGTACGCTAAATATTGATAACCCTTTATAACTGATATTTAGACACTGATTACATGACTGATTTGGTTGTGAATGAATAAATATCTAAAAGAATTATAATTATAATCAAAGAATACACAATATAGGATAAATTCAATGAATACACAATATAAGACATCCTGCAAACATTTTTTCAATATCCCTCGCTACTCTTTGATAATGTCAGTAAAGTTATTCTTACAGTGAGTAAAACATATCAGTTTGTTGTTTTGTGGGATTCACCAGAAGGCAATAATGTCAATAAAGATACTCTTTATAGTTTGTAAGACCCATCAGTTTGTTGTTTGGTGGGATTTAACAGAAGGCTGGTACTGGAACGTGACTGAGATATCCAAGAAGAAAAGACAGTGTTGTTCTACGTGTCTCTGCATCTCTCATTTCGGACAAATTCTATCTGCAAAGAATATTTGAACTCAGGACAACAATCAATTGGCCACAAATCGAAATTCTTAACATGAATATAAAAAAAAATTTAAGGCTCACACGATTGAACAACCACAATCATAATTAGATGGTGTAATTGGTTTATTCATCATTCTGTATGTTTCCTGATGAATATGAAGAAACACATTTAAAAACCTACATTTTGGTCTAATAAACATCGTAATGGTTATTATCTATGATTGGAGATTATTTTTGTATTGCCCTTGATGTGGAAACATGCTATATTATTGATATATGGCAAACAGTTCTGTACTTAAAGATATTATACATATTATAATAAGTCTGGTTGAGCAAAATAGGCTTTTAAAATAATATATCTCAGATTCACAACAGGGGTATTAAAACAATAGTTTATTTTCATATGGGTTCATTTCACATGTTCTCCATCATGTCAGTTGTTTTGCTGGTACTTTTTGAATAGAATATCTAGATAAACACTTTACAAACATCTATTGATGATAGCTCAAATCTAGCAAGCAATGACAGCATTCTGAAGTACATATCCTTCATTTGATTCCAGCGAGAAATGCATTCAAACATATATAAAATAGTTGTTGCATTTGAAATATTTATAATAATATTTCGATGAATTAATGCGGATTTTGTGTAGTTTTAAAGCTGCATCAAGTTATTTTGTTATACCTACTTTTTTTCTTAATTTAATGATTTAACCCTCTACCGGGCCAATGAAGAAATGAAGTTAAATTTGAATTTTCGATTATTAATTTATATACAAAATTCATTTCTAAGATAGTTTTATTCACGTGCATTTTACCACATTTTGCGTATTTTTCATGCAAATAAATTTGATAAGTTGAAGTGATCATATATGGCATACCGCCCGGTTCCCCTAAATTTTAGGGGAACCTGGTTGTATGCTATAGTCAATATATTTTTGATATAGTCTATAGTCTATATTGTTTTTAATTAAATAAATGATAATAACGTGAAAAGTTCAATACCACAACTCACAAAAACTTTACCGATACCAAACCACTTTATTTGTGATGAAAGAGGTATTTAATGATGCCACAACTTCGAAGAAAAAGAGCCAGTGTTGAGAAGAATTTGACATGATCGTATGTAACACAGTGTCAGTCAGGATACAGTGAAAGAAAATGAAACAAAGAGGAACATAAGGAGCTGTTGTTATGTTGCTCTATCCGATGATATTTTAGAGAAATTTAATTCCTTTTTCCTAGGACCCAGTGGACTTACCTGTTAACCCTAATGAGTTTGACGTGTTTTTTTTCTAGGCACACATTTTCTCAATTACTTTATATCTTTCATGTCATTCTTTCAAATTTACTGGCCTTTCTTTACTTTGTTCCTACATGAATACCAAATATATTTTTGTATTCAAAAGTTATTTTTTTCTTACGTATCGGTGTAAATGAGCGTAAATCACGTAAATTATGGAATTAATTGTACTTAAGTGACGTGTGGCAACGTAAAAATACAGTTCGGTTAGCCAATACGCAAGCATTTTTCCACGTTTTTGTGTAGTAGAGACAAATGCACAAGCTGTGATTGGATCACACTCCATCCAATCATAGTTCTGCTCTCTCAGTTGCCAATGTCTTATATACTTATTTATTCATTTCTCCTCATAAATTCAATATTTTTACTTGAAATTTGATACACATTATCTTAGTACATATGCAAACAACTTGTAAAGAGTACAGTACCGTAGGTTTATAAATAAGACATTTGTTTTTTTAGCACATAGTCAAACTCTCCCGTTGTTTTTGACTGTCAAACTCATTAGAATTGAGAATAACTTGTTTTAAAAATATTAATATCCGTACAATTTCAATAATCTCATTTCTCTTACTTGCACCCAGAATATAATTAAATTATCAATTTATTATAAAAATAATATTATAGGATGAGTATATGAATTCAATGAAATAGGTTACAATTCAATTAAACATTAAAAATTCTGCTACTATTTTTCAACAAAAGTTGTAGACTTCAATTATTTTGTAATTTAGGTAATGAAAATATTTATTCGACTTATTCACACTAATTTTTGAATATAACTTAAAGCGTGACAGACAGATAGACAAATGAAGATGAGAAAATTATATACAGGAATTGCCCCAAACATGATCAATCAATAATTTAAACCACCAAAAATCACCAAACCATTCTACTAATAACGACATGATTTTAATTTGCATAAGGATAATAATCAACGAAGAAATTCAGAAGTGTCCTTTAAGTTGAGTATCCCTTTTCATCTCCCAAGAAGGATATATTCACAGCAATCATTATTCAGATCTATTGGAAGTCAATTCTCGAAGATTTGACTGCTTCTTTGAACTTTGCATCAAAGAAATATCAGAATAATATCAAACAGAATTGATATGGTTGGTGCGGCTTGAAATTCGAGGGATGGATATCTCCCATATGTATAGTGGGTATTTAATATTATCTTCAATTTGGCTAAACACCTTTTTTTTCAATGACTCTTTATTTACATAATGAACAAGGATATTGTATTGATTTTGTTTTTATTATTTAGTATGATACTCTATCGTGAAAATATTCCAATGGATTCAATCTTTGATGTTAGAAATGTTTACATGGATTCTTGATGATAAACTTTGTGATAGAAATTCACAAGATATGACGTGCATTATATGTTTCAATGTTCAGATTATATTTAAATACTTTGGTTATGAAATAAAATAGTCCAGTCGACAGGTTAATATATTAATTGGGAATTCTTGATTTTAATATTGTTTAGGATATTAATATTAGAGAACAAATTATAAAAGCGTTGCTATTCAAATTCATTCACAGGAGATGATATCAAATAACATTTCTTTATTTTCCATATTTAATAGTATCAAATTACTTTTATTCGAATTTCTCAGTATTAAAATATTAAAAAATTCTTTGTGTATGCCATTATTCAAATACAGTATCTTATCATTCAAATCTGATAATATTCAATAAAATATATTTTCCTTCATATTTCTACCACTATATGTATGTATATAACTGATATTTTAATCCCTATTATATCTTTTTAAACTTTTATTATTCAATTGATCATACAATTTTTTACCCACGACATTTCTATATTCCCCATACAGCAACCATGAATATCTCTATTATAACTATATAAATCTAAATATCAGTATTATCGCTTCCATTTATCAACTGAGCAGCCCTATATAGTATACATTTATTTATGGACACAATAACCTCACCAATCTGTTCAGCTTCCATGAATCCATCTACTTATACAGTAACTGTTCATATCCCTATATCAACACTTATAATGTTTCGTAGATGTTACCTTTACGTCTGTTTTCACTGAATGAATAACGAAATCATTTAGAGGCCGTCAGACTCTAAATTTCGGCTTCCATATTCATCCGAAACTGGACTGTGAGATGTGTCGGACTGCTCCCTTTGGATGCTCAATTGAAATATTGATGCTCAGATGCTGATGAAAAAGAAAATGTGTCTCAAACTCAACCTTCGGGGAAATACTCGTTCTCTCTTCAATTTATTCACCTGGAGATATTGGAGTGCTCAGAAAGTATTACCCTAATGAGTTTGACTGTCAGAATCAACGGATGGTTTGACTATGTATTAAAAAAACACTGTCTTATTATAAAACTATGGTACCGTATTGTTTGCAAGTTGTTAGTATATTTACTAAACTAATGTGTACCAAATTCCATGTGAAAATATTGAACATATGAGAAAAAATAAATACATAGGTATGTAAGACATTGGAAACTGAGAGAACAGATCTTTGATCGGGTGGAGTGTAATCCAATAACACCTTGCGTATGTATCTGTACTTGATGAATACAAGGACAAATTCTTGCGTATTGCCTAACCAAACTGTATTTCTACGTTGCCACACGTTACAAAGATACAATTAGTTCCTCAATTTACGTGATTTAAGCTGACTTACACCGACACGCAAATTTTTAAAAGCTTTTAAATATAAAATAAATTTGATTTTATGTAGGAACATAGTCAATAAAGGCCATTAAATTTAAAGGAATGGCATGAAATAGGTAAAGTTATTCAATATAGATAATTTAAAGAATATTTTTTATTTATTTAAGGTTTTAAGTGTGTGAATGAATATTAATGAAAGGAAAAGAATTTGGGCTATAAGAATCAACATAATCATTCCTAAATATTGATCACTCCTACTCATTGTCTGAAAAGAATTATTGAATAATTTTTCATGTCGATGTTTCAGAATTAATGATAAAATCATATAGATTGTAGCGAGAAAATAATATATAGCGAAAACTTATATATTATTAATGTTCAATTAACAAATTAGTATTATATACTGAATGAAAATTGATATATGGTTGTAATTAAAAGAACTCATCAAAGTATTGAAAAAATATTCAACGTGGAGAGAATAGTGTTTTCTTTTCAATAAATATATTTCTATATTTTGATTAATTTTTTTTCAATTATAATTTATGAAATTTTTACCTGTAATTATATTGCCGAACAATAGGCAGTTTGTTGATAAAACCATAATGCAAAATCATGGCTTGTGACTCTGGAGGCAAAGATTTTCATAGTCATTCGTTTTAGTAAATGGCTCCACGTATTACAACCAATATAAATGCTAATGCTCATACCAAATTTAATTGATTCTAAATTGAGGCACATGAACTTTTATTCGAAACTCTTCAATGACTCTGAGTTCTAATAAACTTTTATCCTCTTTTTTTTTTTGATAGATGTTACGCGTTCATTCTGTTGTCCTAAGTTGAATTTTTTTAAATTAAATTCAAATTTATTCAATTAACTAAATATTATTCTAGTGAAGTAAGGGAATTTATTTTCAGAAATTAACATACCCTGTCTGAATTATTCTTTCTGACCAATCAATTAGTCGATATAATGTTAAAGCATTCCAGCGTTATGTAGTTTTCAATTACTTTTTCAATCGCACTAAGTGTCAATAGACTTCACTTACAATTTGAGTTAAGTTACCAATCTTCTTTCGTTCTTAATAGGGGATATTACAAACTGGACATCAGTGATGATTGTAACTTTGATCATTTGCAGAACTTAGTAATTACACACCTCTTCATTTGCACCTGCAGAACACTATAGTTTGTAGTTAGAGAGGTCATTGTTTGCTTTCTAAAGAGCATTGTATAATTTTAACTACACAAACAGAAAAACAATGAACATGCTTAGTAAAGAGCATTGTGTTGTTTTAACCACCCAAAGAGAAATACATTGAACATGTTTAATAAAGAGCTATAAAGAGGTAATATGAGAAAGAATCCAATAATTGCGTCAATCAAAATCATTTTGAAGAAAGCAAATATCTAGCTGAGTAAATTCTATCTTTAGTTGACAAATGACTTATCGTAAATTATCCTAATTTGACCATAAAAAATATACTATAGTTTGTTATGTATGGAGCAAAATATCTTCGACTTCATTATCACTCTGTATTTATGTATACTTAATATGCTTATCAAATTATTCCCTGCATAATATATGCTATGTAAGAGTATCTTACTTGGATATAATTTTTGAAGCGTAAGTAGAGAATTAATTTCGAGAAAACATTACGAATGAAATAAATGAATAATGAGAATAAGGTTAATATTCCCAGAAGAAATTTCCACATTTTTAAATTAACTATTGTTGAATTTATTTATTATTAAAGATTCTGACATCTGCTTATGACAGTTTAGTCGTAAAAACTAGAAATAAATTTCCTTTACTTTATTCTATCAAGACTAGGCAATAAGTAAGTAAAATAATTGAAATATACCATCTCAATTTATGGGTTAGTTGATTTTAAATTTGGGTCTATCTTTATTTATTTTGAGAAGTTCAGATTGTCCATCCGGTGCTAGGACAATTGCCACCCGCGGACAATTGCCACCCGCGGACAATTGCCACCCCCGGACAATTGCCACCCGGACAATTGCCACCCCCGGACAATTGCCACCCAAATATTTATTATCAGGCCTCTTAACTAAAATGGTGATAAAATATGTATATTGTTGTTTTACGATGAATAATTATTATATAAATTATAAGATAAAAAAAATTATTATTCGGTTTCTGAATGTGATTTTTAAATCTTATGTTATCGAATACTTTATACAACTTTTTTAGAACGATTCAAAACTGTTAAATTCTCTTCGTCTATAACATTTTCAGGATTTACACTAATAGATTTTCTTAAACACTACGCATCTACAATTTTAAACCTATTAACTTTTTCCCAGATTATTAGTCAATTTGAAACTGCACTTACTTATCACATTAAGATCTGTACGGGAAGACTGCTTATATGCCAATAAGCATCTGAACTCATAGATATCCTAGAATATGGATTTTTATTTATTAATTATAGTATTGATAAAGGAAGATCTTTTAAATTTATTGAGGACATCATCAATTGAATAATGGAAATAATTCGTATAAAAACAACATATAATTTATTACATCAACTATGGAAATAATTAATTTTATAAAAAAATATGTAATATGGAGTGAAATTTTTATCTTACAATGTATACAATTAAAAGTAAATCGTACAAAAATAATATACATGTTGTATCACCATTTTAGCTATGAGGCCTGATAATAAATATTTGGGTGGCAATTGTCCGGGGGTGGCAATTGTCCGGGGTGGCAATTGTCCGCGGGTGGCAATTGTCCGGTCACGGTCCATCCATATCATTTTAACTATTATATTTAATAAACAATATATTTTTCATTATCGAATTTTCTGATTACCGGGTGATTGATTTCAACTGCATTACAATAAGTCCAAACTAGATTTATTTATAGCTCTCTAAAAACATATTGGATTATTGAATATAGTGACCTCAAAATGTTATTTGCTGAAAGTTAATGGGCTATAATAACTATTATGTTTGCCACCAGTTTTCAAAACGCAGTGTAAATGAAGTATTAAAAGAAAATAACGTATTGACTGATTGAATATTATATTCGAAATATTGCAGATTTTGAACTATTAAAATTAAAAGTGTTTTGAAAAAACTGTTGTAAACCTTCCCGTTTTCTCCATCGTTGTTAAAAATATAGGTTGCCTACGATTGCAATAAAACATCGTGAAACGAATTAGGAGAATTGACACAAAAGGTGATTGCGGGAGGATGAAAGATAAGGAAACATACTTCACATATGAACATTTCATATTCATTTGATAGAATAAATTTTTTTAGAGGACATGTGATGAATGTGTGTGCACCCAAGTTAGGGTATGCACCTAGATGTAATCTTCTAAACTTAAACTTCGATGGACCATTGTACGGGGTGAAAGTTTCTGTGTTTATGGAAAAGTGTGGAAACTGTCATCTTATGGGTTTATATGAATATAGATTGGTACTTTTAAATATCCACATATTGAATAATTCCTACATTCTGACCAAATTTATCTAATCAGATTGAATATGATCTGGTGGATTCATGATAATACTCCAGCGCATAGAAGTTTTTCAGTAAAAGAATTGTTACAGGATATTTTCAATGATTGCATTATTTCATCGAATCATCTAACTAAGTGACCATCAAAGTCACTTGACTTAGCAATTTGTAGATTTTTCTTTTTAGTTTACTTTTCTCTTCCAGACAACACAGGTGTTGTGAAAATGAAGATTGCAATCAGAGTGATTTTTTTATAAGCAAATCATGATTTAGTTTAGATTTAATGAAGAAAAAAGAAGAGTTCTGCAAGTGTGTGGAATATTAAGAGGAAGCACATAAGAAAACAAAATATCCAAAAATCAACACCGAATGTCCAAAACTCGAAGTTCAATGTTCAAAAAGTAAAATTTGAATATTCAAAATCTAATTCCAATTTCAAATGTAAGAAATATAATCTCAAAGTCGAAATCAAAATCCACATTCCTAAAATCGAATCCCAATGTCCAAAAAAAATCCAATGTCCTGAAATGAAACTATAATGTTCAAAAATCAAAATCCATGGTCCTAAAATGGAAATCCAATGTCCAGAAATTGAAATCTATTGTACGAAAATTAAAATATAATTTCGAAAAATCAAAATCGAATGTCCGAAATTTTTTTTCGACTTCGTCAACTTTTTACTGCCTAACTCAAAATGGGGGATGCTAATTCTCATACACCGTTTGAATGGCAAACTCAGTGTTAATTTGAATTGCAAATTCACTTCAATTAGGAGTTTTCATTTTTCAGACAGTCTAATTAGCGTAAGAAATTATGCTGATCGTAAGGAATCTCACAAACGAATAATTCAAATGATACGATAAAATTAGATTTCTGGGGTTTCGTTTATAGTTTGAGACAGCGGCTATAAACAGGATTTGACGCTTTTCAAATGATGGATTTCGAAAGAAAAATTAAACATTTACCTCTGCCATCAAAGAGGAGATCTTTTTATACGTAAGATATAAATTTTCAAATGTGCCTTCTACTTATATTATAGTGATTGTTATTCATTAATTTACTATATAATGTTCAATTTGTGATACATTTATATGTCTAATTACCAATTCCTTCGAAAAATATGAATTCCACTCTGAATTATTTGAAAACAAATGGTGCAACAAATCAATTATGTTCATTCTTTATCATCTCCAAATCCTGAACAGATTTCACAAACCTGATGGATAAATGATGCATGTAGAGATAGATGGGGCGGTTCCGGAGGATATTTCATCTATTCAAAGACCATCAGAGGAGATGAGAATGGAAATGCTCATTGTGTCTCCTCAATGAACTCGGAAACGGCAAAAAAAGACTATATCTCCTACTTTACTTTGCAGTTATATTATTAACTAACAATAAGTTATGATTAATAAGAAACATTATTGGCATGACTCTAGTTGTTGTTTTACATATGCAGCTGTAACACTATAATAGGTAATGATATCATAGAGAAAATTTGTAAAAAAAATCTGCCAGTCTATTCAGTATTATTATATTATCTATTTTTTTAAAATTACAAAGGGAAAGACATGAATTAAAAGGAATATGAAGTCATATTTTAGTAAGTCATTTAAATAATGAAAGTTTTAGAGTTTCTTCATTTGCCAAGAACGATCCGAGATTTCAGGGAATAAGATTAGAAAACACAAAATTAACTAATATTAAAATTATATAAATTGATCGCTTACTTTTATGATGACCTGAAGCCGATTTTCAATTTGGTAGAAGTATTGAGGCTTTCTCTGCGTGAAATTACATTACCATACACACAAAATTGAACAGATCATCACATTCAAAGTGCATTATTTTATCGACCATTTTTTGTCCCTACGGATGTCCCCTAATCGATTCCCACTCCTCTGTCGAATGACAAGACACTCACACCTAATTGGGAGATAATGTTCACCTGCTGAAATGTGGTCAAAATGTTGCATACACGATTGTGTGATTATTAAGTACTCAAAACGTAATAATGTAACTCAAATGTTTTTTTAATCTAAATTGTGTTCAAATTATTTTAATAGAAAGTTTCTTTTTAATCCATTTATTAATTGATCAATTAAGAAGAACCATTTTCTGATTTATTTGTTAATTAGGAAGCAAATCTAATTAAATTGCTAATTAGGTGGTAAATATACGGACTTTCAATTTAATTTTTGTGGAAATGGTGAATTAGTTTCAAAGAATTCTTTTATTTTATATAACAGAACCTAAAGGTTTTAATGTGAAATTTAATTTCAAAATACATTAATTAAATAACTGGTTCGATTGATCCGAATCAACTATATAAACTGATTGGAAAAGAGTGAATGGATATTGAATGATTTATGTATATACAATAGTAAAACAGTTGCCTCCATTGTGGGCAAATTTTCGCTAGTCTGCCACGAATGGCATTAGTTTTCGAAAAGTAATGGTCAATGTACTTGTACGTCACAATGAAGAAAAATTGTTCAATATAGAGTATACCTTCTTATCCAGGACATACTATACAGTATACCAATGTATCGGAACTCTACTTTATATATAAATAAATATACAAAATAACTATTTGTGAAGTTTAATCCTCAATGGAGTTTCATGAATGAATGACGAAACTGTACGAAGTGAATTCGTTAACGATTATTCATATATTTTTGTATATCACGCTCATAACAACTTTCTCAATCATGATTACAGAAAGATATATACTCATCTATCACGTTCTGTTCAAATTTGAAAGAATGAAGTCTTCATAATTCTTATAATTGACTTTTTCATATATTGTCTATTTTTTAGGATTGACGATATAAATTGTTTCTTTATTTATTTTTTAAAAAATTATTAGAATTGTGGATGATCGTGGGTATAGAGATGATAATGTTGATGGAAATGACTTTATAATGAGTGCAAAGGTAAAGACCTCGTGCAGTCCATCTATTATTACTTGATCTAATTGAAATTGGCAACATTTTATATATAATATTTTCTATTTAGGAGGAAAAATTTTCCTTAAAGATACAAAAATAAACAATAAACATTAAAGATTTTATGTGCATAAAAGTGGCACAAGATCGATAAAAAGTGAGAAAGTTGCATTGGGAAAGCAATATTAGATGAATTTTTGAGTTGGACATCCATTGGACAATTATTAGTGCAAATGACTGGCGTCAGATAGGAAGGACCTAAAAATTATCTCCATTTATTCAATTGAAAATGAAAGATACTGTCAGTCAAGGTATGTAATATGACAGTTTATGAACCTGGTCTGTACTTTCTACAGTAACTAAAATCAAAATAACGCTTCACTAAAAAATGACACCGTTCATCATGAAGTAGCTCTTCTGCTTCATGAGCATTATCACTGTCGGTTGGTACGAAAATGTATTAGACTTTCTTATCTGAATAATTCTTTAAAATTATTATAATTATCTCATATTATAACCAGATGTTGAAATTTTTGATAGCCCAAAATCATCTTAGCTTACAATACACCAAACTCTTGTAATTGCATAATTTAAATCATGATATGTTTATTTCATATCCAAATAAAAATGACAAAAAAGCTTGGCAAGTTGTGACAGAATGAATAGAGGGTGGTAGAAAAATAGTTAGAGATAAAAAGGGATATGCAATTTCTGACTTGGTAATCATAATTGAGGGTAACTATATGTTCTATATCTGATTGAAATACTCCATATCCGATAGAAAAATTCTAATGCAACGCACACCTCATAAAAAATACTCTCTATCAACTCGCAACTCACTTACACTACTCTCCAGCAACTCACAACTCACATACACTACTCTCCAGCATCTCACAACTCACCTTACACTCTTCTCGAGTAACTCTCACCTCACCTACGCTACTCTCAAGCAACTCACAACTCACCTACACTACTCTCAAGCAACTCACCACTCACATACACTACTCTCAAGCAGCTCACAACTCATATACACTGCTCCACAGCAATTCACAACTCACCTACACTACTTTCCAGCAACCCTCAATTCATCTTAACTACTCCCAAGCAACTCACCTACTCTAATCTCTTGAAAGTCTCTTATACTCCCATTGGCAACCATCCTCTTTATTCTCGCATTGTCTGTCACTCAACTGACGATTTACCACATTCACTCTCTACATTATGCTTTCAGTGTTACTGCTTGAGACATTAATTGAATTTGTGAACTCAGCTTTGGAAAAATTGATGAATGTAATCAGACTAAGGATTTTGCCATATTTCAAATGAATTGTTTTATTTGCATATCCATCAGTATCCATTCAATATGAAAATCAGGATATTTTAAAGTTGTATGAAATTTTTCTTCAATTTTTAATAAAAAAGGGTTGAAATAGAAGGGAAATCTTCTATTCGATATTCAACACAGAGAGTCAATATGAATATGTAAATATGGTTAGAACTCCTTTCACACATTCTCTATGAACCAGGAAATTAAAGTGATAGAAACGACTGCCGTGTACCATTTTTTCTTCAATTGTTGAAATGATTCATTGAAGAGGAATAAATTCAATTGAATTACATGTACTCTTCTTCTCCTTACATATTTTACACATAAATGTAATGTTAGAGCTAACAGCGACTGACTGTGAATATCTCCAGAAAGATTGACGGGAAAACTTCTTCACGTAATTTCTTAAACCGAGAAAAATTATTTCCTGAAAGGGTAATTGTACTTTGTTTCTAGATTATGCATCGATTTTAATAGAATATACATGTAACCTAATGATATATCTACTTTGAAAAACGTTTGATATTGTAAAGAAAAATATATTGTAAAAGAAAGGAGAGAGGAATTAGGAAGATTAGGAAGATAAAAACTAAATAAAATTAGTTAAACAAACAGTGTATATCACACACGTTTTAATTAGATCCATTTCGATAAGTTCTTCGAATGAATGATATATTTATGATACATGAATGATATATGAATGACGTATGAATGATATATGAATGATATATGACGGATTTAAGACTGATATGAGAAATGAATCTATCACTCTCAGCTATGAAATGTATCTCTCTGCGTCTAGAGCAGTAATCTTGTTTTGACACACAAATTATTCATATTATTAACTCCTTCAGGAACATGCTCGTAATTATTGTTAGGGCCTAGTAATGTATCTTTGATGATATGTACCGACAAACATCATTTGAACCTTACATACCATTTGAATTGAATATTATATGTTGTACAAGATTTCATGTATAAATCATCGATAATTACAATTCAAAGGTAAAACATAGTTATTGATAACATTTAATTTTCATCAAATACATGTTAATTTGCAATAAAATAACAGTCTTCTATCATCTAAAATCATAAATCCAGCCCTGGGCTTATATTGGAATATGTCTGAATCCCTCAAATCTCAACTGTTTTATTTATTAAATCTGCAAAGAATCAGAATGTAAGCTATCACCTCAGCATACTTTACCTCATGCACCAGAACGTCAGACTAGATCTTTCAAATCATTCGGCACACTATCAGAAGAAAGGAAGGAGGTATTAATTGTCTGCATTAAGGAAAAGTAAATCAAATTAAGTTATTTGATTCTCAATTTGAATCTTATTTTGATTCATAGTATACTATATATTTAATCACAATTTGAAGTATATGTATAGTTCACCTTGCTTGAATCTTCCCAAAATAAATAGCAGGTAGAATACAATAGGTTTTGATATATGTAAATAACCAAATTATGGTATTCCTCTACAATTAATTATTCCCGTACAGTTACGTAATTTGATACAATTACATATTCCACTACAGTTTCTTATTCAGTACAGTTTATATCTCTTTACAATTACGTATTCCACTAGCGTAACGTATATCTGTTACGTAATTTGATACAATTACATATTCCACTACAGTTACGTATCCCACTACAGTTTATATTCCGATACAGTTACGCAGTCCATTAACACCGTACGTCGTATATTAAAGTTGATTTATTTTATAAAATTTTAAAAACAATTAAACGATATTAATCATTTCATATTAACAATGTCTAATGCTGAATTCGGTTCGTATTGTCAGAATAAATTAAAATCTTTATAAAATCTAAGTCTATTTAATTTGAATATTTATTCTCATATTTTTATTCTCAAAATTAGGCGAATCTGTGAGCCAAACTCAATTATTAAATTTCTGGAATGGTAATTCAGATGATGAATTCCCTCTCAGGAATCGCGTCAAGTTTAGAATTTATTTTTCAGGAGACTTATTGCTGTCTGACTGAATTATGCGACTTAATTTAAGGAATTAAAATGCAAATGTCATCAGCAGTAAAAGGAGCGTTTGATTCATCATCAAATCATTCTTACATTTAATTAGCAATATAAATGCGCTTTCTTAATGACTGCTCACCCCTGTTGTATTAATACCTTCTCTAGATTTAGTCTTCAATTTATTTCTGAAAATTTTGAAAATTTATTTCAATAGAACACTAAAATCGTACGGGGACAAAAGTGAGGTTCACTAACTTCTATATTACCGACGATGTGCATTAAATTGGAGAATTTTAATTCGGTAATAGAATACCCAATAATTTAAAAGCATTCAATGCTATAAAACATATTGAAATTTTCTTTAAAAGAATAAATGTACGAGTTATTTGATTAAGACGCTTTCTGCAGTCATTTTCACGTCAGTCTGGGTCAATGCGAAGTGCTTGTCGTTCCGAAATCTCCACACACCCTATCAAAACACCCACTGAAAACGTCTTCAATAACTTTGTTATATCAAACATATTTTTATTGAACCGTAAACCAATAAATACATTTTGATATTCGGTAACCAAATATTGAATTAAAGTACTCAAAGATTTAATAAATTGCCAGCTATAGAGATGTTAATGAACATCAATGCTATCACTGTTAAAATTATATATGAATGTGAAGTTCATAGCGGAGATGGAACTGTTTTGCCTTTACTTCAATGTTCCATTTAATTTAAAACTCATCCAGAAACATTTTTCTCCATTACTATCATTTAATTAGTTGATTGATATCATTTTATTTCAATTTTATCATTCATATTTTATATAACGATAATGATAAAAATAAGGTAATCAAAAAACGAAATTTATTCTATATGCATAAAAACATTTAAATTTGCTTAAAATGAGTTTAAAGTCTATTTTATTCTCTGCCCGCCCACATTACTCTGCCTATCCCGAAGCAGTTCAAATGTTTGCTCTCAAGTAACCTGAATGACGAGACAGTCTGATGTGTACTCAGCAATTGTCAGTTTGCAGACTAGTGACAGGACGCCAGACAGACGAGAAGTCGCTGGTTACTCTCTCTGACCAAATACTCCATACTCTTGGGGATGAAAATATTCTGCAATCGGCTTTAGTTATAGAGACGAACTCTTGGTGAAGTAATAGAATATTATGTAAGGTGGCTCCAACTATATATACCTGTTAGTGGCTTACCATAGCTTTACATGTCCACACAATAATTTTACCTTGTTAGAACTATTGGTCATTCTATGCATTATTTCAGAGCAAGATTTATTATCCGTTTCTCAAAAAGTTATTTTAACATGACCATTAGGGAGATTGAACTCCAAAGCAACATTTTCAATTTGCCTGACGAAGATTAATTGGCTTGACTCGTATTCTTGCTCGATTAAGTAAAGCCATACTGATGATGCCATTCTTTGGATATTTTACATTGAATCAGAAAGTTATTTGAAGGGTTAGATTCAATATATCATAGTTAGGAAATGAACTCAGTGGGATAAAGTTGCAATATCTGGTGAGTTTCATAGAATTATCATTAATTTATTCAATTGCTATGGTAATTTTCATATATCCAAGTTCATGTGTAAATTTTCATTTATTCAAATCCTAGCGGCGTAATGTCCAAATGGAGAATAATATTTACGTGTCTGCGTATCAGCGTCGATCACGTATCTTATTGAATTAATTGTACTTTGTTGACGTGTGGCAACGTAGAAATACGGTCTAGTTAGCCAACACGCATGTTTTTGTCTACGTTTTTATGGAGTAGATGCACATGCGCGAGCTGTGATTGGGTAACACTCCACCCAATCACAGTTTAGTTCACTCAGTTGCCAATGTCTTATATACTTATGTATTTATTTTTCCTTATATGTTCAATATTTTCCCTTGAAATCTGGTACACATTAGGTTAGTATATATTGTATGACATGTGTTTTTTTAGCACATAGCCAAACCTTCCCGTTGATTCTGACAGTCAAACTAATCAGGGTTAATCTTTTCTTCTTCTTCTAAAACTATTAATAAGATTTAAACAAAGAGATTATTTTTCTATCATTTCATAAATAAGTACACAGATAAAACTAACATAATTCATATATATCAACAACAACCATATTTCATTATATGGGACAACTTATGCTATTCCAACCGTTACGCAATTTTGCTAATTTTTCAGTTGTAGTATAGATAAAATTATTACTTACAGTTGAATAGAACGTGCCATAGTGAGCGTTCAAACTAATTGTTAGAACACTTCTCAGACAAGAACGATTTATTCCAGTAATATTTCTTCAATATCCAAGGAATGAATCATTCTTGACTTGGATGTATTAATAAAAAAAATCGGTAAGACATGACTATAATAAAAATAAAATTCGGTAATACATGGCTATATGGAAATATGTAACTGTACATGAATACATAACTATACGGGAATACGTAACTGTACGAGAATAAGTAACCTACTACTCTCTTCACTCATCTAATTTCATATTTCTTTCCATCACCATTCACCTAATTATAATAATCACTCTTGATTTCTATCCTTTCAATAATTGTTAGGTAGACTCGAACAATAGCAGTGGTTAATTAGTCATTCACGGTGCGTAATAATCTCATCTTTCAATGCCCATATTACCACATCAAGCTGTCAGGCTTCAGTAATTAGAAGCAAGCCTCTTCTTATTGCCACTGATTGACTCTATCTTGATGTGTTGTACTAAGATCTTAGGAAGGAAGATGTTACCTTATCTTAGTGTGCTGTACTAAGATCTTACATAGAAAGATACCACCTTTTCTTGGTGTGTTGTACTAAGATCTAAGATAGGAATATCTTACCTTCTCTTGGTGTACTGTACCATGTCCTTAGAAAGATCTCAGAAACGAAGGAGGTAGGGTTGTTACAAATTATTGGTCGTATTCACTTTTTCAGTCATATAAAGAAAAACTATATAATAATAATTATTTTCGGTATGCTCGAAAAGGTTCTGCATTTTCCGTCTAAAATTTTAAACAGACCAATATACTTTAGATGAATTGTCTCTACCGCAAAAATTTCTATCGATGCTTTTCTGCATGCAAAATGTTTTTCAAAAATAGTTTCTTCAAGGATTGCACTTCTCTGATTGGTCGGTAAAGAGGAGGAGCCAACATGAGTTGTTGGAGAAGCTAACAGTTGGCTTCTTAACCCTAATGAGCTTGACGTGTTTTTAAGGTGGCCAACCCATCGATTTTGATGCAAATTATCCAATTACTTTTTATTGCTGAAAATGAGACTTCAGGTAGGGGGCTTTCATCTCCCAATTTTTTATGAGGATACGACCACTTGATCAACCCCCATGTAGGGTCCAAAAGGGTCATTAACTCATGCGAGTGTCAAAATTAATAATTTTTAACTATTTTGTTTTTGAACTGATCGTTCTGAAACTTCTGATGTATATTGAACTTTGCAAAAAGAAACTCCTTTTATTTGTGTAACTTTTTCGAATTTGGCTTTAGTTTTCGGAAAAAATGTAGTTTTTCAATTTAAAATGAATTTTTTAAAATTTCAAAAGACGAGAAGTGTAAGTCTGTATGAGTGTATATGCTAGAATAAAAACGAAGACAGTTTTAGAATCCTTGGAGCATTTTGAGCTGTTAATTTGAGGGGTTTCTCAAATTTCCATCTGGTTTTTCTTGTATAAGCATTTTTCGATGGCTAACTAAAATTTTCGGAAAATATCCTAAATTTTCGATTTTGAACTGCAATAAAAAGAGAACGGGGAAGAAATTTTGAAAAAAGCCATATGTAGATTTGTAATGAATGTTTCAATGATTATGATGCCTATTTTCAGGAAATAAATTTTATTCATTCTTATTTAGAGAATTCATCTCATGTAAGCATATAACGTGTTGAAAATCGCAGGTACAGAAAGAAATACAGTTTGGTACCCAATAAACACACATCAGTCCATATTTTATGAAGAGCACTTACAAGTGCGAAAACACACCCTATCTTCCACCCAATCACAGCTCTGCTCTCTCAGTTACCAATGTCTTGTATAGCTAACCACTTGTAAAAAACCGTCCCATAAGTTTATAAATAAGACGTGTGTTTTTCAACCACATAGATATAATCAAGCTTTCCCATACCTTCTGAATGTCAAAATCAATAGGATTAGCATAATTGGGTGTAATGTAGGCTGCTGTATCCACTAGTTTGTTGTACAGCACAATTCACAATTGTTTAATGACCTGTCATGAGTGTTTCGGGAGGCTGTGCATTATGTTTCAGTAAGACCCGTGCTTTCTTGAGAAATTTGCAAATGAGAGGAGGAAAGTGGATTATGGGCGTGGGATTGTTGCTTCAGTATCAAGTGTGCAACGATAGTGAGAGAGTATGAGTAGCTCTGTTTAAAATTGATCACATATGTGACGCAGAGTTGATTACTATGACTGTGACATACTATGGAGAATTTACTAAACTATAGAGGATTTAAGAGATAAATAGAAAACTGGCCTTTTCATGGCAGACTATAAAAAATATTTACTATACTTGAGATACTATACAATAATGGAGGAATGCATTATTGATATCAGTATTTGACAACGATGTATTCCTGTGATATTAAGAGAATTTCACCGGAATAAATCCTTTTTGCTTGGAATATTTATTATACTTCAATTTTTAAATTTATATATGTTTACCTATTTATCGATGAATTGTCTATTAACTCTCTAGTAAGTGTTAAATATAGTAAAGTTTCGCGAATAAAAAGATTCATATGAAAGATTTATATTCAATGAATGTTCTCAAGAGGGTAATTCAAACAAAACTTGTAGTTTTCTTAGGATTCTACTGAAAAACAGAAGAATTCTCGTAACGTTGAGTTTAAATAACCATTTTGAGAAATGATTTTGGTTGAGACTATTCCCGAATGAATTGGTTATTTTTTACCTTTTATATGTTATATTTTATGCGTAAGATGATAGCTGTTTTTCAAGAATAAAACTTCCTGCATGTTCGTAAATGAATTCAATTTATCCATATTTTTAACTCTATAGTTTCACTTTCAATACTGATGCATAACGACAAATATCTATACGAAAGTGAAAGCAATTTCTTTGTTTGGTTCTATCGATTATAATTGCAGGGTACCATTTTAAATTAAACACATCTTTAATAACTTTCAATACGAAATTTCCGACAAAGATGATATAGGAAGTCAATATTTTTCAATGATGTAAATTTCTTAACATTTTTTATTTCCATAAACTACTTCATAGGTTAATATATTGCCACAGACCTTCCTGCATAAATGGAGGAAAAGTAACCTGCAAACAATTCTTCGAATGTGTCCGAAATGTTTCAGTGAAATTGTTATTCACATATGCATGAATGTGCTACGTACCATCAATTTTCAACATTTAATTTTCGAACTAGTAGCAAATTACTACAAAGTTCATGGAGTGTTTTTATAGGTTTTGTTATTTGTATTGATGCATGTAGTATAATAATTGTGATTGTCAACGCAGGAAAATTTCAGAAAATGTATTTTAGTAATAAATTTAATAATTTTGTGTAATTGAGAGTTCTCTGTTTTGAAATATTTCTTCAATTTAATATCTGATAATAAAGTTCGATTTTGATAATAATAATATAATCGAAATAATTGATAACAATTTATTTTATACAAGAAAACATAAGCATTAGTAATTGGAGGAGATTTTTTTAATTGAATGTTGTTGAATATGTTATTTATCAATTGTTTATTTGATTTTAAATATTTTAAAGTAAATAAAAACTCTTCAACTTTGGAAAATACTCAAGCTCAAAGAAATTCTATGATAATATGGATGAATATGTTTTGCACGATATATAATAATATTGCATGTTCATTGTATTCAGAAAAAATGTAACGAAATCAGACCGGATAAATTATTGGAATGATGAGTCAGCGAAAACTAGCGGCGTACGAAATTTGATTTATTGTTCCTTGGCGGAATATTGGAGACAATGTGTATCGTTTTTAAATAACATTCTGATAAAATTAAGAAAAACCTTATTAGTTTCCGAGCACTATTACCATATAGAAAATTTATGAAAAATTGTAACTGAAACTTCTTATATATTACCTCCATGCTTTCTTCATTTGAAAAAGAAATTTTAAATCAATTTTTAAGAATTGTTGGCATCATTTCTATCGATTCCGAAGCACAATGTACACTCTTTTAGATACTATACTTTTTAGAAATATTAATCACCTTCAAGTCAAAGAACAATAAATCGAACGCACAGGGCAGAGTTCTTTTCTATTTTTCTAGTTTTTTTTACTCAATCAGAATTTGCAAAGTTTCAGCAATTCGTGAGCGACTCAAATTAACTCAGTCAGTCCAGAGTTTCAATAGAAAATAGTATTCAATTTTATTAAATCACTCAATTGATTAGTAAAATTATGAAGTCGACTCTTTTGTTGACTCTAGATCAGCAGTTCCCTATAGGTGGTCCTGTGGACCCCCGTGGACACCTTAGGGGTCCACGGGACCTCTAGCAAGGGGTTCTGCGCTATATGCAGCGTCACTAAGTCTGGAATTGGATAGTTTGAACAGTTTTGCGTTTAATTACCTAAATGAATCATGTATGTGTTATTTATTATTTATGTGGTTATAAATTTAAAACCATTCCCAAATTTAGTTTCATAGTTTTCGAGTTTTTAGTTTTTATTTTCTTTATCATTTATTAGCAGAAATTACTAAATAATAATTAGTTTGATAAAATCTCCCAAGTACACGCACTAAATTATCATTTTATCTCATGGGTCCACAGCTAAAATCATTTTCTATGCAGGGGCCCTGAAGAAAACGCTAAAGGGAACCACTGCTCTAGATAAATGTTTAAAGAATTCTCGTTTCGGCAGGTATGAAAATTTGTAAAGCTTCTAACTAAAACATTTGGAAGATAAAGAAAAACAATTCTCCATAGGGAATCAAACTATATACATTATTTAGGTTCTAATGAGTTATTCATTGCCATATACAATCATTATTATTCTCCTGCTGAACTTATTTTCCAGCGAAAAATTATCGTTTTTTTAGAGATGGTTTGTAATTCAAACACTAGTATAGCTTTAATTGAATTCAAATACCTGTAACATCCTGTACCACATAAATAAATCATATAAAACGTACTACATTGAAATGTTTTCATAATACATCATTTTGCGATAGATATAATCTATAAATATTCTAAATTCACTATATACTTTATAAAAGGCAACACGTGTGTGTGTTAAACAATAAATTGGAAATGTTAAACATCATCATGAATAATTTAAACAGCAGGTGACGAGGGAATATTCCTGATGCAGTATCATATCGACCCGCTGCAATTGTATGAATTGTTATTCTAACTGAAGTTCAATTTTAAAGAGTGACCTACATTAAATTACGAATTACCAATTGATTTCTCCTTTTCTGTCATGTAAGAAAAAACGATGTAATATTAGTTGTTTAGTTTTCATTTCAATTGGTAAACATTATATCTGCAGTTATCATGCAAATTGAAACTTATTTAAAAATATCAAAATTGTTGGTGCTCCAATGGCAGGAGCTTCGATCACCAAAACCGCTGAACTTTAGGGTTTGAACTCTTCGTGTAGCTATTCTCAGGTGAATCTCCCCATATACCACGCTTCTGAAACAAATTTCGAATTATATTTTCTTATCAAAATAGGAAAAATCACAGATGCGTCAAATAGACAACAGTGAATCATGTTATGGTAAACATGTAGCCCAATACTCGGAAAAAGTGTTAACCAAACAAACAAGAATACAGTGTGACAATTCATTCTGGTTAACATAATCTCATTTATTTAATTTTTTTTAAATAAATAAGATTATGTTAACGTTTCCATAACTTTCTATCCTTAAATTCAATCATTCCACATTATGCATGTCGATCTTTGCATCGAACAAATTAATGTAATGAGAGATGCAGAGACACGTATAACAAGACTGTGTTCTCTTCTTTGAGATCTCAGTCACGTTCTGTTGTACAATGGCAGCCTTCTGTTAGATCTCCAGCAAACAACAAAAACTGATGGGAATCTTCCAGAAAGCAACTAAGACCAACTATTTTCCATTCACTTGAAACTGTTAGAAAATCCTCTGGATATTGAGTGAATTCTATTATGCCGTTTGACCCTATTGGAAAAATATAGTCCATCGTGAATAAATGCATCAACTTCAGCATATGAAGTTGACCAGGCAAAAAGCATCTTCTCCTGGAATAGTATAGGAATATCCCAGGAATAAGTCCTTCTTCCCTGGTACACACCGATACTAATTTCATAAGACAGAAAAACTTTGAAATGGTCTTTGTTGGGCTGGTAAGTGAAAAGATTTCAAACATTCATTTAGTGATTAATAGCAAAAGTAAAATCAATATAGGAAAAATACTCTTGATTTTTTATTGATAAATTAGTACTTCAGTTTCCGTTCAAATAAAATTTCAGCGAATGGATTCTAGTTGTTCACTGGGAGTTTACTTTCAGTAAACATGAGACGAAATAAATCTTAATCGGTCTTTAGGTATAATATTTGAATGCAGAGAAGTGGAAAATAATACATTGTGTATGACTTACAATCCTAGTAGGAAAAGAATTCGGTTTGAATAAAGTACAATTGAAATTGTCTTTCAGTTTGTTATTCCAATATTATTAATTGTTTAAAATTTAATTAAAATACTGTTTACAGAGGAATTAATGAAACTTCACTAACTAATGCACAATGAACATACTACACACACAGTCGTACATATTTCTACCTAACTGTGATGATGTACTTACATAGAAAATAGTCACTGTGATGATGTACAATCAGAAAAAAGAGTCACTGTGCTGATCTACTATCATAAAAAATAGTATGTGATAACTATAAGTACACTAGTGAAGTGCAACAGCTTATCTTTATCATGGAAACTTGCACCTATTTCAGCGGTTATGCCATATGTAGTCAGCTAGCAGCCCCTATTTTCATAACGACAACGTGGCCTAACCAACTGAGCTGTTCCTTTTTCTGCATTCCTGCGAGGCGCTGTTGATCATCCTACTCTGTCTATCAAAGCTCGAAAATTCAATATTTTGTGAGTTAGAACACTCTGTATATTTGCCCTCCAATTCTTGTTGATTATTTCAATTGGTTATCAATAAAAAAAGTATCGAAATATAAAAATGTACACTTTTTGAGGGAACTATTATATTTCCACAGTGAATATATTTCAATGATAATATTTCGATCCTTATTTTTTAATAACTTTTGATATTTACATCTTATTGAAATTTACAATATTTAGATATTGCAATTGTTAATCTACTAATTGTTACTTTAAAATCAGATATATGGTGAGCACCAAGTATATTGAGATGGGAAAATGCTTTCTTTCATACCACAATGTTAATTAAAACAACACACAATTTGCAACATGTCTCATCTCACAACAAATTAAGCAAATTTTCCTCAGAATATTAGTTCATTAAGTGTAACAATAAATTATTCCTAACACTTTACCTATTTTCCCGTTCTTTGGTACATTATTTATTATACTCCGTGGGTATTACCTCGTAAATTATCTGCTGTGAATAAATTCTGAACAAGAGCCTATTTGGCATAACTTTATTCTCAAGAGAAACTTTCAGTAATATTTATGCATCGTAAGAGAAAACTCTTTCTTAAGTTGCTTAACGTGTCTGAATGTTTCACAGTGATCATCTTTGTATAATATTTGAATTTGCTGGTAGTTCAGTGGTATGAATTTTTCTGTACGTAACTTGCAGGAATATCTTTTCAAAATATTAAACACATTCAGAGGAAGAAATGACGCCTAGTTATTGAATGTGTCTGAATAATTGATGAATTCTTTTCGAGGCGATATTTTTAGGCAATAAAAAAAAAAACAAACATAATTCTGAATATTAAAAACTTAATTATGACGTCGATGTAAATATTAAACTATCTTTAAAAACAATATGAATCCAATTTCAGAAATGAAAATTTTCACAAAATTCAATGGGATGTTCTCTGTAAGGTTATAGTGCACGGAAAGTGTGTGTTTATAAATCAAAACAAAATCAAACTAAATTTTGTTCATGACTTTAAAGTGTCCGAGTACTGCAACGTAACATTAAACACAATACTACTCACAACCAATTCCAGCAGTCAAAGTTATTAGCTCCTTTGAAGTCAATATCAAAGAGACAATAAATACTCTGCATCTGATCGCTGTGGTAATATTTTCCTTCTGTAGCACCAACACAATCTAGAACTTTTCTCACTACAATCTCCTATCATCCTAACTTTTGTAGAGTGTAAGTCATAGTAGATGTACAGAGGGATACACACTGACAAAACATTGCTAAACTGATGGTAGAAAAAAATGGTGTTTTGTGGTTGTTTTTCTGTTTTGTATAATTTAATAATTAGCAATAATCAAGCCAAAAGTTGTACTGGAGTTGATTCTATGTGATCATTAAGGCCCTTTTACACTTACACTCATTACCTTCGGAATTCCTGCTTGAGGCACTAAGCCCCGCCCACTACGAGCTAAAATAGCCTTTATTGCGTGAGCGGCAATAGTGAGTAACACAATCCCGCCATATCAAACATGTCTTGATTTTTGACTCATGAGTGGCAGTGATGAGGAACGGTGATGTTGATAATAGCTCTTGTATAATTTCAAGAAAACAATACGTTTTAACCAATTTTCAATAATTAATATGAAACTGTGGAATATTTATTCGCTTCATGCATATTATTTATTACGTACGTTATTATTATAGATAAACATTAATCATTTAATGATATAAAATATTTCAGATGAAAATACTGTATTTTCAGAGAAAATGAGTTTTTTATTTGGTCTTCTTTTGCATTTTTAACTAAATACAGTGCTACCTTTTAGCTATAATCAGAGAAGGACATACCACAAGTGGTGAACGTCTGCAATGGCTCTACGTGTAAAAGTGCATCAGTAATCACTCACGCTCATTGCTTGTATGGGCGGGGCCTAAAATTACTCATAGGGAATGAATGTGGGGAAAAGAGTGTACGTGTAAAATGGCCTTTAGGATCAAAGCTAAATAAAGAGTGGTATGCCCTTTTTCTGAAAATCAACATGGTGTTATTTTGCTTTTGAAAATTTCTTCAAATTTTATTCTGTTGAATCTAAAGTCTTAAGTGAGAAGGAATCTAATATAAACATAATTATTTTTATACATTTATTTTCATTTTTTTATATCTATCTGCAATCAGCTTGAATTACAATTTTCTGGGTGCAAAGTACTAGAATCATATATTTTTTTGATGATAATCATTTGTTGGTGCTATCATAGTCAAAAACGTCTTTATTTCTGGGATATAAGCAGACCAATCTTATAGTCTTCAAGCTGTAAAATATCAATTTGGAAAAAGTAAACCGTGAAAATATCATCATAGATACACTTTTCTCATACTCTACATTCATACCTCCAATCCAAATGTTCTACTGCGTACACTGGGTACACGTGCCTCTCCAAACTGATGATATGCCACATCAAACAGTTACAGTGTTACACACTCTGTTTTTCTTGCATTCTTTCCGTAGGTAAACAATTGTTGGATCTCCATTTGAAACACAAACCAATACAAGCGGATTTTCTATCATCTCGATCGTTTGAAGCTTGAGGCGAAATAAGCATTTGTTTCCATGTTTATCATGTACATAGAAACGACAATGGTGAAGACAACTGGAGCAAAAAAATATAGATTACTCTGATAAAAGACTGAAGGAGGATTCTCACTTTACTATTCTATTTTAGTAGTAATTCAGAAGTCAAATTGGATTCTGTTGTTATAAAAGATACTAGTTGTGAAATTCCTAGTCCACTTTTACGCTGTGATTTGCAAAAATGATCAGTTAGTGATTTTTGGGAATCTACTATGTAATTTGGAAAATAAATGGACATAATTGAACTGATTCAATTTTTTGTGTACCTTTTTAGTTTTTTCTTACTTTCATTTCATTTGTTGAAATACTGTACACATAGAAAAATAGAAAAATATTGTTATTTCGAACAATGTGTAGACAATTGATTGATCGTTACAACAAAATCTATTGGTTATTTTCGAGTGTTTGCCAAACAAAGAAACGTCTATATTTAGACAGCAAATTGTGTTTATCTAATAAAGGTTAACATATACACTGTGAATTATTCAAAATAAATACAGAACTCTTGCTATGACATATAAGATAAATTTTTTATTCATATTCTGATAAAATTGATGTACATATTTAATTTTCAGAAATGATTACGAGAACTAATTATTTCACATTTTTGATAGTTAAATTTATTATGGTAGGTAGGAATCAATATACAAATGCAATTCACAATTAAGTAACAATTGAATAATATAAAAATTATGCAGGATGATTGAAATTCGCTATTAAAATATACTGAAATTCATAATTGATGAAAATACAAGTTTAATAAATTTTTAAATCATTCCAATATATTATTTAGTTTGAGCATAATGTAATATAATTAAGTTGCATCTAGTTGATAATATTTAATATTATATTATTAAAGTGAATTCATAATGTATACAAAAAGAATTCGAGGTAATAGTATCAAGGTGAACTAAAATTCAATTTCATCATTTCAATTCAGAAACTAATTCTTTCAATTAATTAATTCCATTAATTCTAAATCTCTCAGCAAAAAGATTTTCATATTCAGTTTAAGTGACTAAATATAATCAAGAGAACGATAAAAAGTTAAATATCCCTACATTTATTTAATTTAATCAAATAATTTATTTTATTTCTTCTTCATGCTACTTGATTTTCTTCAATGCATCAAAAAGAATTGCAAGAAATTTCTACCGAAAATATTTTTAACAGGAAGTTATTTTTGCTCTTAATTGTGAGATCAAAAGCTGTCCAAATTCTTCAGATTCCAAACAACATGTAAACAAAATCTGAAGAATGCTATACAGGAATCGTAACTGAATTCCAACAGGTGACTTCATTTTGGAGTACTTGCAAAAAAGCAGACCTCGTCAATTCATGAAAGTAGATATTTGTGATTTACATACTTAAAATGAATTATCTTATTATTTAAATTGAAATATGTTTAAAATAAACAGAGCTGAAATTGAAGTAATTTATTTGTGAAATCGACTGATGGAACATCAAATAGTACCGTGACGTCATGGTTCAGGCTATTCCAAGTATTCCATCTTAAATAGATCTCACATGTTCAACAGATAGTTCCCCGCCTGCCAAAACAAGTATGTGATTTATGGAGGATAGATGCTAATTTCTCATATTAATTCCGTCCACAGAAGTCATTAATATTCTCCCGTATTGCAGAGTAATATTCATGTATTATTCAACTTGTCTCATAAGTACCTCAAACCTCAAATGAACTTTCTAAATATTCTTCTTGAGAATGTTTCCGCATTCAGTTTATCAACAAGAAGCCTGCTTTAGATAATCAAAAGGAGCCATCGAACTTCAATAATTGTGAAACAATGTCTCAATTTAACAGGTCTTAGTATGGCTTTGATTGCATATTTATATAGAAATGAAACAATATAATACAGAAGAATACATTTGTGTTTAGAAACTAGCATATGGTACATCCTAGGTAAGTAAAATTATTAAGATATTATTCTCTTGCCTGCGTATTCCATTAATATCCCAGGAATAAATATTTCTTGGTTATTGAATAGAATGGCAATCTTGTCAATTTATTTCTTCTTGCCCGTGAATTTTTTCGTGCTGATATGTGACTAAAAGAATTACAAACGAGTTTAATAGATGAATGGTTAAATGGGTAATTGCACCTTCAATTCTTCTAATTCAGTCACATTAAAGAAGTTGATAGAGTGCATCTGCTGAGCCGGACAAACACGAAAGAAACGAGTCTTGAAGTGTCGCAATGAGATGTTTATCATAGCCGTTCGTCTTCATTTCCTATGAGAGTGTTCAAACATTTGGTTCGACTTTTTTTCAGTGCTGGAAGACGTCAGTTGAATGCCAGTCTGACTTCAATACCCAGTTGGAAAATATTACCAGCAGATTTTCTGTTATTGTCAATTTCGGTAGATACTGATGGTATTTTATAGTAATATAATATAATTTCAAATATTGTTGTCTTTGTGATATTTTGTCTGGAGTGCCAAATGAAGGTAGACTTTGGAAATCACTTTTTAAAATTTATTATAAATTATTCTTGGATTTTTCTATTCATCAATTTATTGTCGATTGACGACATTCAGCAAATATTATTTTGCATCCTGAAACATCTATCGAAAAGATATTATTAGTCCTATTATACTTCATAACAAACTGTTATAGTGGACCAGATAAGATTGAGATGGAACATGACTTTACCCTTCTAGACCAACACAACTTTTCGATATACTTGGTGCAATCGTCAAATTCTCGAATATTTGGTGAGAAGTGTATATCATGAACAGCCGGAGCAATTTTCAGTTCGTATTATATCTACGCGTCAATTCCAATAATAGGAAGACATTCGAATACAATCTCTCAATTATCTTTGGTCTTAAATGAGGTAGGTTGTTTTGATTCACTTGAAGTAAGCTGAATTCAGTGCACTCGGTAAATAGCACTCAGGAAACTCAAATCCACATCAGTAATGTCCATGAATTTGCATAACTAATGTGTTCAGAATATTATTAGCTCGATGATAACAAGAAACATCACCTGATTACTTCGATAAAAGACAAACTTGACACAATTCTTTCCAAGTGTCAATTTTTAGGATTATATATTTGAGTTTGCTTGATTTGTTCAGCAGAAATTATTAGTTTATGCAATTATGCAAATTGTGCAAGTTATGGTGGAGGTACTCAAAATATATATCTAACCATTTTATATCTCTTGGGACACTCTCATTTTGGTAGTTAAATCTCTTGGTAGGACCATCCAAAATTAAGATTTATATTTATTTAATATTCTACGATATTACCATAACCCTTTAATATTGTATTAAGATCAATCAAAAGTAAGATATTTTATCATTTACTCTTTTACAACTCTAACATCACCTTTTATGTATAGTAACAGTTAGTATATTTACTGATCTAAAACAACACACACACTGATATTATACCACAATGAAGGCAGCACTCGATCGTAATCATGGAAGTTTGTCCGTTTAAAGTTTTTAACAAAGAAGGAGAGTATAGAGAGCGTCATTTGATCTTGAGATGCCAACATAATTTGGTTAGGTCGTCTGTCCTCTGACAGGACAACACATTGACCAAACAGAACATTTTTTCAGACATTTATCTTCGTTGGATTTATCGAATGACTCCGGAAGTCGAGTAAGGGATTATTAAGGGTAAAAAAAAAATAATAGGTCGCCAGGGACATTTTGGATGAAGGAATAAATCCTATGAATTTATCCTTTCAGACTTCAGACTATAGTTAAATTTATTTTCATCGCACGTTCAGTGTACTAATGCAAATACTATAAAATACCATTTATTAAACTTATCAAACAAGTTTTTTTTTCAAAGAAACAAGAGTACTAGGCAACGCAATTAATCTTCTCTCCGAAAAGGAAAATGTAGCTTCAATATTTAATCTCCATAATGGTCTTGTTGTTCAAAGTTTTTCGGAAGACTTTTATGACTGTTAATTTCTCGCAAAGTTCAATTGAATTTTTAAGCAATGAGTTGTAAAGGAGATTCCAAAAACATTGAGAGAATGTTTTCAACATTTTCGAAGTCTTTCATCGATTCAAGCAATTTAAAAAATATGAAAATAATACTGAATCTGTTATTAATAAGATTTATTACTGTCTCATAATTATCAAAATTATAGAAGATTTTGTGAGATAAGGTATGATAAGGCCATAGAAGATAAGAATGTAACTTCTCCTAAACTGCCAAGTGTATTTATTTATATGGTATCAGTATATTCATTTTACTCGTCTGAAGTAATTTTCATTTATGAATGATAATATAGGATGTCTCGAATTCCAAAAAAAATATTTAAGTCTTATTTCATTTTCCTACATTACGTATCAATTATTCATAATATGATTAAACATAAAAAATGTTTAATTACTATACAATTTACACCACATTTCCATTTGAAATACTCTGCCAAATTGACTGCAATAAATTTTTCTACCAATTTCCATTCCAGTGCACAAAATCTGCAGCTGAGCGTTGGACATCCAAAAATACAATTAAAAGTTTGAATTTGTTGCGGCGCTTGAGAGAACTGAGAAAAGAGGATGTCAACACAAGCTCTGAGACAATTCGAAAATTATTGGGACTAAATGGAGAAAGTGAACCGATTTACCCCAGAAGTAATGTAAATAAAAACAGTTTGATTATTAAGATTAAAAGTCGGAGAAAGTTACCTAAATAGCCGTTACTTGAACTTAATTAATAGATTATGATACAACTCAATCAATACAAGTTTTAAGTAATATAATTATTATTTTTTATTTGATTTCCAATGGGAAAAAAATGCATTCCATCGATCTTTTGCCAATGCTCTTCCCTGATTTTCCTTATCAAAATTCAATTTTCATCACAATAATTTTCCGTCAGAAATATGATATTTTTCTGAATACAAATGAGCTGTTTTCTCATTTACATTTAGATTTCATTAATCCCGAAGATGTAAAATAAATGTAGTAAGATTAACAAACAAGCAGATGACTTATAAACATCCGCATACAAGAGTTTGCACGTAAGCATATAATATTTGGGTTCGACAATATGTTTCAAATTATAAAATTTTATATTTGGACGAACAACAACAGGATTGAAATATCAATCTTAATTATCAGGATAATACACTAACAAATATATATGTAAATCAAAGAACAATATTCATATCTGTAAATCAGAAAGAAATATTCGTATCAGTAAATCAAAGAACAATTTTCATATATGTAAATCAAACATCAATATTCATATCTATAAATCAGAGAGAAATATTCGTATCTGTAAATCTAAGAACAATTTTCATATTTGTAAATCAAACAACGATATTCATATATATAAATAAAAGAACAAGAATCAAATCTACATAAAAAAATTACTTGCTAATCTACTAACATGAACTTTGAGTTACATTATCTCACAGTGACAAAAAACATACAAAATAATGATAAAACTCTTGATATTTCAATTTTTCTTCCCATCCTTAATGTTTTTTTTATCAAACTCTCTCACTTTGACTCGGTTTTGATTCCCTCTGAATACATTTCTGCAAATAATATAAATGATATTTCTTTTTATTGAAATAATGTAACGTTTTTATTCATTGATAGAGAACTACAAGAATTGTTATAAAACTTTAAATGGCATCAGGACGAACTTCTTTTTCACTATCAGTTGAAACATCGAACTCTAGCACCTGGAGTTGTTTTCTTCAACTGTTGGGTTTTGAAAATATGATATAATGAATTAATATTGTGCCACTAATTTGGCTATATATGAGCAACTACCAAAGCTAAATTTCTTCTTATACTCTCCTGGAAACTCTTCTTATGTAAATAAATTCTTAAAAAATGGATGGTAAAACAACCAACATATTTATTTTAATCACATTAAAACAATGTATAAGATAGAAAAAATGTCGCTATGTATATGAGCACAATTTCACCACATTATAAGAAAAAGAGGAAATAGTTAAAAATCCCTACGTCCGTTTAAGCGAAGGGAATATAAACCATGAGCATTGTCAGTGCTATATTTTACGTCAAAATAAATCACAAAACTGTCAACACTGTCCAAAGTACTGAAGAGAACTGGGAAATATTTCTGGATTGGGACACTCCTTGAAAACTACTCTACCGTTTGACATGACTATTACTAGCAGTACCTCTACCGTTTGACATGACTATTACTAGCAGTACCTCTACCGTTTGACATGATTATTATTAACAGTACCTCTACCGTTTGACATGACTATTACTAGCAGTACCTCTACCGTTTGACATGATTATTATTAACAGTACCTCTACCGTTTGACATGATTATTAATATCAGTACCTCTACCGTTTGACATGATTATTATTAACGGTTCCTCTACCGTTTGACATGATCATTATTAACGGTACCTCTACCGGTTACCATTGAGTTTATACTTTTCTTCGAAAATTGAAGACTCCTTCACATAAGAAACAACAACATCAATAAATTGATCAGTAATACCTTACAATAATGGGATTGTCCTATATCTAGATAATTTCAAATACTTAGAACTTACTTGTAGAATGTCGTTCACTGGTAGATTATCCTGGATATATAGAGAGAGAGAGACTTCATGTCGTTACTAGTAGATTGTAGTTTGGAATAAAGTTGTCTTTGATTTGGGGAGGAAGACTTCACTTTCAAGAAAGAACTTTTTCCGATATATTAAGTAATTATTCATGACTAGTTTACTTCCCGTTAAAAATAACAGATTTTAAATGATAGTAGTCCCTGTAACAATCCACACAAAGTCCCTGTCCTCAGATTTAGTTATTGATTTATTTATGACTATTACAGTATATTATACCCTACAATGTTTTTTTTAAATTCTCGTTGTAATTAATTTAATTTCTGCATAGAGAAATAAACATACTACAATAATTATTGGATAGAAGCTTCAAATAAACATGAATGTTTTATATTTTTCCTGAATTTACCTTAATTGAATTCTTCCAGAAATAACAGACATATTAACACAAATATTTAAAAATGCTTTGCAATTACATGGAGATGACAAGGAGATGATTATTCATATTCTAATTTGTCAAAAAAAAAAATCTTGAGATACGGATTCTGTACAGCAAATAATTTTAAGATGAGGAAAAGTATCATTTTGAATCTTCTCCAATTCGTATTTTTTTAACATTTATATTTACTGTACCAAATATTAAAAAAAAATGTCCATTTGACAATGTAAGAAACTAACATTTAATTCAAAAAATAATATATATGTATTAGTTTTAATACTAAATATTACAACCATTTCAGTCAAATATGTAGAGCATTAACTTATAAATTTTTGTTGACTTCTTCTTTAACTTTCATGAACATATTTTGTAATTTAAAGACCAATAGACTTTTAATTGAATAACATTCCTCAAATTAACTTGATGTGCAGTTATTTCCTTCAATATAAAGACAAATAAATAAAGAATTGTTATTCAATATTATTTATCGAAGCAATGTGAAATTTCCTGGATATTAAATAGAAGACAATTATGGATATCCAATTAAAGAAATTGTGGAGAATTATGGGAGAATCCAAAATAATAAGCTTCAAACCAATTGTAATTAATTTTTAATGTAATTGTAAACTAAATTACGTGCACTCGGTAGAGCGCATACTTTCGCGGCCGCTTATCCGTTTGCTACCAAAATCTAATTTACTGTTGACTGGATAGTGAAAAATTGATTCATCAAGTTTCATATAATACAGTTCAATACTTTTTGAGTTATTGAGTGATAAATGACCTTGACCTTTGTCCGGATCGCTCTCAAAATTTTAACAGATGGTTCGTGTACATTGTCCAATCGTTCCATCAAATTTCAGACAATTTGGTTTTATACTTTTAAGTTATTGAATTATAAAGGGCTCTGACATTGATCTTTGACCTTTGACCCGATCGCTCCCAAAATCTAACAAATATGGTTCTTGTATATTGACCAATCGTCCCACCAAGTTTCATGCAATAGAGTGCTATACTTTTTGAGTTATAAATGACCATGACCTTGACCTTTGAGCAGGTCGCTCCCGAAATTCTACCAGCAGGTCACTGGACATTGATCAGTCGTTACATCAAATTTCAGGCCATTTGGTTGAACACTTTTTCAGTTAAGCAAGTAACAATATGATAGATATTCGAATAAATAAATACATAAATAAGTGCCGTCTATAATATAACCTTTCCGCATTCTGCGAAGATAATTATATCTTCGATTATTACATATAAAAAAAGATTGTGATAATTTTTGAATGAATGGAATCTTTTATTCAAAACTTTGCATTGTCTCGCGGTGCAAAGTTTATAATTTAACCCCTTAAGGCCCAAAACATGTTCTAGGCCAAAAATATTTTTTTATTAGATGAATATTAGATAATTACCGTTTTATGAATGGATATATTAAAAAAAATCTATTTTAATTTTCTTTTAATGTCAAATATCATTTGGGAAGATCTTTTGAGTGGTTCAAAATCTCAAATCATTATGTGGCATAGATTACATTTAATTTCTTCTTACTGCTAGAATAGGATTATACAGACTAAATATAGAACTAATTTGATGATGTTCTAATGTCCACCCCAGAGGACGTTGGGCGTTAAAGGGATGAGAAATATTATTTTTATTTTTTTCTATTTATTTCTATTTATATCAAATATTTTCTAAAATCAATTTGCTGATTCCTACCACACAAGTGGATATCGTAGAAGCTCTTTTGTCATTTTTCCTTCGGTCTTAAGATTTACTACTCACACTTCAGTGACTAAAAGTGATAACATCAAGGTTAATATTGCAAGAAGAAATATGGCAATGGAGAACCATCAGCGGAGACTGAGAAGAATGTATGTACTTCGAACAAACGCAGTGAAAATTGGCAGTACTCGACACCAGCAATAATAAGAAAATGGACAATATATTTTTAATTTAACTTTCATTATCTATGCTAACAACCACTTCCCTAGTACTGTGAGTGTGTGTGTACTGTGATGTTCATTTAGTCATATTATAGTGTTGATCAAGCTATCAAATAATAATGAAGAGGGTAGAATACACATTAATGACTACATACCAAAAATTAGGTATTGAATGAATTGTTTAGTAACAACAGAGTTCTCGAACACAAACTCACGCTCACAGTACTCGTAATATCATGTTACATCGTTTGTTCTCTCCCACTTTGATAAATAGTCATTTTATTCATTTTTAATGTCGGCTGAAAAAATCACTGACAAGTTTAGAGTCCTGAACACTTACCAATAGATAGGACAAATAACTGACAAGTTAAGAGTCCTGCATACTCATCAATAAACAGGGCAAATTATTGAAAAATTAAGAGTCTTGCATACTCACCAATTGACAGGTCAACTCACTGATAAGTTGAGAGTCATGCAAACTCACCAATAGGCATGACAAATCACTGACAAGTTGAGAGTCCTGCATTCTCACCAATATCCTTTGAGGGAAAATATTGTCATAGACAAGAGTAGAGGAATTAAAAGAAGAGATAGAGCTTCAATCTTTGTTTTTAAATGGATTCAAACAGAAACGAGAATTGTCTCACATGAAAAATTGATACAATAGAGCTCTACCATCAGGGTGCTTAACCCTATAAAGACGGATGTAGATTATAGTCTATATGACTTTAAAGTAGTTTTAGGAAATTTTTACGTGTATTTTCAATTTATTTTAAGACCAGCTGCTTTGAAGTATTTGTCAGGTGTAAAATGGAACTCTGGTTCCATATTTCATGCTATTTAACTTCACAGAAGCGACAGAGGGGACAATTTTTGATGAAATAAAAATGTTTAAAATAATGCGCTCTTGGTATTCCATGAACCCTGAATAATTTTTTTTTTACCAAAAGATAATATTATTTTGCATCAGAAAATAATCCAGGCATGAAAGAGTTAAGAGGGGACTAAATGTATATGGCCAAACCATATTTTTCTATGTTTAGAGCGAATTTTCAGGTACATTTATCAAATATACCAAAATTATTTAAATGTGATCATAACAAATTCTTACCATGAAGGAATATAAAATTATATTATTATTATACTGTATATTTATTGTTTCTTCCTTCAAATTCTTAATCATTATGGATCTACTTTGACAACTTTATCAAAGGAATCACAGTGTTAATTAGAAATTAGTGAATGTATGAGTTTAATCAGTCTTACCTCTGAAGCTTTGATGAGTTACAAAAACCCATCCTATATTTAATAGGTGAAATAAAACTGTGAATACTTTTGAGATTACGGAAGTGAAATTCATATTATGAACGAAGTTTAATCAGTAATCAGGATAGTAATTTTTTACTATCCTAATTAATCAATATAATTAATTAATATTCAAAGAATTCTAAAGTATTTCGTTACATGATATGACTTACAATACACCTGAACTTATCCTAAGTGATCTATGAGTGATCTAAATACTTCAAATATTATTTCAGTATTTGTAATTAATTTAACTAGGGATCTCTTCCCGTTGTTTTTTTATAATGATACTGACAATAATAATAATTTTTGAGAAGAGGTAACTGAAGAAAACAAAATTGACATTGAAACATTATTGATAACAATATACCCAAATACAATCATTTATTTAGAATGAAATATTAATTTTGAACTTTTGATATATAAATGATGAAATTAAAGTTTTTTACAACATTTCATACATTTTATTAACCATTTTAAGGATGGATGTACACTATAGTCTACACTAACGTCAGAGCGACTTTTAAGATATTTATAAGTGCATTTTAAATATTTTTGATGATCAGTTGCACAGAGCTAGTTGTTTGCTGTGACGCAGCACTCTAGTTTCCTAGTTTTTGTTTGTAACCTCTCAGTAGCGACAGTGGGAAGATGTGAAAAAATGCTCTCCATCTGTGGTGAGCGCGATTTCATTATTTGCTTATTTGTGTCTCAAATTTTATTATAATTTGTATTTTTTTAAATCGGATTAAATCATACGCATTATGTAGAAATAAAGTGTTAGAAAGATGTTATGTAAAAAAATATATGTTTAATGCATGAACTATATGAAATGGGAGGAGCCTAAAAACGTGTAAACTATGTTCTACATCTGGCAGAAAGTCCCCTGATTCTGACCAAGCAGAGTAGATATGATTCTTGACTGTGGACTAGTATTTGTTTGTATATTTAGTAAATAATAAATGCATACGATGTTTAGGCTATTTGAATAATATTATTAACCAAACTGTTGGGTAGATTTATATAAATTAATATAACAACACGTTTTATTATATAGTATTGTTATTAGTTGTAAGATTGTGTTACATTTGCCATACATGATAATGTTTCATATTGAAGTTTCACCATGCCATTTGAGAAACCAGAATAAAGTAGACATAATACTGCAGAACACTCACACTTAACTGAATACAATATAATAGGCAGTTAGTACACTATCAGACTTGCAATTTTTAACAATATGAGAAGCTGTAAAGATCGTACTGCGTTCCAGTTCTACTGGTGATTCATATAATGGTGGATGCTGAAGATTTAAATGATAATATTGAAGAAGAAATCATTTACAAAACTATTATTCAACATCACGTACCCTCCTCTCCTTTCATTCACTCATAGAATATAGAGGGAGGACTCGGATCTGTGTGGGTACCTATTGCTCTGCAGATTCGGGGACAATCTTACCCATCCTCACACAATGTCCAACACTACACCAACACACAACCGCGTACAATATTTCACTAAAGCACCTGAAGCACCACAAGAAGTAATTGCCTTCCTGAGGGATATAGTGTTAACCGAGGCCCACAACAACCCCTCATCCGCATCAGGTGGATATATCACTGATGCGCTCAATCGCTCCCCCCCCCCTTCCTCCAAGGTTGAGGTGGGTTGAAAAAAACAACACCATCAATGAAGAGTGGCAAACATTTATTTCAATGTTATGCTTGACGATACTCTGATTGATGTCATAGTACATCAAACAAACTGATACAAAACAACAAAAACTCTTTCACCCATTTTATTCTGCTCATTTCACAATATTGCTAGTTAGCCACTCCTTTACAAAACTAAATAAAGGAGCAATCTTTGTGTACAAAGTTTCACTTAAATATAGTGCAAAAATGCAATGAAAATTTATATCTAACTTATAAGAAATTATATTATGATCAGTACCAAAATGATTAACAGTTGATAGATATACAAAGTGTTCAAAATTAGTAGGTAAAATATGTTAACTTCTGCCGGATGTAGACTATAGGCAACACTTTCTAAAAATTTTAATTTAAGAATTCTTTTTTAATCTATTGCACTTTTTGTACTATATGAACCCTAAATAATCTATTTTTAACATAAAATAATTTGATTTTGCATTGGATCATAATTCTGGCATGAAAGGGTTATGCGCTAAAATATAAAATTCCACAAAGTCTCAGAAGATTAATCAACAGAACCGCCAAAAGGATCAGTGATGACCGGGTACGACGAGCTGTTGGTAATTTCTCCATATGATTTGAAAAAATGCGATGAATTGTAATTTTTTATGTTTACCTTAAAAAATTATTAAACCTCCATATTTCACCTATTTACTTCCTGATATTCAAAGTTTAAGATGTTAATTGGTTGCAATGATTCACTATTGATTAAGAAATCAATTACTTATCAATCACCCTGTAAATTCATTACATACTGAATTTTTCATTCCCTTTAGAACAAAATTTCTAGTTTCAAATTCTTTGCTTAAATAATTCAATTCCGAAAGAAATTGCATCTCATCACTCAATTGATGATTTGATTCGTCACAACTTAGACCAACACTAACAGCTAGTTACTGATCTTATCAAGATGGTACTACCTTAGGTCTACCCAATGACTGGTAAACAAGTGACCACATGTTACTACCTTTTGTCTACCTAATGACTGGTAAACAAGTTAACACATGTTACTACCTTTAGTCTACCTAATGACTGGTAAACAAGTGAACACATGTTACTACCTTTATTCTACCTAATGACTGGTAAACAAGTGAACACATGTTACTACTTTTTGTCTACCTAATGACTGGTAAACAAGTGAACACATGTTACTACCTTTAGTCTACCTAATGACTGGTAAACAAGTGAACACATGTTACTACCTTTTGTCTACCTAATGACTGGTAAACAAGTGAACACATGTTACTACCTTTAGTCTACCTAATGACTGGTAAACAAGTGAACACATGTTACTACCTTTAGTCTACCTAATGACTGGTAAACAAGTGAACACATGTTACTACCTTTTCTCTACCTAATGACTGGTGAACAAGTGAAGACATGTTATTATCTGTAGTTTACCTATTGACTGGTAACCAAATGAACCCATGTTACTACCATTAGTGTACCTAATGACTGTTTACCAAGTGAACACATATGAAAAATATAAACAAGGAACTGATTAAACAAATGTAGGTCTTCTCTTCAATTCCATACAGGAAATATTACATTTCTACTACTTGTATTCACGTTTAATTTGCATACAGAATAAAATACTGTTCTTTCTTTTGGTGTATGCTTAAAGTATGTATCATGCCTTTCCATCCAATTTTTTTACGTGTGGTCATCCTCAGTCATTACAACATTCCGTTCCCTACGCTATATGATGTATTTCCCTTAACATCACATGCAATAATAACCCTCACCCCCCCCCCTTCCTCTTGCCCAGCATTCGTAAGTTCTCTTGCAATTCCTGCAATTTAATTTTGAGAGTAACGCAGGAGCTATTTCTTGGTATACGGAATATCTATTTGAGTTTAATGCAATATAACCACCACTCCTCCATCTACTGAACTGTAGCATGAATATTAATTACACTTGTTGGTAAAAGTTACCCACAGAGTTTGAAGTTGTTTGTTGGTGTAAGTGTAGGTAAATGGAACATACATTTGAAGTGAATTATGTACTTAAAATATTTCGATTTGATATAGGAAAAAATTTAAATGAGAATAAAATAGAATAAATATAATAATATAAAATAGAATAAACATTAGAATAAACATAACAGTTTTAAGATAAATTATAATATTAGGTTACTATAATTAGACTGATGATTAAAATGGTATTTTTTTAAACACATTTTTTTAAAAAAAATTTAACGGTGTTTTTGTACGATGTAAATTTTAACATTAAGTTATTACTGTTGTAGATTTTATTGAATATATGTAGCAACAATTTATGACTTTCGATCTTTGTAAATTTTATTTTTAATATAGAAACATTAATACCATAAATCTTATTAATTTGACAGCAATATTCCACTCACATATATAATAATGACATATTTTCATATTTTTCTATTTTCTAAAATTGTTGTTGCGAAAAAGCAGTTCTGAGTTACATATGAGTTATTTCTGAATTTTGATTATAAAATTTGTTCCAGTTAGAGTTTTAAGGAGATTTAGAGGTTTCTCGTTTTTCTCAGGCAATAGAAATGATGAATGAGACACTGGAGTGACTTCTGTAGTTTGCTGAGATTAAAATTGAATGTCTTTTTTGTTAAATGACCATTAGGTTGGTAGCACGAATGATTATTTTTAATAAAGTGATTTATTGAAAATTTAAGTATTTCTAATTATAACTTTATATAATGACACAATATCCAACCTAATGTCGAATTAAAAACTATTACTACAATTCAGTCAGATACATATTTCTCATTCTCATTTTTCAGTTCCAGTTTTTTTCAGTTAAACATTTTTCAGTTTCAGTTAAACATTTTTCAGTTTCAGTTAAACATTTTTCAGTTTCAATTAAACATTTTTCAGTTTCAGTTACACATTTTTCAGTTTCAGTTAAACATTTTTCAGTTTCAATTAAACATTTTTCAGTTTCAGTTACACATTTTTCAGTTTCAGTTAAACATTTTTCAGTTTCAATTAAACATTTTTCAGTTTCAGTTACACATTTTTCAGTTTTACACACAGATTTTTCAATCTCACAGTTGTTCTACTAACGACTCAGTACAAAATTACTCCATTTCAGTCAGTTATCCTAACGAAGGAACTATCGTGAGTTCCTGGTGATGGGAATAACAGTCACCATAATGTCCATCTCTCTCTTTCTCTTTATGTGTGAAGTTACAAACGGTCGTAAAAATACATGAAACTTCCGTTTGCAAAGACACTTCTTCAGAAGTTTAAAGATGAGACCAGAAATTGAATTGCAAAAATACGTGACAATAAAATGGTACAATTGAAGTGGAAGTTTTAAGTAATAAGACAAGTGCTAGAACTAACTATTGGACAATCGTAGAGCGCATACATTTTCTGCAGCTATGTTTTTTGTACATTCCGACACTCTCGTGACCTTGACTTTCGACCAAATCGCTCCAATTGTTTCATGGATTGAATCCTGGCAAATGTTCAGACTAAATTTCTGCCAATTTATTTCATAATTATACATAGTATTTGTGAGTTATTTGCTATCTCGAAAATATAATGTATTTAATATAATATTATATAATCAAAATATTATGCTTTACATCAAATAATTTGTTTGTAATACTTCAAAATAAGAATGCTAACTATGTAGTACTTTGTGCTTGATACATACTCAGTGAATTCTAAATGTTTTTATATGAAGCTTAGACAATATAACAGACATGTTTTTAAAAATTTACAAAACAGGAAAAATTGGAACAAACTCTTCATGTACATCTTTAATGATCGATTGGATCATTTATGTTCTCATTTCTACGATTTATAGTATATAAAATCAAGACTGCAAGGTCTGATTTTAATTAAAAATCGTTATCCCATTTTGAATATCATTTTCTTCCAAATTCAATAAAACTACATACAGTTTTGCAATGTGTTCTATTTTTGACAAACTGTTTGAATCCTGATTGACGAATAATGTCAGGAAATTCAGTTACTGATCTGGTAAAGTGAAATCTCTTGTCAATTGCCAGTGTTTTGATGCGATGAAAAGTGTTGGGAACAAATGGAGCATTTCAAAATAACAGGAAAATATGCAAGACTTTCCTTTCAAATGAAAAACGTACTTGTAATATGTTGAATAAATACATCTTCTACCTAAGAGATGTAGCAATCCTTTCCCTTGTTAGTACTGCAATATGACAAGTAGTGCAATATAACGCAATTTGGTGCCTGGAGAAATATCTCTTTACTTTTCATGAATGGGAATGTCTGGCAAAAAGGTGTGGACAAAGTTACATAAATAATGATAATAACAAAATAGGTGATGTTACAATTTGACGAATTCCTTGAAATATGTTATTAGTTTTATCTTTCATAAATTAATTTAAGCTTTTAGTTGAGACTATCTGTAAATTGCTCGAGAATCAGGTTATCATTATGTCAATAACGAAGAATTTGGATATTTTGAAAAAGGTTTTACTTTTGGTTTTTATGTAAGCTTTAAAATATTGTCGGATATGTAATTAAACACCCTGTATAATGACTATAAAAGACACCCATAGTCAATCGATAAAGAAAATCCGACGAAGATGTCTGAAATAATAATGATACTTACAATGGCATATTTTCAATATTTACCACAATTGAAATCAAATATACATACACTCTGTCAATCATAAATAAGTCAAACTAATAGGAAGCTGAAGAAGATATCCGTAATATGTTTCTGGAGCAGCATTGTCACAATTTAGTAACAATAATACAATTCAATTCGCCAATGAGACAAAAGGGGTAACGACAAAAGCCCACACGATAGAATCCCACACCGACAAAAGCCCACACAGACAAAAGCCCACACCGACAAAGGCCCACACCGACGAAAACAAAATTAGTATTCCTGCAATATAAATAATCCATATATGTAAAGTTGGACGAATAATAATTTTACGGTTTTCTTTCAACGGAATTAATGTAAATTTGTATTATGCACCAAATTAGGGCGCTGCTATCGCAGAACTTAATTGAACCGTGGAGCAATAGTTAGCCTATAACTGTAAAATAACCGAAATGTTTTGTCGATCCTTATTTATATAATGTATTTAACTTATTCCAGGTAGGTAACGACAACCTATAATTTATTTATATTTACTCGCAGTTTCCACAGTCTAGTGTTTTAAAATTAAGTTCTGCGATGACAGCGCCCCAATTTGGGGCATAATACAAATTCACAATGATTCCGTAGAAAGAAAACTGTTAAACTATTATCTTCCTTCATTCAAACTTTACATATATGGATTATTTAAATTGCAGGAATACAAATTTTATTTTCGTCGGTGTGGGCTTTTGTCTGTGTGGGCTTTTGTCGGTGTGGGCTTTTGTTGCTGTGGGCTTTTGTCGGTGTGGGCTTTTGTCATGTGGGCTTTTGAAGCTAGGGATTTTGTCGTGTGGGCTTTTGTCACCCTTTCGTGACAATATTGGTAATGCGTTACATAATTGGTGTACATAAAAACATCGGTACTTGGCAGTTGCTTCCTACCTCGGATATCTAAGGACCATGTGCATTCTACTTGTGTATTTTGGGCCAGAATTTTTATCCAGAAATGACTATTTTTTTTATATTAGAATATATATTCTTGCCTATTTAATTTACCGATAATGATATTTCAAAATGAAATGTGGACAGATTTCACAGCGTAATAATTAACTGTTTATGAAATTAATCATTCTTCAGTTTATTTAATTTTACTTCCCATGTTAGCATAATTGTAATAATAAAATATGTATATTATGTATTATAAAACATATATATAATATGCTCTATTTCTTGTTATGATAAGTTTAGTATACGGATATATAATACATTTGAACATTAAAAAATAAACAAATAATTTCAATCATCAATTTTAATTCAAAAAACAAAATAAATTAAGACAGGCAGGCACATCATGATTCTTGCATTATGTATAAATTATTTCCATCCCAAGCGTACGTTAATCAATTAAAAACAGAAAAGTTTACAAGCATTAGCTATCTCACAAATGATAGAGATGTTTCAATAATACCCATTTTGAAATTTTTCAGTCATATCAGTTCATACAGTTCTTTTTTTAATTATTTGAACTTTCAATTACCGAACATGCTATCTCAATAACCAAAATTTAATTATTATATTTCAGTTTCATTGGAGCATTATTTTCATAGCTATTTCCAATATATTTTATGGACACATTATCATTCAGTTAAATTCCATTGTAAATGACAGACACACCATTTTAAAATTCAGGAGCACATATTGGTTCAGTAACGAATGAATATTCATCATCAATTCGATATGAAACTCACAGATGTGAAACATAATTGTGACTTTGTTGAGGTAATTTTAAACAGTTTTGATTCAGGGGAATAAATTAAGTTAAAATAGAGATGATAGACAATTCCACATCGTTAACGCATTACAATCAATGCATTCGTATTTGTTAACGCATTACAACCAATGCATTCGTATTTGTTAACGCATTACAACCAATGCATTCGTATTTGTTAACGCATTACAACCAATGCATTCGTATTTGTTAACGCATTACAACCAATGCATTCGTATTTGTTAACGCATTACAACCAATACATTACATTTAATTCATCTCGTTAATTGTAGTTAATTGAACTTATTTTATCACAAGAAGTTTTAAAATGTAACAAATGATTACAATGAATTTAACAGTAGGAAAAACGAATTAAATCAATATGTACAGTAATAGCATTTATTCAGGTTATTAGTATATAATGATATATTAAATATTAATGACACTCCTTGAAATACTTCAAATTAATTTCCTTGAACATGTATCATATAAGACAATGATATTGTAATTATTATCCCAAAAGAAAACGAACCACTTCTTTTCTACAAAATTCTACCTCACTCCTATTTGAAATTACTCGCTATTCGTGTGAATTTTACATTCAAAGCAAATTAGTACGAGGCATATTATTGAATTAGATGATGAAGATAAAGGTGTAAAATAAAGTAAAGGCATATTATTGAATTAGATGATGAAGGTAAAGGTGTAAAATAAAGTAAAGGCATATTATTGAATTAGATGATGAAGGTAAAAGTGTAAAATAAAGTAAAGGCATATTATTGAATTAGACGATGAAGGTAAAGGTGTAAAATAAAGTAAAGGCATATTATTGAATTAGATGATGAAGATAAAGGTGTAAAAATAAAGTAAAGGCATATTATTGAATTAGATGATGAAGGTAAAGGTGTAAAATAAAGTAAAGGCATATTATTGAATTAGATGATGAAGGTAAAGGTGTAAAATAAAGTAAAGGCATATTATTGAATTAGATGATGAAGGTAAAGGTGTAAAATAAAGTAAAGGCATATTATTGAATTAGATGATGAAGGTAAAGGTGTAAAATAAAGTAAAGGCATATTATTGAATTAGATGATGAAGGTAAAGGTGTAAAATAAAGTAAAGGCATATTATTGAATTAGATGATGAAGGTAAAGGTGTAAAATAAAGTAAAGGCATATTATTGAATTAGATGATGAAGGTAAAGGTGTAAAATAAAGTAAAGGCATATTATTGAATTAGATGATGAAGGTAAAGGTGTAAAATCCTCTTCTTGCGATCCAAACTCTTCACTGAGAATATGAAAAATAATCACATTAATGGAATCTCCAGAGGCTGAATATTACCTCTCGAAATTTCCCTTCTTTTTAGAGTTAATCAGACTAGAGAAGAAAGTTCTTTGGGTTTAAAAAGAGGAATGATTTGCATGTAATGGAATTATATTATAATGACACTCTCAAATAATTTCTTACTATGAGAAAAGTAAAGTTTTTTTGGTAAATATAATGGATAGTAATGGATAATATCTTACTGTGAGAAAAGAAAAAAGTTTTTAGGTATAAATTATGACGAGGTAGAAATGGATACAAAAGAAAGAATTTCTCAAATTAATTCAAATTATTCAGATTAGACGAAAATGTAAATTAAAATGTATTTGATATATAATTGCATTTGTGTTCTTTTTCTCTCCTCTTCAATATATAATTAGTTTGGTAGATTATTAGATTATAATGGATATTATCCTTAATTATTGTATTTAATTAATATCAAAGTTACTAAACTTATTATCAGAAATTTTTGTCTCAATAACCAACGAAAGAAAAATAACAACCATCTTTATAGTAATAAATATGTATTTAGGCCTACATTGAACATAGTGTATCAATTTCATCACACCAATAGTTCTTGTTGATGTTCCCAATGTTGGCAACATGTAGAAAAATAGAATATAGTTATTATTGTTTCCTTCAGCAACAATTATTTCTATCGGCTCAAAATGTTGTTATTTTTTCCCGTCTCAGTATTTTGAAGGTTTTTTAAACTAAATAATCTGTCTTCGGAAATTGTTGACAATATTTTCCACAACACAGATTCATGTCAGCAATTCTCAATTATTTATTGATTATTTTTATTCCAGTTACACGGGAAATATTGCATTCAATAAAATTATGAAAAATTTATTTTGTCAAGTGGTAGAATGAATGTTGGAATTTTAAACTTAAAACAGTTATTGTACACAACTGCTTTTTCATATTTACACAATAATTGGAAATGAAACACAAATATTGTTCCAACCCAAAACGATTGTACATGTGATTATAAATATATTACCTCTATATCAAATTACTCATTCTTTTTATGTATTTAATATGTTCACATAAACAGGAACTAAGATCAATAATACTTCCTCAATCCTCATATTACCACCACCTACTAGTTATTTCTCTGAAGATACATTAAGTGCATTATTTACAAACTCGTCTCATATTGGGCTTTAAAATGTCACCAAATTGTTTGTTAGGCCAACAAGGCCATTGCCTAATGCATAATATTGCGCTAGTTCAATGTGAACAGAAAGCTTTAAGTTAAATGTTATTGCGTGATATCAATGGAATAGGGCCTAGGGGGAACAAGGATAAAAAGGTGGAATTTTACGAATTCACAAAATATTGGCAAATGGATCTTCGTTTACATTGTCTTACAACATTTATTTGAATGTTATTATGTTATATTTGGAAAGTTTGGTTGAGTATATTATGGATGTGTGGCTAACATTTGCTAACTGATGTGTTCAACATTCGAATTATTGCACTAATCTATGCAAATGAGTAGCCTCCATGATCACTGGACATGACACCAGGTGATTTTTTTTTAATAATTGGACATTCAGGAGTAAGAGTACTCAACTCTGTCTGTGAACTTAGACGACTTGAATGAGAGAATAACAAGTGAAGTGAATTTATTTAAAGAAAATTCAGCATTAATTAAAAGAGTTATGGCAGCAATGAGAACAAGGAATGAATTATGTCAATATATGCAGGACATGTGTAGAAATTAAGGAATTAATTAAGACTAAACATGTATTTAATAAGGGTTTGTTAAGGATATATTGTGTAGGATTGTTGTGGTAGGTATTTTTGTTAAGAACATTTTTTTTTGCATACTTTTGACACCGTTTACTATAATCACTATTTCATCAATATTGAATTATCAATAGTTTTGAATTTTACACCATTTATGCAAAAAATTCAACAAACACAATGGTAATTTTAGAAATAACATAACGTTAGTATTTAGTATCTGAGATATATCAAATCAAAGTCGGGTTCCGGTTTTTTTGATCTACCCTGTATATACATATAAAAAGGAAAACAAAATAACAAATGGATATAACACAATTATCATTCTTCCCTCCTACATCATTTTGTTTATTAACTTTGGTCACTACTGCAATGCAACTAATTAAGTTTAATTCTTTAAAATAGCACTTAAGGCACTGCAGTTCGTCAGATGGAGTTTGTAAGTGTGGAGAAGCTGCAATGCAGACTAAATAATACCTCAACAAGAATAAATTTCTCTTATACGCTAACACGAATGGCTTCATTTGGAATTATTTTTACGAAAAGTTGCCTGCTTCATTGCTGTTTTTAAATTAATTTACATTGATTCAAATCTTGGGTATTATTAAATGTAATGAGTTATACATCCAGGCTCTGTATATCAATGTTATTCGGTATGATATTCGCATCAAAAACTGAATAGAAATAACTCCAATTATAACTGGAATGCTGATGGAAATTTAAATAGAATAGCAAAAGCTAATTATTTGACTTGTCCAATTATATTCAGTGCCCTTTAAGAAGAAGTTATATTCGGAAAATCGCATATTACTTTAAATATTTATCGTGTATAATTGTAGAATATCATAATTTCAGAATATTTCATGATACTGAATATTCATTGAATTTTCGTAATTTTCGTAGCATTTCGTAAGCTATTCAAAGTGAAGATATACAGTGTACAATTATTTATGAAGTAGAACAATTTCTTCGAACTTTATGGACCATGTCGTTTGAAATTCGTAATTGACGCAGTTATTTATTTGAATCAAAAGGATTACATTTTTGAAAAAAAAGTATTAGAAATCACCAACGGTAAACTAATTAAGATGAACTCTTCAATGGAATATGAAGTACGCTCGATAAAATTTCGTTAAATTATTTATGTCATGTCATTTTATTTTGATTGTAACATCTAATATACAGTCTTAATTTGTTTCTCTCTATTAAAATTTCAATGCATAAAATAAAGTTGCAACAAATGACTCCTCAAATTCATCGCCAGGTATATTATTCCTAACATGGTACCCTCAGTTCAATATACAATTTCACGGGATTATTCTGAATACATAAGCTGTATCGGACTGAATCTTTTCAGCATGTCAATTATATGCGATTTGTTGTGACTTAAACATAATTCATGTGGATCATAAAATGAATTCCCATGTTGATTATATAAGCTTTTAGTAATTATTTTCTTTTCCATTCATTATATGGTATTGAAAGATTCAAAAAGTTGTTTTTCCTCCGTAAAGCTCAGCAGTTGCCGCGTAATTCCTCTCCCTTCAATCGGATTATTCCGAATTTTCTTCGGTTAAGCTTTTTGTTAGAGTCGAGAATATTTTGTTTTTTATTTTATATTCAATTTATAAAATTAAACAGTCTTCGGAAATTTAACATGCCGTATTTTCTATTTAATTTAATCTATGCATTTCTTTTTTTAACATAGAAAAATGAATATGGAAAATCAATCTTCAAAAGCCCCACCATAACTCTATCTTCTATGGCCCCACCATATTTTTGTAATCTTTGGCCCCACCATAACTTTTTACACTATAGCCACACCGAATTTTTATCTTCTATTGTTCAAGAGAAACTTTTTCTTCAATGGCTCCACCACCACTTTATCTCCTATGTCCCCACCATAATGCTCTCTGACAATCCATTAGTACAACTAAGTCATTTTTCCTCTCAAGTTTTGCAATGTGTTATACTTTCCAAGAGAAAAAAAAACATTTTTATTAATAATTCATTTGGAAGTTCTTTTGACCAGAGAATAAATGAGGAGATTGTGATAGATGTTTCATTATAAATTGTAGATAATGTCTGTAAAAAAGTGATTTATAAGATTGAATTATTAGCGATGCCATTGGGAGTTAGTTTAAAATATTCTCAAAGCCGGCCGATCAATCTGCTGCTCTGATTTTGATCTGACCGAAAAGTGATTAAAGAAACCTATCCTTAGTCTCAAATGTTGTGATACAGATCGTAAATCGTGAGCAATTCCATCCCTCATGTTTCCAATAGGCTTTTCTCATTCCTGAGTTTCCGAAAATTCAATATTTAACCTTTGAGTGTTTTCTATCAAAAGAATCTTTTAATATTCATTGAACACTTTCATAATACACTCTGCAATAGATTCTGCAGATTAAAACCCAGTGTTATTACAATACAGATGATGAGGAAGACAGTTTTGAATGTATTTTAGGTCCCCCTTAGCTCCTGCCTTATAGAATTGATGAGTTAACTTTCAAAGCGTTATTTGGATGCACAGATACCATTAGCATATATCCTTCACCAGTTTGAATAGTGTGGAACATTGATGTCTGAGGCCTGATGTACTTCATATCCTTAATTTATTCACGACTAAGATTGGAAATTGATTCGTTTGTTATGGATGGGATAAGATACCGAGCATGAACAATGGAGATATTGATTTATTGATATTGACTGTATTGCTTGAATCCATCCAGTTTATTGATTATAAATTAGTTTAAAAGTGGTGTGTTTTCCAGTTATTGATAATAATAATTACATACTTATTTTTTAACATTAAAATATCGATAGTGACAAAATATAATCCTTACCTAACTAACCCGGGCTGATTTTTACCGAGATGGAATAAACGTAGATACAGAATATGTATTATTATGAGTGTTTATCTCCCATAATATTTAATTAACCAATATGAAACCTAGTTGCTCATTTATATTTTATGAAAAAAGAAGTAAGCTCAAACTGAAATATATTTAGAATATTTATTTTACTTGAACATCATTTATTTTTATGTAACAATAAAAACACTACACTTAATCTTAGGTTCCTAAAGTGGATATATATATAATATATATATAAATGCAACAAAGCTTCATGAGTTAAGGGGATGTTTTCAATACGTAAACAATTGAGAACATTAGAGAGGTTATTAATATCGGAAAGAGTCGTCAATCAGAATTTTTCGATTGGTTCATGACCCACTTGTAGAGCGATAATCATATTATAATCTTACTGAATTGAAAAATATAGATATATCGAGCTCATGATACTGTATCATAAATGGACTTATCCACATACATTACGTACCTTTTTCAAATTTAAAAAGACTTTTTTACCAAGGAACGGAAACTTGTTTTGGTTTCTATATTTATTTTATTTAAAACAATTCTCGAATAAAATTTACATAATGAAAAAAGGTAACAACGTATCGTCTTTCTACTATAGACATTTTCAAGTTAATCTGTTAATATAATGATGAAAAGTTAAAATATCAATAATAAATTGAAAAAACATGGAAAGTAATATGTATGCACACAGTAGAGAGACTGCCATGTGAATAGTGTCTCTTAGGCACTAATCACATGGCTGATTTGATATTCCTCAAATGACGTACCTGTTACATTGAGCTGAAGAGATACTGTGCAAGATGGACCAGTCTCGTAGTCTACTTTAAACTTATTTATACCATCATCTTCCTTCACTACTTGATCTATTGCTAGTTTGTAATTAGGAGATATAGAAAAATGAGCTCTGTCTCCAAGAACAGATTGGTCACTCCAATGTCTTCCCTCTCCGTCAACTCGCTAATCGTAGCTGATGAAGAGAAAAAGTAAAACATTTCGATAACATTATAAATTTAATACCTTAACATAATGATAATAATTTTTTGAACATATAAACATTGAGCATATAAGCTAAAGAGAGGATTATTTGAACATTTCTGAATACTTATCTTCTCTGAGTAATAATGCCTGAATCACTATGAATGAATGTATTCGAACTACAATTTGATATTTAGAGAGTTCCCAGGAAGTATTTATCTAAACAGGTTTATTAGTAGGATTTTCATTATTATTAACTAGATTTATAAGCCAATCTACAAATTATGTGGTAAAATTTCGAAACATAAACCACGGAATATGAAAAAGCTGAATAGGGTGGATTAGAAATGTCTACTTAATAATTTTAGTTATAGCTATCGATTTCACTGGGTGTCTACCGTTTATCATTTATCTGATAGATACATTTTCTATTGTAGTTAAATATCAGTTCAGAATATTTGAAGACTAACTAGGATCCTTGTTGCATGAAATGGGCTGTCTTCCCACCTGTAGAAAGGATCCGGAGAGTCTCCTTTATACCAGAGGAATATCACTGGAGCACTGACTTTGACTGTTCGCTCCACTGACCCTGTGTTCACTCTGTTCACAGTTTGTCCTCTGTCAGTAGATGCTTTGATATCACATGGCAGTGACACTGACTCTTGGACTAGCACAGTCAAGCTTTTTGACACTGAAAAACAATTGATCTTAGTCAGAAATATGTACAAGGGTTAGTTAAAGCTAACGCAAGTGAAATAATCATCAGAATATTATTGATACACTCATTCTTGAATTAAAAAGAAAGTTAAGCTTTTGAGCACTGCAAACTAAATAATCATTGGCGTTTGGCGAATTGATCTTCAGTCAAATTTCTATCGGCCAAACGTCTTTTGGCGAAAGGTTCGCACTTGAAATAGTTTATATGTACAAAGGAAATATCCCCAGTCAGGAATGTTTTTGTTCATAAATACCTTTTGCTAAGGAAACATTTGAAGTAACGAATGGGTAAGGTTATAAACAGCATATTATTTCGTTCAGACATCTGATCAGTTCTTGTTTTTAATGGGAAAATGTCGTATTTTGAAATTTGTCTCCTATTATTCATTATTATGATTTTTATAATGAACCAATTAGGGAAAATAGGATGTTGATGTAATTGACAGTGAGTGAATTTCTACTGCAAGCCTTTCACTTTTCTATTTTATTGATTGGGGAAAGGAGATTTTATAACTAACTAATGAAAGAATAATTCAGTTGAAAATCATACATCGATCTTAGAAATTAATATTATTCACAATGATAGTCACATTATTAAACTGAACTTATATAGAATATAAATATAAAAGGAATGTTTATAATTATCGAAAAACTATACAAATATGTATTTGTTATAAATGTGACCACAATTGATCGTGTATTTTATATTACACTCAACTATACAATTAATAATATAGTATAAGTTATATTTATCTATTTACTTAGGATGCTACTTTATCGTTCAGGAAGCCTTGCATATTTTATACCTGTCTGTGAGAACATCTTGAAGCTTTTAATGTTAAATGTGATAGAAGTGATGAACATGTTACCAACAAAGAGTCAATTATTCACGGATTATTCATTTCCTGTGATTGCTATTCAGTCAATGTATTTTTCGCTTATTAAATTGTTTCAACATATACAGTAGTAATTCAACAGTAAATACGTTTTTATGATTATTTTCCCACTCTGAATACTAACTAGTGCACAAATAAAAAATTAAGTCAGAATAAGGATTTAGAAACAATGAAGAAAAACCAATAATAAAAGTAAGATAATTTTGTTTGGCTCCAATACAATTTACATCATGATAACCAGTTAGCATTGAATGCTTCATAATATGTAGTAATTAGTAATACAAACTCATAATGAAATTTAATATAAATAACACCTAACGTGATTTAAGAAAACGGTCGATCGAATACTTAATATTCTTTTTGTTTATTTACAAATCAAAGCCACGATTCACTCAGCAGCTACTCAAAGAGCTGACTAAGCGATTAGTGGAAACAAAAACGAAGATTATAGCATCGTTTTACCACTCGTTAGACAACAATGTCTACAGTTACTGCAAGAGGAATGTATAAATACAATGCCGTCCTAGTGGAAAACGAAGTTTTCGTAAAACAAGTAATTTTACTAAAATGTAAAAATATTCGAGCAATTCGACTATATAGAGTTGTTAAAATAATTATATAATTCAGAACTTATAGTAAAGAAAAATTGCTCGTTTATTCCATTTGTTCTGTAATACAAACATAATAAACATAATGATATATACTAGCAAGGTATTGATGGTACTATATAGAGTTGGACGATCAACGCGCATACCATTTTCATGGGGTATCACACTGCACCCATAATAATTAAAAAAAACACTTGTTTTAGCATCTTCGTTTCTCCCATAAACATCCTGACGCACCATTATCCTATAAGTATTTCTGGAACTAAGTCGCGATGTATGTGATGCTCTCAAAACGATCTAAAAAAAGCTTGTGCTGGTGATTTATAATATCACAAACTCTCCAAAAACTCTAAAACCGTGAATTATAGATTGATATCGTTTTAATATGTTAACACAGATATCAACAGGTACATTATTTCAAATTTTCAACTTTTAACTTTTTACGATTTTCCCGCCACAACCGTGCGCAGTGATACCCCAGATAATTTAGAGGTAGAGGGGTATCACTGCGCATCATTAATAAACATATTTGCATACAACTAAATATTAAAATTTTGAGTTTTTAGCTCCTAATAAAGGCATATAATATATTGAATTAGGTGTTATTTAATTATAATATTGATTAACAATAAATTTAAAATTAAGATAGGGAGAGGTCTATTCAAGTGGGTTTGAGATGTTATTGAATTAAATATTGATTAACAATGCACCTACGATCGTATTATGATACTAGATATAAGTTGCTAACAAGTTACATAAAATTTAGGTGTATATAAAAAGTAAAGGACAGTTAGATTGGGGAGAGGGCATATAGAGAGGGATGGGGTCAAAGGGATTTAGATAGAGGAGAGGGGGTTAATAGATGAAGGAGAAGGGGATTAAGATGGGGAAGAGGGGATTTAGATGGGAGAACACTTCGAAAGCACAATTTATAATAATATGAATATGATAATAGCATAAAAATGCCTCACTCTAAGCTTATCTGTAATTGCTCCTCTTGATGATTCCTTTCAGACATCGATTTGGCTCTAGAAAATTTCTCCCTCAGAAGCGCCAGGTTCAAATTGCATCCCAGTTGAAAAACCGACAAATCTAGTTTGGAAGCAACAAATATAATAGTGGAGCAGTCCTAGAATATTTGATGGCTCGAGTTGGGCCAAGAAAGAGGTCTGAATTGCAGGAGTCACACGGTCCTATCTCGAATTCCTTTATTGTAAAGGCGGCGATAGGGATTTTCATTCTGGAAATGTTAGGAGGTTATTGCTATAATATCCTCATTATTATATGCTTTGCAAAATCAAATCTATTCTTATGGTATTGCTTGTGAAACGCAAGTTAGAACACGAAAACCAGGACTTATTATATATGGAAACTACTTATCAGTGATTTAATTAAATTCCTATTGGATAGTATAAATTTGAAAGATAAATAAAAAAATCCATCAAATTCCTGATAATTTATTTTAACATACCAACCATAAATGTTTATCACACTGGACTAATCAATGCAATCAGAATAAATTTGTTATCACTTGTCAAATTTAGTTTTAGGGAAATATATTTGATTTGGTTTTGTTTAAGCCGTGTTCGACGACTATCATCGTCAAACACATCAATTATTAATAGAATAATACTATTGACAGAAATATTGGCGTAAAAGATTGCTTGTCCATAATTTCCAAATGATGACGATGGAATAGAAGTATTTTCAATGTCTTCATAATCGTAATTATTCATCGTGGTATAAAGTTGAATATCGTTGATTATAATTGCTGCTCAAAATTTGACGATAATGAGTTATAATTTAGCACTGGGTGGCATTCTCTCGTGCAAAAGATTGGCATTACCGATTTTTTTCTTATTATACATTAGTTGCTAAATATTCCCTATTCTTCTGATTGAAGGTAGGTTCTTTAACTTGATCAACGTCTACATATCTTCTTTGCTTCAATAGATTTACGTCACTGGCGATGTGATTTTATGGGCCAATTAATTCGATTGGACTTATTTAATTGTTCGGCTGGTGTCAACAATTACAAAACAATAAGAGAAACAGTATTTTAAACACTGACAGTTCTCTTAAAGTGGGCACTAAATCAGTATCATATGTTTCTGACTGACGTATCTTAACATCAACTTTCCGAGTGTTGAATTCTAATTATGTGAAATGGTGGAGTTATAATGTGGTCAGTTATAAATAATATATCGCAATTGTTTAATATAAGTGAATGGTAAATAAAGAAAAGATTCATCTACCAGTTTTAGTCCTTTTGATCATAAATAATAGATAGAACATTTAACCTTATTAGCATCTGATTATTGTCACATTTTCTTCGAAATTTTCGATTGGATATGTGAATTGTAATGGTTTTTTTGTCAATAATTTAAAATAGAAAACATGAAGTGCTGTATGTTTTTATTTAAGTATATAATATATGTTCTTATTTGAAAATAATAATTTAAAAACTTTTTTTGAATATAAGAACATGATATCAATAAATATTAAACAATAATTACTGTTATATAATTTTTCCCATACAAATTAAATTGTAGAGCTGGCCATGAACTCATTAAACACCCCATTTTAAAAGAATCACCATCTGTCAAATGACAATAAAGGAAAATATTGTTGATGGAGAGCTGTGGGCATCTCATGAATAATTATTACTTACTAATTGTTGTGTGGGAGGGAGAAGAAAGATTTATATAACACAAAGGAAGATAGTATCGATAGTAATTCGATTTATCACAAATTTTTAGTTTAAAAAATGAAAACTTGAAAAGTAGTTGAGGTTTTTGAAAAAAATTGAGGATTAAATGCTTTATGTCATCGAAAAATTATTGAGAACAATATGATTTTGCTTAGAATAATGTTAAAGTAAAATTTACCCGAAAATAAATTGAAAACAACGTAATCGAAAGGAACCTAAAGTTCGTGAAGCACTACATTTGAAAAATATATTTAACAAAAGGTTAATGTTTTATTAACTGTTTTTGATGAAAAACAAATTAATTAAACGTTAGAATAGTGAAAATGCTACACAAAATAAATAAATACATGCAAAATACCCAATGGAGTTCCATCTTTGTCCGACCACACAAGTGAATCAACCCCAACCGTTAGAATCACAATTATCATTAATAAATTAATATCCATTACGGTAATAAAGGATCGTATTTCATCGTAAAATATCATAATTACGAACATTATCGTCATTGGTAGATGATTGACTGTAAGTGTATGAATTTATTATAAATAGCAATTGAATTTCTAACGAATCACGATATATTATTTATTAAAATAAAATTATATTATCATCACTATATCATATTTTTGTTATAATACTAAAAATGTGTGACTGACCGATTATTCGTTACTTACCCAATAAAAGTCACCCAATCATCGACTCTACTTTTCTGCCTGGGCCACTAGTCTACTTGTCGCCACATTTCTATCTATTGGACAACACAATATCTCTGCTAACAACATGTCACAAATATTTATGTATCTTTATTTCCTTTCTCTCTTTGCTTCTGAAAATAATTCATCAAAATTGTTGCTTCATCAAATAACATTTCGTCTCAATATATCAGAACGTAAAAAACAGCCAGTTAACTTTTGGTGACAGCTTTCTATTTTCGTGATATCAAAATAACTCTATTATTGTGTACGAATATGCGAGGAGTTACTGAGATGGAGTTATAAACAGAGATACACACTATCATATTTCTCCATTATAAAATATACAAAAAATAATGAACAATAAAACATATCACATTCAACTTTTTATAGATAAATAATGACTGTAAAAAGAAATGTTGTACTTTACAGGGGTGGCACCTCTTAGGTTAGAAATTAAAGGGTTAGAGCCACAAAGAATACAATTTTAAAATATTATTTCTCACGGAAAAGGTTTTAGGATAATGTGTTCAAGGTTACTAACTCACTGATTGGCTATAGAGATTGACCTAATTAGTGTACCCTATGAATAAACTAGGTCACTAAATTATCGTGAAGTGAGCAGTAAAACAAACTAGTGTATATCACAGACTACATTAAAATGATCTATGTTTCGAGTTTCAAAGTTCTCATTAATTGAAATGTAATCTAATTCATTCCATTAACTGTATGCAAGGAAGAGGAGCCTACATTGGGTTGAGCACAATTGATTTTGTGCTCCGCCCCTATATAGATTCATTTGGGCAAAAACATTTTTGGGCACATCACCTTATAGTACAAAACAGAAACTTGTTCTAGCGATACTTGTAAATATTGTTGTTCAAGATCTACTGTAAATAAACTAGTTTATAAGAAATATTTAAGCTCTATGTAATTAAATTTGTGTGTCTCGTTCAATCTGTCAATGCAATCAATAATAGAAGAAATGAACTTTTACTGTAATATTTGATTGAAGACATGTATTGAATTCAGTTAAGCCTCCAATTTTTCTTCTCTCTGTCCATTGTCTTCATGTTTAGTCAATTTAATCAATTCACTTGTTATTAATTTTATTCAGTTTTTTTTAATAAGGAAAGCTAAAGAGTGTGTCACTGAGTATTTATATATCTAATTGCAAGTTCATATATAAGATAATTTATAAAGATAATTTTCATTTCCTGATTTTCAATATTTATTTTAAAATGCTATTGACTGATTACTAATCGAAACTTTAATTTAATGGACCTGAATTTTCAATATATTTATAATATTGTATATTACAGTATACCCTATATTTAGGTTACAGACTTATAAACTCATAACTCTCGTTTCTTTATTTCCACCATAATTTTCAATCTGGGTCATCATATAGTTAATAATGAAACAAAACCTCTTTTCCTATGTATGAATTATTCTTATCTGATAACAGAAAAGAATTGAGTAAGTCTTCCATTATCCCTATACAGCTAAAACTAGGAAATTACTTCAATTTACCATGAGCGAATGATACATTATTATTTATTGTATTTCAAATTGATTTACCGATGTAATAGTGTACATGATATGGCCGACAATAGACAGATAATATGATACGTGAATAAAAGTTATATTTTATTACAATTTTGTTGCTCTTATAATGTTAAAATAGAGTCCCCGTTTCCTAAGATGGAATGAAATCTACTCTGCGAAGTCTTTTCTCAAGTGCTGATATGTAGTTCGAATTTTTGGGTTCAAGATGAAAATTCTCAACACCTTCTTAATAAGATTAACACCACTCTGAACACCTTCTCAATTTAGGTATAAAGTTGAAATCATATGCTGAGTACACTCTTGAAAAAGTGATACTGATAGCCTGATACACAAAGGAAGCCTTAGGAAGTAAGACCAGGTAACACTACAGTAACATGGATCGCCTAATTAAGACTGAACAAAGATAAGCCAGAGACTACAGAATATAGGATACATTGAGAAAAATTAATCCAATCAGTTGAATGTTCACATTTTAAAAAAATATTTAAGTAATTAGCCACGCATCTAGATGTTATTATTAAGTGGCATTATTAACTTTTGAACAATACTAGAGTATGAAAAGCAATAATCTTTTGTCGAAATGTTGTGATTTTAAAAAGGTATTTATTAATGATGATTTATTCAAATCAGCTATTTTATTCATATAAGGCATTTTATTAGGTATTCCTACTCGTGAACTGTCTTTCACTCCATATTTTTATGAGAGTTAAAAGTTTCTAAAGTCAATAACAAGATTTCATTGCAGCTGTTACAAAATCAATACAATAATACAATATAATAATGTAATACAATAGTAATAATACTATTATAATATTATTAATTAAATTTAAATAAATAATTTTAAATAATACTATTTTAATGTGTTGAAGGTATTAAAATACCTTCAAACATCCATTACGGTGAATATCAATAGTATTTTATCTGAATATATCCCCATTTCAGACATTATAGTCAGGATTTATTGTTGAGAATGAAAGATGAAAGATGTTAGAGTATATCACATTATAGTCTAACATGAATATAGTCATGTTATAGTAATCAAAGAAACACCTACGGTTGAAGATATTTTAGAACTTTTATGTGTCGAAAACTTCTAATTTTTCACAATTAAATGCGAGACGTAAATACCCTTCAAAATACTTAAATAGTAATCAGATAATTTGATACATTTTAATAACTATATAAAGATCAAAAGACTACATTATCAGGATCCACTCAAAGCTTCACAAGCTAATATTCTTTCTCATTATTTTGAGAGTCAATAAGTGTCACAAAGACATAAATCAGTCTGAAGTATAGCCAGATAATTACCATCATCAAAAAGCTTAAGAGTATCATCACGTACGATCATTCTTACTGTTGCAAATTACACATATTTGATGGTGGAAGTGACTGTACTTTAACAAAGGAGGATTTAATTTGAAACTATAGTAAAGAATACTATTTTTAATCATTCTATTTGATTTCTTTATTACATTTAAAGTCATCAATTCGTCTATATACAATTATAATTATGAATTATAAGTAATATCATTTTATAACGTCACCTAACATCAGTACATTAATTTGATTCTAGTGTCTATTCCAGATAATGTGATGATAACATTTCTCCTTTAGAATGTGATGATAACATTTCTCCTAGAGAATGTGACGATACATTTCTCCTGTAGAATGTAATGATGACATTTTTCCTAGAGAATGTGACGATAACATTTTTCCTGGAGAATGTGATGATAGCATTTTTCCCAGAGAATGTGATGAGACAATTTCTCCCAGAGAATGTGATGATAACATTTCTTCCAGAGAATGTGATGATAGCATTTCTCCCAGAGAATTTGATGATAGCATTTCTCCTAGATAATGTTATGATAGCATTTCTCCTAGAGAATGTGATGATAACATTTCTCCTAGAGAATGTGACGATAGCATTATTCCTGGAGATTGTGATGATAGCATTTCTCCTAGACAATGTGATGATAGCATTTTTCCCAGAGAATGTGATGAGAGCATTTCTTCCAGAGAATGTGATGATAGCATTTCTTCCAGAGAATGTAATGATAGCATTTCTCCCAGAGAATGTGATGATAGCATTTCTTCCAGAGAATGTAATGATAGCATTTCTTCCAGAGAATGTGATGATAGCATTTCTCCCAGAGAATGTGATGATAGCATTTCTTCCAGAGAATGTAATGATAGCATTTCTCCCAGAGAATGTGATGATAGCATTTCTTCCAGAGAATGTAATGATAGCATTTCTCCTAGAGAATGTGATGATAGCATTTCTCCTAGAGAATGTGATGATAGCATTTTTCCTGGAGAATGTGATGATAGTATTTCTCCAAGAGAATGTGATGATAGCATTTCTCCTAGAGAATGTGATGATAGCATTTCTCCTAGAGAATGTGATGATAGCATTTCTTCCAGAGAATGTGATGATAGCATTTCTCCCAGAGAATGTGATGATAGCATTTCTTCCAGAGAATGTAATGATAGCATTTCTCCCAGAGAATGTGATGATAGCATTTCTTCCAGAGAATGTAATGATAGCATTTCTCCTAGAGAATGTGATGATAGCATTTCTCCTAGAGAATGTGATGATAGCATTTTTCCTGGAGAATGTGATGATAGTATTTCTCCAAGAGAATGTGATGATAGCATTTCTCCTAGAGAATGTGACGATAGCATTTCTCCTAGAGAATGTAATGATGTCATTTTTCCTAGAGAATGTGACGATAGCATTTTTCCTGGAGAATGTAATGATAGCATTTTTCCCAGAGAATGTGATGAGAGCATTTCTCCCAGAGAATGTGATGATAGCATTTCTTCCAGAGAATGTGATGAGAGCATTTCTCCCAGAGAATGTGATGACACATTTCTCCTAGAGAATGTTATGATAGCATTTCTCCTAGAGAATGTGATGATAGCATTTCTCCTATAGAATGTGACGATAGCATTTTTCCTGGAGAATGTGATGATAGCATTTCTCCTAGAGAATGTGATGATAGCATTTTTCCTGGAGAATGTGATGATAGCATTTTTCCCAGAGAATGTGATGAGAGCATTTCTCCCAGAGAATGTGATGATAGCATTTCTTCCAGAGAATTTGATGATAGCATTTCTCCCAGAGAATGTGATGATAACATTTCTTCCAGAGAATGTAATGATAGCATTTCTCCTAGAGAATGTGATGATAGCATTTCTCCTAGAGAATGTGATGATAGCATTTTTCCTGGAGAATGTGATGATAGTATTCTCCAAGAGAATGTGATGATAGCATTTCTCCCAGAGAATGTAATGATAGAATTTCTCCCAGAGAATGTGATGATAGCATTTCTCCCAGAGAATGTGATGATAGCATTTCTTCCAGAGAATGTGATGATACAAAACCTGGTATAATGGGAAATATTTACACTGATAAAAAGCATGGAGTAATGGGAAATGATTATTATTCAACTTAACCATTAGGGAATGATTATTTTCTAACTGAATCAAAGGTGATTTCATCTATTCTGGCCTCATTATGACTTTATCCTTAGGTCCCATAATGTTCATTTATTTGTTATTGAATATCTATTATACATATAATATATAAACAGTAGAACTGTATTCACTCAGTGTACTCAATTCACTAGTATGGTATAGTCAATTCACTAATGGTGTATTTAATTTACTATTAGTGTACTCAATTCACTAATAGTGTACTCAGTTCACTAATAGTGTACTCAGTTCACTAATAGTGTTCCCAGTACACTAATAGTGTGCCCAGTACACTAATAGTGTACCCAGTACATTAATGGTGTACTCAATTCACTAATAGTGTACTCAGTTCACTAGTAGCGTATTCAGTTCACTAATAGTGTACTCAGTTCACTAATAGTGTACTCAGTTCTCTAATAGCGTATTTAGTTCACTAATTGTGTACTCAGTTGACTAATAGTGTATTCAGTTCACTAATAATGTACTAAGTTCACTAATAGTGGACTGAATTTGCTAATACTGTACTCAGTTCACTAATAGCGTATTCATTCCACTAATAGTGTACTCAGTTCACAAATAGTGTACTCAGTTCACTAATAGTGTACTCAGTTCACTAATAGTGTACTCAGTTCACGAATAGTATATTCAGTTCACTAATAGTGTACTCAGTTTACTAATAGTGTACTCAGTTCACGAATAGTATATTCAGTTCACTAATAGTTTACTCATTTCTTTAATTTCCATACATGGTCTCCACCGTTTGTTTTTTAATAGAATATTATTTACTACAACATGTGAAAAAAAAACAGAGGATTTATCGTTCATTTATGATCGATTTACTGATGTAAGATGGAAGATAAAATCATTGAGTGAGTCGCTTTATTGCATCGAAACTACGGAAATCTAACAAAAGTGTTGGGAATATTTATTGCGAACATTTATTGAAATTGAATTAATTAAAATTGAGTTAGACGCTGTTTTGCTCAATTAACAGGTTTTTCTTTATCGAAATTGGATATATGACAGCGTACAAATGCATATTTTAATATCAATTTGGAGACTACTGATTATCTTTTGATGATATGAAGTGTAAGTACAGTAATTATTATTCTATATTCACAGATAATAATGATATCAGATATTAATTTAGTTTTATCGATTGGTTCAGTACCAAAAAAAAAGAAGCCCTATTCAATCTTCGATAGTACACCAAACTAGATAGGTAATTTAGTCTATCATTTTTACAATTAACATTCAAGTGTAAACAGCCTATTATTACATTTAATAATTGGTCACAGGATACACCAAATTATTGAAATGGAGTTTTTTCAATATAAAACTAATATTTTATGGTTAACTTCTACGCTTTATATCAAATTCATTAGCTATAATGACTTTCTAATTCAGATACCTGAAAAAAACCAACGTTATAATAAGGATCACTTCTTCATCTTCCAAACGAGACTGTCACGTCTCTCTAGAACAAAAAACTGACAGAGATATAGAGTGTCGAACATTTCAAAACATAAGGCGCCAGGAGATATTGAAACATCTCCACAATCAGGTTATCTTGCATATGAAAGATGTGTCTTTTAGAAAAATGACCCATTCTCCTCGTACAAAAATCAGTGCGGAACTGATTTTTCACTAGAGCCTAGAGTGGAAGGGTGACAGGCTTCTCATAGACCACCCAGAGGAGGTTTTGGAAGACGGGGGCGTTCCTAGCCATCCGTCCTACTTCCAGCCCACTCAACGTGCTACAGACGAGCTATGACTGTAATATTACAATTTTCGGCTTTTCTGAAGAGTATTGATCTCCTTATCTTTCTTTGACCCCACCATAATGCTCTCTTTTGAAAGCATAAATTGGCAGCAGTTCCAATATAATAGAATATTCTCTATCAATGAATAATTATTTTCATTTTGTTATTCCTATTGCTATATTTCGCAAGAAGGTATCCAATTTCTGCAATAATATCTTCAATAATGTTATTCATAGCCTTTCAATGGGTTTCCTTCAGGTTTATTATGTATTGCCAAAATTTAAAATATATACAAGCATCGATGCAATAATTAGAGTATATATTTGTTGGTTCTGGTAGAACTATATTTCCTTTCAATTGGAAAATTACACATTAGTTTATAGTAGAAACTCTCACCCAATGAACACTCTGCGATAGATCTTTATTATCAAATTACGAAATTTATCAAGAGAAAACAGATATTAGTTTTAACTAAATACTGTTTATCCATTTTACAGAACAGAACAGAGAATTTCACTATTATACAGAAAATTGCATTAAATTGACTGCTCAAACTGCAATATTGTACAAGATTGTGCAACTGCAATATGAATAGAATCATTATACTAATTTATCTAAGTAATTTGATAATCGGGCTCATTAATATCAGAACAGGTTTAAATATCAGATGCCTCAATTTTTAGTTTGACATTTGTAACATCATATGTATAATTAAAGTAATAATGTTATGCATGATGATGAACTCAACAAAAAGTAAATTGAATTCTCTCAAGCTTTCAGAAATCTTCGTGATTTCCGTCGTTTGGGGTAACATTTATTAAAAAACAAGCAAATTATAATTTACCCACTCGTAATCATGATGTATATCCTAATTTATATTTTTTTTTAATATTTCAATTTTAAATTTTGAAAATCTTATTAACTATATGAACTATTCAATACGGAACTTCATATGCTCTATTTAGACTGTTATCTTATCCATGCGTATTATCCGATTCTAATTTTCTTCTATTAAAAGTATGCTAACCTTGTTACAATATCCTAACATTAGCAAAAATTTTAAAAAATGGCCTGTATCTCTATTATGCTAATGTATCTATGACTATTGTACTCTCCTTGCTACATTAAATATATGTTCCTAATCTTATCTCCTAGCATTCTACCTGGTTCTCCTACATATATATCATCAAAATCCTAACAATCTATCTAATACAGGGTGCGGAGAAAGTCCCCGATCATAAAAAAATGTTAATTTAATGAGTCGTGATGGATGAAATAAAACAAAACTAATCTTACAATATCTCAACAAACCCATTTATCAGTTCTACCAATTATTTTTTAATATGACCACCATTGGCGGCGATTACTCTCCCGAGTCTACCTCAAAGGCTCTTTACTGCGGCACAGAATGTTTCTTGGGGAATTTTAGCCCATTGCCGCTCTAAGGACTTCTTCAGAGTTTCAGGACTATCATGAGCTGTAGCGCACGCTTCCTTTTCCAAGAAGGACCACACACAAAAGTCCTGAGGGTTCAGGTCCAGCGATAAAGGATGCCACAATTCCTTCCTCCAAAATGGAGGAAAGTGACGCTCACACCAATCCTGAGTTTTGTTCGCTGTGTGCGAGGGCGCACCGTCCTGTTGAAAAATAAAAGGCCTGTCCTTGAAGCGCTTCTTCATCTCGACTTGTCCTGGAGTCAAAATATTCTCGATATACGATTTTGCGTTAACTTTAGCGCCTTCTTTGACGAAAATGAGAGTAGATCTCCAGCTCTCAGAGATGGCAGCCCAAACCATCACATAGGCAGGCTTCTGGCGACGGAAGAGAGCTTTTACGGATGAAGTTATACTGTCAGCACTTTTTGCCAAAATTCTGTCGTTCTGGGAGTTGAATTTGACCTTCACAGTGAACATTTTCTTATCTGAAAAGACGATATCACCAGACTGCGTGCCATCTTTCACTGCATTCAAAAGAATCTTTGATCTATCAAGCCTCTTCTGGTTCGGCAAGTCCGTGATCTGTTGCTTGTTGGTCATTTTGAAGGGAGGCAATTTGAGGTCTTCTTTGACGATGGTTCTCACACTTTTTTCGTCGATATCCATACTCTTAGCCATCTTTCTCATGCTTTGCTTGGGATTCCTCAGTATCCGATCCCTAATGGGTTTGATTTTGGTTGGAGTGCGTGCAGTGTGAGGTCGTTCACACCTGGGTCGATCACTTGTTGTTTCCAGATCATGGTAGCGTATAACAGCATCCTTAACAGTCGATTTCGATGCTTTTAACAGCTTAATTATCTCTGGGTGTTTCTTACCCCGCGCAGTGTAGCTGAATAATAGCCTCACGTTGACTCATTTTTACAAAAGACAATGTTAATTTATCAAAATTTAGACCTTGAACATTAAAATATTGAATTATTGGAAGAGAATGAGATATAATTGGATAAATTTAGTAAATAAATAACATCTTTAATTTAAAAAATAAAATTTGATTGAGGACTTTCTCCGCACTCTGTATACTACATAAATTTTACTCTCCTTATCTAATCTATCCTTAATTCTTATAACCTGGTTTCATATAGTATTATTAGATGTATTGCTTAACAAAATATCAAATGGTTACAAAATCATTTATATATTTCGCTCGTTCTTTTTATGTATGGGTCTACAATATATCGCCTGTTGCTGCTCTCTTGTTCTATTCGTTCTGACTGTTTTTGCTTTTGTAGGTCAAATTTCTTCTTATTTATCACGCTATTAATATCTTATTAATTATTTGATACTAGATTTCTCCTTATTTTCTCCAGTTCATTTTCCAATTATTAGTCGCTATGAATTTTGATCTTGTTACTAATGAATTGATGACAATTACTTTTTGAGTCTTGGAAATGTAACTAATGAAATTCAAATATTTTCCTATAATTGAAGTATATAATAGTAAATATTTGTAAGTACTTGTAAGTATATATTTTGCGCTATATATTACATATTAAAAAACAACTCATTGGTCACAATTCAATTCCTAGGAATCAGAAAGAGTTATATTTACCTTGAGCTTTGAGATATTCTAATTAATTAAAAGGACCCATTTAGAACCAATCAAAATTATTCGGTAATCAAATGAGTGGTTTATAAATATTTCAAAGCAATTAATTGAAATTAAACTATTTTATTTCGAACAACATATTTTCCTTCTAAATAAACAATTAATTCAAATTAATTCAATTATAGCGTCAACTAAATACTCTGAATAAAAAGAATACATTTTCTTTCAAACATTAATTAATTTTCTCTTCTACAACTGAAACTTACTTAACAAAATAAATTTAAAATAAATTCTGTAATATTTAGGAAGAAAAGTTTCTTGCCAAGCAGATAATGTAATATCATAACAGAGGTTTATTCTTTATAAAATAGAGCTTATAAAACCATTACTGAGGAAAAGTTCATGAAGAAATTTTTACTTCATTATGAGTGATTATTTTGCATGATTTTTCCATGACTAAAGTTATATATGTTGAATGAGTTTCAAGAAATGAAGGAGTTATTTGAATGATTTCAATATTTTCTAAAAAGGGAATGCTGTTAATGCGAAACTGCTTTCGATTTTGAAACCAATTCGTGTGATTCGTCTCTTGAAAACATGCAAACAATATTACTCTGGAGAGGATAAAGATACATTCATACAATATATATATTCAATAATCAATATGCAATACAAATGATTAAAACTAATAAAATCGAACCATAATTTTGTTAATAATATAATAATGTAATTAATTCAGGTAAATTGTCTTTGAGAACATCTGTAAAGTTGACGTCTCTTGATGACTTCTTTCCACGCACACAGAAGTAACTTATTAAAAAAAAACGGAAAAATATATATAAAAAATAAATGGAATATAACTATTTATTTAAGAATGTTCTTCTTTTTATTTTAATAAACAGAAAAGTATTAAAAGTATATAGTCGATAATTCTATAACTCGAAATAATTCTACTATTAGATTCAAAATTCAATCATGATTAATTGATAACAGAATTATTATCATTACGGTTGGAAAGAAATCGACATTTGATTGACACGATTTTAGCATCCCGATAAGATGTTGTTATGATAATGAGTTGCCATTCAATTGGTAATTAAACTGTTGTAGCCTTATATATGGAATAATATGTATTGGTTCAATCTAATTACTATATCAACAAAAGGTGTTATTTTCTCAGTAAAGGTTTTATTTCTGTCACATGCTAACTTCAAGCAACTATTCGCCGATATAAAGTTAAACTGTGTCACGAGTCATTGGTCTTCTATTCCTCTATTTTGACTTCTATTGACTCAAGAAGTTACAAAAACTTGAATAAGTCCAATTAAGAGGTGAGAGAGAGAGTCTCTGCATCTAATTAGATGTTATTGGATTAAAAATCTTCTTCGGGAGATACTCACACAGACTGAAAGTTATTTCTAATCAAGGGCATTAACCGTTACTTTGAAGTCCTTTGTAATTGGACCAGAAATCAGTAATGATGAAGTCGAACTGCTGCTTTTCGTTTCAGAACATCTCCAATGTTATTGAAATTAATTTATGTTGAGTAAGGGCTTGAAGGACAATTTGAAGAAAAGTTCTTTGGTAAAAGAATTGGAAACGAAATTGAAATCACATTATTAATATTGTTACAAAATTCTTTGTTCATATATAGGCAGTCTCCGCTTTTATCACCAAAATCACGACTCACACTTATTATTTAATTATATACGAGCATTACTTGATTATTCGAAAATGTGAATATTCTATTCATTCGATATTAATTAATTCTGCAGATAAATTATAAATTACTTTTTTCACCTCTGACAAATATTACTGGTGGTCGAAATAGGGGGGGGGGTCAAAAGAGTGAGGGGGGGGGAGGAACTATCTGGAGTCAAATTCCCAACACCGTTTATAACAAGTATTTACTAAAACTGAATATAACACAATAAACAGCTTAAAATAACTGTTTGTAATGTATAAATAATGTATTAAAAACTAGAATGGTATGTCAGCATTCCATTATCGGACAGTGTGAAATATTTCTTCTTCCAGTCTTTATTGAGCTACAGATTAGCACTACTTATTAACCAATGCAAAATTTGTTGCAAAAAAATGAAAAATATTCCATTTTATCAGATTATGTCACTAAAAAGGTGAACTTTTTCAACTTTTCTACAAAGAGGGCCTCTCAATTTAAAAGTTTTGGCCTCTGGATGCGAAGCAGACGATCTGATCTCTTTTCATGAATTAAGGTCGTCTGTTTATAAAAAAATTGACCTTTGACGGTGTTTAGCAACTTAAATTTTTTTTTAATAATTTTCAAATGCAGATTCAATTTTGTCTACAATAGTCTGCAGATTAACTAGGTTTCCTTTAATATATAATTTATATTAATTAAATTAAATTTATTTTAATTAATACTTAATACTTTATCAAGACAGGACTACTTTCATTCGTCGATTATGATAATAACTTTACCTCAAATAATGAGCTGGGAAAATTGATTGTTTCTTCCAATTGTAATAAATTGAATGTGTAAACATTACCCATAAATTACAAATAACATCATATCACTAATTACTAATGTAGCTGAGTAATTAGGTTAAGATACAATAATACAGCTTTATAGGTCATGCAGGCAGAATATTTAGAAAAAACATTCCTAAAACTAAATTAGTTTGCAATAAGTTTCCATCGCCGCTAGAAATCCTAACAAATGGTTTGGCGGTTTTCTCTCGATTTCCGAATGTATTTCTTTAGTTGCGGTGAAAACACTACTGACAGTTTCTTTGATCGTTTAACTTTGTTCATTAGTAAAAAGTGAATTACTTTGAAGTTTAAATTGGTTTACGTCAAGTATCTTTAATCTGTTTCTAGATGTTGGATGAATCTCAACAAAAGAAAATGTCGATGATATAAGTTGCCTTCGAAAAAAATACAAAAGTTAATTACAGTCTGACTTTTTCATAATGCTTTCTCTTTATTATCATTGACTCGAATTTGAAAATGGAAAACAAATATTGCTAATAGAGAAATGATTATGATATATGCTATTGAGTTTTAGTTCCTTTTGTGTTAGAATGGTAAGGGTTCACATCACAATAAACAGTTGAAGCTTTTGTAAGTTTAAAAATTAGTTCCCAAGGCAAAGATATGCACTATAACTTTATTTCCTTCTGGGCCATTGCCAAACTTCTAAAAAGAGGAGAAATATTTTCTGATTCGCTTGACAGTTTTATGCTCTCCAGATGTTCATCTAAAATTCTTTTATCTGTGCAAAAGTTTGCTAGAAATTTAAAATTTTATTATTTCGAAAGAAATATTGAGATTCAATTTCACTTAAATAGAAATTGTTCCTTAATTAATTAATATTGTTCTAAAAATATGAAAACCTAATTTAAAATTCTTCCCTGCTACTTCCTTACCTAGGGCACTACATTCAGGATATCACTATAGTGGAGTTCTACTGTCCTAAGATGTCTCACTCAGTCCTACGCTTGTATTCTTGCATGGCAAAATGAACCAAGTTAACAAAATTGACATGTTCCTCGTGTAAAGATGCGCTGATTTGTGTATTTTTATAGCAGCTGATTGATGAGGCTGCTAAAGGAGACTGATAGTCTGAAACCTCAAGAGCATAAAAAAAGCTCTGCTTTCACTTCATATCTTTCAGACGTGCTCCTTAGAAAACACATTCGTCTGAAAAAATGGAGTACTTTTTGATATGTTTGCTTTTTTCATAAAATTCCTTTACGAACTTCCTTGTTTTCATACCAAGAAAGTAAAATATTTATAAGATTCATGAGAGGAATATTATTCTTAGTATACGGTTTTTTTTAAATGAAATATCTAGCATTAAGCTAGAAAAAAAATTCCGTTTAATTTGAATAACAATTAATATTGTATCTGATAAAATAAGGAAATTGTTATATTTTTAACTAAGTGCTATAAACATTTTAATAATATTAATGTTTATATGAAAATGAAATAAATGTTAGTTCGTATCTTAGAAATAGCTACTTTTTCCTATCTTTATATACATTTTTTCCCTATTTTAGCTCATTGTGATAAAGAAATATTAAACTCATTCTATCCCCAGATGAAGTATAATAATTTATTTCGATTCCGAAAAGTGTCTAAAGTTTCAGATTCATCACATTCTAAACTTTTTTCCAATGCGATTTATTAGATCCAATCTCGTACGTTTGGCAAGACTTTTGTCAAGATTTTAATAAGTTGCTTGTAACGTCAGTGGCTAAAAAGTTTAAATTAGAGTTCCGTTTATTCGAGGGGTACTATTTTTCTTGCTATTCATCTTTTGCTTGGAAAACAGAACTGTCAGGTAAATGAAGAACAATATTATTCTTATTTGAAAATTATGATGGGATTGATTCGGTGGTGAACAATATCATATCAGCGGTCACATGCTTCTTTTCTGGTTAATTTTAATCTTATTAGTTCCTACCAGAATATTTATTTAGTTTAATAATGTAAGATTCAACGCAGAAATTCAATCGAAAAATAAATTTGGGGACAACCAATCGATTTTGGAGAAAATTCTTTTTCCAAATGTTTATGATGGTACGATCACTTGAACCAATACTCAAGAGGGTCCAAAAAGGTTGGGGGGAATTCGACCTAAAAAAAATCCAAATTTCGAAAAATGAGAAGTGTATGAGTATGGTTGCTAGAATTAAACAAGGACAATTTTGAAATCCTTAGAGCATTTCGAACAAATCTTCAGAGGTTTTTTTCAGATTTCTATCTGGTTTTTCCTTTATAAACATTTCTTGATGACTAGCTAAAATTATCATGACCTATCTAAAATGTGCCTAGAAAACACTCTTGATGACAAGCTAAAATGTGCCTAGAAAACACACTTCAAAATCATGGGGTTAACAACTAAAAGTAATACCAAGGTACAAAATGTACCGTTATTATGCAACAATAGTATAAATAATGTACAATAATTAAAATAACAAGAAGACATAATACCCCGTGTTCTGAATCAGATAAATAAGTCTGAGATGAATTGATAAGTACAGCATATATCAACGTAAAGTTTCATTTACTACAGAATAATATCAACGTAAAGTTTCATTTAGTTCAGCATATTTCAGCGTGAAGTTTCCATTAGTTCAGCATATTTCAGCGTAAAGTTTCCATTAGTTCAGCATATATCAACGTAAAGTTTCCATTAGTTCAGCATATTTCAGCGTGAAGTTTCCATTAGCTCAGCATATTTCAGCGGAAAGTTTCCATTAGTTCAGCATATTTCAGCGTAAAGTTTCCATTTGTTCAGCATATTTTAGGGGAATGTTTCCATTAGTTCAGCATATTTCAGCGTAAAGCTCCATTAGTTCAGCATATTTCAGCGTCAACTGCCATGCAATATATTATAATTTTATTTTGGGCGAATTGTAATGCCCTTGTAAACTTAACCTTTCATGGAATTGACTTGTTGTGAAGTATATTATTATCTTAACCTAAAAATTATGTATAATAATATTAATCGTATAGTCTGAAATTGTTCATGAAAAACTATAAAAATTATTATTGACGGTTGATTCAACATTTAAAGTTGAACTATACTAAATATATTTCTTTGATGAATCATATTATTTCACACTTAACTCATTTCGCCCCTTAAACAATCAAATGATTAACAAAAAGTTAAAATCTATAGATGCCAAATTTTCTCTTCAAACATTTTAACTCTTTCAGGCCCAAACATTCCAGGGAAATAAATGTCCTATATGACCAACGAATTATGACTATACCAAACCATTAATGTAGGTGGTTCAAAATTTGAGCTGCCGAGCAGCATACAATTTTATTTTTATAGGTGGTACATTTTCTGTACCACTGAGCATTAAACGTAACCCTTATAGAGTTAAGGAATATTTACCCACCAGTTTTGAAAGCGTTTTATAGGTGGTATACTTTCTGTACCACCGAGCATTAATTGTAACCATCAGTGTAGTATTTAATATGTACCACCTGACTTGAAAGAGTTAAAATACAAAGAATAGTACAAACACAAGCTGTATAGGTTAGATTTCAAGTGAGTGTGATTTTGCATCTTATTATTAAATAATTTCCATTTGGTTTTTTGAACTAACTTTGACGCTAGATTCAAGATTAAAAACTGAAGTAGTGTAATTATCCTATTTATATGTAAAAAAAATCGTGCAGATAACATTTTCCTCAGTAACTTTGAAATTTGAATTTTTTTTCTATCGTTTTTTTGTTTCCAGCTCCCATCGATCAAAAATTCATGCATTACATGTCTTATAAATATTTGAAAAGTGTCAAAAGATATGAATAATTATTACTGAAAAAAGCATATTATTAAATTTGATATTATACTGATGACAAATCAAAATTTGAATAACTCATGCCCAGTGTTGTGTGAAAGCAACTCTTAAAAGATAAGATACAAAAACACATACACTGAAAATTTGATCTACTGTAAGATTATATTCTTATTTCCAGCTAGATGATTAGAGAGATAATTATACTAATTACGGAGTAATTTGGTGTAATTTAAATAATGGGATGTAAATCATTAAAAATATCAAAGAGTAGCTTTACGTTCTCTGGTAGTGTGATACTAATCGATAGGGGATAATTTATCACTTTTTTCAATTGATATTTTGTAGAAATTAAACTGTGAAGCATTATTAACATATCGTTGAATTAATTAAAATGGATCAAATATGGAGATATTGTATATCGAAATTTCATTCCATACAATGCAATATGTATATCAAAATTTGTTCCGTATCAATAATATTGTTATTTCAAAAGGATATGCTTTCCTCAGAACAATATTTGTACATTGCATCAATAATAATATAACAATAATTAATTGAAAGGAATTTCTAATCAAATATTCTGATTTTTCCAATTCAATTGATTTCTATGATAAATAGTATAATTTCATTTCTCGTTCTGTAACAAAATTTCCTTTTTTAATTGCTAAATATTGATTTTTTAAAAGAATTGTATATGAAATAATTTTTTATCTGTATTCATAGATAGTATAACTTGGAATAGTAATTGATATAAAATTAATATACGAAGATATCATTGAATAATTGAACTACATCTATAATTTTGATGCTGTGATCTTATTGTGATAATGATTGAATTGGATTAGTTTAGTCAAATCTGTTAACAATATTGAAATCTCAGTTTATACAGAGTGGCGGATGAAAGGAAATGCTTATAACTCAAAAAGTAGTACACTTAGAAAGAAGGAATAAAAAACACAAGAATTATTTAGTCTATGAACAATAGTCAAAACTCCCTCCCTGCTGTTCAATACGCAAATTTATTGGTTTCTCAAAATTCACTATCATCGCCTCAAGGATATCATGATTCCTTGATGAAATAACTTTTTGGATACTTGACAATATTCTTTAGGTTTTCAATAGTATTTTGCCTTGTTCAGTAAACATTCTCCTTTGCATACCTTCAAAAAAGTAAGTGGCTGGCTAAGGGAAATCCATACGTTGAGGGATAATGTGGGTTCCAAATCAATTTGTTAGCTAATTTTGTGTTCGCAATGAGTTGTGAGCTATTGCTCTGTCTGGTTGAAACCAACAGTCAGGGTAAATTCCTCCAGAAAACATGATTTTTAACATTTCAATAAATGTACGTAGGTGTTACTGTGCTTGAAAGTCCGTCATGATCTTGAAACAAATATGAGCCATAAACTCGGCTAGAACTAAGGCCGCACCGGACGGTTACTTACTACCTAGTCCTGTGACAAAATTTTCTTTCTTTCATCATTTTTTGAGAGTTGTACGTTTCATTCATATGGAGATAGTTCTTTAAAATTTGTTGAATATTTTCTCTATTTATACTCTGTTCTGCTTCCATCTTTCTTACACTTTGTGACAATTCTTCAATCCGTGCACTTACTGTGGCGATATTATCTTCAGTTCTTGCATTCCGTTTACGACCAGAGTTTCCCTTATTTTGGTTCTGTAGTGTATACTCCCTTTGCTTCTCCATTTTTTGATCGCTCTAACCACTCTTTTAAGGTCAATTTTTTTCTTAATTTCTTTGTGTAAGCTCTTCTGACTATAGTTCGAAATCCTACCAATATAAACTGTTCGATATTGAAAATTGGTTGCTCATTAGTTTTCTGCATGTTAAGTTGAATTACTGTTTTTATAAATTATATTTTAATTCCAGATATGGAGGCCAAATGAAACTAACTATGATATCAATTAATTTTTGAAGATATATTCTATCTTGTGGTCTTTGTTTCATTTTTCTAAGTGTACTACTTTTTGAGTTATAAGCATTTCCTTTCATCCCTCTTTTTTGTGTCACGCTGTACTACACGTTAATGACTGTTGAACATGATTATTGTATACAGTTCCAATGTGAAATGAATGTTTTATTTTTACCGGCAATTTTTTTAACGATGATTAAAATATCGTCTATCTACTACATATTATAAACATTAAACGAGTCAACGGAAATCAAATCGTATTTTACCATAGATCAAAAATACGTACAGTTTATAATTTCCGTCAGACATTCCAAAGAAAAGAAAACTGATGACAATGACTGAAACAAGGATATTTTACGGCACAATAGAATCACAATATACCATTTAATGAACGAAAACAGACGAATACAGTCTACAATTCTTTTCGATTGGAGTACAGACTACATTAAGTCCAAATAACTTTCTATTTCACCGTTGGAATTCCTCCAAACTTTTCATTCGATTGAGTTACTTGAGAAATGTGAGGCCAGAACTTTTAAGGAGTTCAATACCCTGAAACATTCCACATTAAATTTTCCTAGGGAACATACGCAACAGTGCGGAGACTGTGACAGTAATTATAATATTGTAACAAATTGTGGGATGGGTTCCTAACAAATTTAATTAATCTATATGGTAGGATTGTTAATATTTCTTTTGAATTTTTGTTATTAAAAGGAAATTAAATGCAAATGACTGAAAGAAGCAGTCAGAAAGAGAGGTTAATCCATGAACAAAATTACCTACCACAAGTCGGTGTCAATGCTCGTAGATGCAGAAATGCTGAATGCAAATGATATAATCGTGTTCATAATATGTGACAAGGTTTTATTTCTTGTTAATGCTTCATGAAACTGAGAAAACAACGAATAAACGATCAAATATAAAATAGAACAGGTCTGAGATTATATTTGATTGAAAGATAAAAATAAATACACAAAAAGACTAGTTTGTGATAATGTTTATTTATTCAAACACAGATACTACGTAAATATTACAAACTATATAATTATTTTGTAAGTACAATAATATGTCAAGAACAGTAAGATTGAGTGAAAGGGGTAATATCCCACATTATTTCAATGTCAAATACTTTCGAAATTCTTAACTTAAAATTTTTCAATTTCATGGACCTTTGAAAAAAATCAATTTATATAATTGTGTTATTGTGTAATTTCTGTATTGTTTACTTTCTTATTTATTTATCGCTATACCTTCTTTGCCTCGTGGCACCATAGTTCCAATACATCTCTGTCTCGTTATCCAGCCCTATGTCACCATAGTACCAATGCATCTTTGTCACGTTACCCACTCTATGTCACCAATGCCCCAATGCATCTTTCCTCTGTAACCCCACCCTATGAAACCATAGTCCCAATGCATCTCTGCCCCGTTACCCACCCTGTGACACCTTTGCTTCAATTAAAATTTGTTCCGTTACGCCACACTGTGCCACCATAGTCCCAAAACTCACATTTTCACAGAGTAGTTCAGACCAATCCCATTTATCGAACAAATCGTCTCGTATCTCGAAGAGTTTTCACAGTTAAATCATTTGGCACGTCAAGAGCTCAATCTTCATATCTCTCAAATAGGGAATTGCTTCCTGAATTATAACGAACATTTTCGAGTTATTTTAATCTTAGCAATATGTTCTGCACAAACCTATTTATTCGAATGATATAATTTCGAACAAGTAGGGAAAATATGAGATGATTTTCACATTATAATGCATGTGAAATGTATCATCAGACGTATGCACCTTCTTATTTATGTGTGCCTTATTATAAAATGAAATTTTAACATTTTACTCTATTGAATCAGATATACGTTAATAACAATCATTTACTCAACATGTATGGTCACTCAAGCAATAGAACGCCCAATTACTTATTCGTCTAATTTAGCCAAAACAAAGCCATTAACTGCCTTCAAAGACTACAGATCGGGGTAGGAATGAGTTGTGACTTCACTTCCCAAGATGAACCATAGTGCCATGTCCACAGAATTTGCAAAATATTTTTCTCCCGAAAGCCCTCGAAGTTGTTTTTGTCTGCTTGCATTCACCTTTAAGACTTCTCCGTCTCAAGTAAAGATACCATTGGTTTTTAAATGTTACGATGAGTCGATTAGCCAAGAAAAACTTTTTCAAGCAATGTTTCAGATGAACACGATTCTTGACATTGACTCTTTCATCGATAATGACTAAGGGTGACTTAGTTCTATCTATTGAAACATTTTACCACACGAATATATTTCTCTGGGATCACCTGAACTCTTGCAAGTTGCAACATCAGCTTGCATATCAAGTTTTTTTCTCTTCGAGTCCTATGAAATAACTTTTATAGAGAATAGTAGGCTGCATTAGGTTAAATAATCCTTATATACTCGATGATTTCTCTCGATTGAGGACGAGAAGAACCCAATCTCTCTCGTTGGTCTCTGGGATTTTTTTGAATATTTACGCATACATACACTACGGAAATCACACTTCAAGAACTAATTGAACGATTCATTCCTGGAATTATTTTATATCAGGTTGTGTCTGAATGCACATATTGTCTTCAGGCGTTGTAAACCATTTTGTGCCACCGCTTTTGTGGTTTGACGATATCCCTGGTGTCAACGCCTGTGCTCTAGGGTCGGACGGGGTATCACTGCGCACAATCCCGCACACTCTGCATTAACTAAAAAACTAAAAGTACTAGAGAAACTCTTTTTCTCGTGATAAAGTGGTCATGAATGAGGATGGTTTTCAATCAGTATCGAAATAATAGCTAAATAAATAAAATAATTATTGGCAATTATTTGTGCGTAACTTTTAGTGAGTGCATCGGGTATCACTGCGCACATGAAGGGGTATTACTGCGCATTGCTTAAATACAACACTTCTCTCCCCCACCTAAATTCCTCCTGTCACCATTTTAATTCCTCTCTCCCCCCATCTATACCCCCTTCTTTCTCCATCTAAATATCCCTCTCTTCCTATCTTAATCCCTCTCTCTCTCTTCCCATCTAAATTCCCCTCTCCTACCAATTTAATCACACTCTCTCTTCATCGAAATATTCCTCTCTTCTCATCAAAATTGTATCTCTTCCTCATCTATTTCCCCCTCTCCTCCATCTATTTCCCCTTCTCCCAAATCTAAATCCTCCTCCTCCTCATCTAAACGTCTGTGCTTCCCTCTCTACATGCCCTCTCCCCAATCTACTTGTCCATTACTTTTTACAAACAAATGTGGTTATTAATCATGCGCAGTGATACCCCTCTACCTTTAAATTATCTGGGGTATCACTGCGCACGGTTGCGGCGGGAAACTCGTTGAAACTGAGAAGCTCAAAAAATTTGACATAAAGTAACTGTTATTGTTTGTGCTAACATGTTAAAACAATATGAATCTACAAATCATGGTATAAGAGTTATTGGAGAGTTTGCAGGATTTAAAAATCACCAAGTTAAACTTTTTTCAGATCGTTTTGAGAGCAGTACATATATAGCAACTTAGCTCTAGAAATACTAAGAGGATAATGGTGCTTCATGATGTTTATGGGAGAAAAGGGGATGCTTGAAATGATGGTGTAATCAGATTTAGGCTAAAACAAGTGGTTTTAAAATTATAAGGGGTCCGGAGTGATACTTCATAAAAAGGGTATGATCAGTGATACCCTATCCGACCCTATATGGCAAACCATCTGACCACGAATAACCTTACCTGAAATGTATACTCAAAACCTGGAATGAATGTTTATGTGAGTCTTGTTATGTATATGGTGGCAAAAACTGAAAATACTACGGAACACAATATAGAATTTTTTTAATAATAATTCTGAAATTTTAGGTAAATCTCGTTGGTCAAACTGCATATTCGAGTGACAACATCTTTCATTACTCTATTTGATTGTAACATTACTACTATAAACTTTAAGTGAAAATCTCATACTAATCTAGCAGAGGAATAGAATACTAACTTAGATGTTCGATTGTGCGTGTAAATGTATATTAAAGAGACAATATTATGTCATAAAAGATTACGTGCAGTTCTTCATAATGATCGATCCGTAACTTTGTCTCTGCAATAAATGACTGAGTGTTACAGAAAGAAATTTATGGTGTAAAAAGTTACTTGGAGAATATTCTCAACTCTCAATATACTTAACATTTTATCTATGAATTTATGACATATGCAGTACATAATTCATTTAATATAATACTTGATATTATTTATATGTATGCATTATCAGGAAAGTTATTAAAATATCGAAGTCGGAGGCCAATTTAGTTATCATGCTTTTAAAGCGGACTATTTATCTTCCGGAGTAGAAATGAAAACTAGGCTAAAAAATGAATGAACCAACTGAAGTGTGATAAATACCTTCTTTCACTATGAGCTTCTATGTCGTATTTTTTTTCTATATAATTGCATCTTATTATCAACAAATTCATTTGACATTTCATATAAATTATTGGCTTGAAATATCTATGTTAAAAAGCAACCTATTAAAATAAATTGGTATTCCTAATTTCTAAGTACAACCTACGTACTCGATTCCAATGCATGTATCAGCAATAGATTTATTTGGCATCACACCTTTGTTTGCAGGTGATTTGTATTCCAGCTTCAGCTTGATTCCAGTACACGAATACAAATGACCATTTTGTGAAAGAGTAAAACGACATGGAATTCTCTTATAGGATATTGGTTGTGGATATCAAGCAATAATTCCACCAAATTATAGCTATATTCCAGGCTTATAAGAAAATCATACATGGAATTGGGAATGATTACTATAGGATGTTGAAGAAAGAAAATTTAACTTAAAATGTATGGGGAACATTACATTAAAGTGAATATGAAGCATGAAATTGACTGTTGTCATTTTAATCATGTAAACTAGCTTTATAAGTTACTATTGTATCGCTGACACCATGATTCAAATTAAATATATATGTATTTAAACATAATTCAATCAACTTCTTTTTCATTTTAAAACGCAAACAAATTGCTTGAGAAATCACTTCTGAGTGCCTCAAAATTAAAGGATTTACCTGTATATCGGGTTAGGGAGGAGATTCCTGTGAATAACTTTGGCTTCAATTGAAATACTTTACATCTGAAATGAGGAACAACATTGCATAGAGTCTACTGGAACTGATTTGTATTCCTGATGGATTCCTGTCTAAAAAAGAATATAGTATTTGAAACAGGGAATATTCTTCGGTTAATTTTGGTTTCAATAATAGAATCGGTATTCTGCCAACCGTGTCAGAGGAATTATTAGATCAGGTGTACCCATTTTTTTCTTACTCTGTTAAAAATTTGCGAATGGGAAGAGAATCACTTTTTTCTCTCAACTGATTGATCAAAAGTAACTTTAAAAAGACATTTCAAATGGTAAAATATTTCTTTAGCCTGTCATTCAGATGACTAACAGAATAACAAAATATATTTCATCATTTAGTAACTGCTAATAAATTCCAGTTGAAGTACTATACAAAAATTAAGAAGATAATTATTGATTAAGAGGGCGAACTAATCAATGCAAGACCCCTTATTCTTTTCAACACAATTATGTGATCAATGCTATTTGTAATTTCTAGCACGATGAAATAGTTTCGTTACCTAATTTGGAATAATGGGCTAATATTTCAATACAACAACGATTAATGGGCTTTGTTTATGCTGCTGGTAAATAAGAAGTGAATCACTTCGATAACATTGAATCAAAGCTAATCTAAATCGAATATCTGAGTAGATAGCGGTTATCTTACTACTATCCTTAGTGATTGTGTTCATTTCGAAACCATTAATTACTCGTTATCTTTGCTACTTACTTTGCAATGAAAACTGCATTACGATGCCGCATCAAAGTCCAAAGTGTCACTTTTTCTTTAGTTGGCTCTCAAGAATGTTTTGCTCTTGCGGTGACTGGATTCAGGTCTTGAAAAATAATGACGAGGAGTATGATTTATTTACAGCAGAAGAAACTAGACTTTCAAGGAAGTGGCTCATCTTGATGGAGAAATGAAGTGTCCTGGTGATATATTTATCGTACGGTATAGGGTGATGTTTAAAAACAGTATTACTGCATGTTTCCATGCTATTGGGGTAAGAAATATGCACCAGATCTGCATTGGTATTTCAAAAACAGCCTATATAGAAAACATTGATATTTACAGCTGTATGGGACAACAAAGTGAAATCGGTGATCTGATAGTAGTATCGATGACATCTCTTCTGATGCTAATTGGATTTTGATTGGAAATGACATTCATCATAGGAATATGTCACCGTATCATTAAACCTCTGTGCATAGCCACCAAATATTCAGAATAATCGATCCAGAAGCAAACTGACACTTACTGATACTTACATTGATAGGTAATTAATCAATTGATATGATAACAATGAATGAAAATCTATTTGCTAATTCAATAACCTGATTAACCGGTTGAAAATTTTGAATCGGTAAAAGTGTAAAGTGTGAACAATTTCAGTTTACTGGCTATTCAGTAACTTAAATATCCAATATATTAAATCATCATATATTGATTACCTAATACATAAGTATAAACTATCTAGGTTTATACTTACACCGTTACAACAAACTGTGTAAGAGCCAAGTGTATTGATGGTTTGTCTCCAATCAGAGAAATAACTTCCCATTCAGAGGATTATGGTGTTTAGTGGAAGGTAAGAGGCTTGATGCCATTTAGCCACTACTTCACTCTGGACACTCAGAACTGAAGTGAATTGAGTTTGCCCCGTGTGGGAAAATTGGAGAGTTATTTTCATAAACTGTAGTAATAAATTATTGTAACTATTTAATTTGATGATTATTAATTGTGATTTTTTCTCAACTATTCTAGGAAATACAATTCTGCTTTAATCTTTTTGAATCCAATTGTAATTAAATAATTAAATAATTTTTAATTATTTAAAGGAGGTTTGCTTCCTCTGGCGGGAGGCCTTTAAAAAAAATTGTTGAAGTCAAATGGAAATTTAATACAAAGGACTTGAAGAAGCAGTCAGAAAATACAGTGTTTCCATGAACAAAGTCACCTACCATCAGTCTTTTATAATGCTCATGAAGTACTGATAATTATATTTAGATACATTGTTTATACATAGGTTCTAACATACTGTTAGTATAAAATTATTATAAATAGTAGAAACATTTATAAATTGAGTACCTCTTTTTTCCTACCAAACGTTTCTTAATCTTATTTAATATTTTTGTAAATTTCACCTACCGATACGTACCAATAGAGAAAATTAGGATAACCACTCAATTGCCGATGTTCTCAATACTTTGTGTGATGGTAATTAGGGTAACCACTCAATTACCGATACTCTCCATACTGTGTGATAGTAATTAAGGTAACCACTCAATAACCGATACTTTCCAAACTGTGTGCCATGGTAATTAGGCTAACCACCCAACTACCAATACCCTCAATACTATGTGAGACAGAAATTAGGGTAACCACTCAATTACCGATACTCTCAATACTGTGTGTGATAGGAATTAAGGTAACCAGTCAATTACCGATACTCCCAATACTTTGTGTGATGGTAACTAGATTTAAAAAATGTTGAACCAATTGTGATTAAAAATGCTGACCCAATCAGACCTTTAGGAAGTTTTAAGTGACCTAAGTGCTTTGAAATACAATTCCATTATTCCAATATGAATATAACTATGTAACACAAACCTCTGATAGAACGATAGTTTCACAAGGTTGTAGAATGTTAATATTTGTTTACATCTTGTGGCTTGATTGCTATTAAAGTGTGAAAGTTAGTACTCTCACATTACCCTACTACTGTGTCAGTTACATTTAATAATCTTGTTGTATACTATATTTACTATGAGATCTTTTAACTTCATCAGGCACTCTAAACAAGAAGTAGAGTGTTCCTGGTCATTCAGAGGAGTGCTTAATTTGCACCCTTAGCCAAATGTCACCAAGATTTCCTTTGACTGAAGTTAAATTTTGATGACTCTTGAGACCCGCATAAATATGCACTGAATAATTATAGATATGGTGAGTTCAATGAGAGATTTGTGTCTAGTGAGTTGAACTATTTTGATGACAATTCATTTCATTTAGAAATATTTTAATATTATAGAGGTTAAACTGCGTTTACACTATCCGTTTTGACTGTGGACGTCACTGTTAATCACACCTCTCCACCCTTGTAGTTTCGGTGATTGGTGTTCAAACTATAAACAGTTGGTCAGTGTTGCTGAACGAAACACATTGGCTTTAATAGGCAAAAAATCTTTATATTAAATATTTGTATATATTGTATATTTGTTTATATTGTTTATATTTGAGTTGTACTAAAGCAAATTCATTTAGATATCACAATGTAACTTAATGAAATAGCTTATGTAAATCGAAAATGATCTCTATTCTCAATGTTCATCTTAAAATTCGATGACAATATCAATAATTAAAAATAATTCAATGCGTTCCAGTTACATCAATATATATTTACTGGAAAATTATGGTCAAATATTTCTCGCTCATCCTAATTTATCACAATTAGCTATTATCTATTTCTGTGAAATTTTCAATAATATTCATGTTCAAAGAAATAATTCAGTCATTAATAAATTTTATACACATTTCACATTGGTTCATCATATTTAAGATATGAAAAAGTCTAAATAAAATTAGACTGCTATCGCAAACCACCTTTCATCATCGCACACCGTGTGTGACTGACAATCACTCAACTGGTCAACCTATGCCTAGCATTGACAAATTCCATAGCGTGGACGTGATGAAGAGAGCAAAAGAGAGCAACTTTTGTGGTGGGGAGGGAGGGAATGTTGTGATTGACACTCACGTCCACAGTCAAAACTGAAAGTGTAAACGCCGCTTCAATTGAGATCAAACATGAGTACTAGTATGCTATAAGCATATATTTCCCAACGTCGGAAAAATATTTGATCGTCAGATTATCTGTTATTTTATGTAACGGTATGATGAAATTGATCGTTGTTTTATTAAAGGATCAACTGTAGAATCCTCACCATATTTGATTTTGGGTGAGGTTTGTACTGGAGTGAAATCTTGTCTTGGGGTGTGGATTATAGAGTCTATGTCAATTGGTCCCAGGTCATAAGATCCACGGTCATCTGATTCCAGGTCATTTGATACTCGGTCATTTGATCCCCATACCATTTGATTTTCAGTCAAATGATCCTCGGTCATTTGATTCCCAGTCATATTTTCCGTTTATACACCTACTATTCATTTATTATATGTAAATCTATCAATTATTTAATATATAGTAGAAATATACACCTTACAGTCGATAAAGTTTTTTAAGCAAACTAAGTAAGAAGGGTAAAAACAATTAACAAGAAATTAAATATTTTTGATTCAAATAAGTCGCAGTATAAATGCTTTCAAATTTATATTCCGGCCACAAAAAATATTCAATGGTAAAATCAAATGTACAGGAATACCCCACACAAATTTTAACGAGCACATGTGGCTAATCAAGTAAATCAGAAGCATGTCTCGCGTCACTCTCGTAATTATTTCTCTTGACATAGGAGCAAATTGAGGAGTAACTTTTGACAATTTTATCGGTAGTTTTCAGTTGAGCTTCTTTGCCGTAACTATTACAATTATTTTCATCATGCAGGTGGGAAAGACCAAAAATCAATTTATGATGAATATTTCCTATCACCTGTAAAATGTTTCCTGACTAATTGTAAATGTAAATTAGGTTTGAATAGGTGTTTGAATTCTGTTGTTTTGTCTTATCATATAAAAAAATTATAAAAATAGTAGATGTCAAATTGTTTCACAAGTTATATTTATTATTTGAAATCGTAATAATTATTGTATGCTAAATATATGAGCAAACAAAAAATATGACTGGAGATCAAATGACCAGGAACCAAATGAACGGGGATCAAATGGTAAGGGGATCAAATGGTTTGGGGATCAAATGGTTTGGGGATCAAATAACCGGAGATCTAATGACCGGGGATCAAATAACCGGAGAATTTTTGACCGGGTATCAATTGACCGGCCACCGGATTATATGGGAGTGAAATATTTTGGTCGCATATTATACAGGAGGGAAATAATAATGAGGATTGTACAGAAGGGAGATCATTAGGGTACAGACAATACAAGAATGAAATCTAGGAGCGCGGGTTATACAGGATGGGATGCGGATTATACAGGAGTTAAATCTTTGAGTTAAAGGATCTACTGGAGTGAAATCTTGGGATGCGGATTGAACATAAGTGAAATCAATTGGGTGAAGATAGTTAGAAGTTAAATCTTAGAGTACAGGTTGTAAAAGAGTGAACCCATTGGGAATAGATTGTTAAGGAGTTAAATCTTATGGTATAGATTGAATAGAAGTAAAATATTTGGTTGCAGATTGTGCAGGACTAAAATCACGGTGTTCGGATAATACAGGAGTGAACTCTTTGGCTGCAGAAAATACAAGAGTGCTGTTTTTTGATTTTACAGGAAAAAAATTTTGGGGTGTGGATTCCACAGAACGGAAATCAATTTAGAACGGATTGTACAGGAGAAAAATCTGCAAGAGTAGATTGTGCAGAAATAAAATCTTGGGGTGCGAATTAACCAAAGTGAAATCATTGTACAAGAGTGAAATTTTTGGGTGCGTATTGTACTGTGTGAAATTTTGGGGTGCGCATTGTACTGTGTGAAATTTTGAGGTGCGTATTGTACTCTGTGAAATTTTGAGGTGCGTATTGTACTGTGTGAAATTTTGGGGTGCGCATTGTACTGTGTGAAATATTGAGGTGCGTATTGTACTCTGTGAAATGTTGAGGTGCGTATTGTACTGTATGAAATTTTGAGATGCGTATTGTACTGTGTGAAGTTTTGAGGTGCGTATTGTACTGTGTGAAATTTTGAGATGCGTATTGTACTCTGTGAAATTTTGAGGTGCGTATTGTACTCTGTGAAATTTTGAGGTGCGTATTGTACTGTGTGAAATTTTGAGGTGCGTATTGTACTGTATGAAGTTTTGAGGTGCGTATTGTACTGTGTGAAATTTTGAGATGCGTATTATACTCTGTGAAATTTTGAGGTGCGTATTGTACTGTGTGAAATTTTGAGGTGCGCATTGTACTGTGTGAAATTTTGAGGAGCGTATTGTACTGTGTGAAATTTTGAGGTGCGCATTGTACTGTATGAAGTTTTGAGGTGCGTAATGTACTGTGTGAAATTTTGAGGTGCTTATTGTACTGTGTGAAATTTTGAGGTGCGCATTGTACTGTGTGAAATTTTGAGGTGCGTATTGTACTGTGTGAAATTTTGAGGTGCCGATTGTACAGGTGTGAAATTTTGAGGTGCGTATTGTACTGTGTGAAATTTTGAGGTGCCGATTGTACAGGTGTGAAATTTTGAGGTGCGTATTGTACTGTATGAAGTTTTGAGGTGCGTATTGTACTGTGTGAAATTTTGAGGTGCGCATTGTACTGTGTGAAATTTTGAGGTGCCGATTGTACAGGTGTGAACTTGGGTACCTTTCTACGATGATTGGCATGAATTCATGATAAAATACGGTTGAACGTTTATTGTCGTAAGTTCATGATCTTTTTATCATCAATTACAATCGCCAATTGTAGCCGACGATTGTCGAACATTACTGCATTTAACAATTTGGAGGGAGTGATATTCCATCTCGAATAAGAAAAATTATGTAACCAACTAAAATATGAAATTCCATTGCTTATTATCGTATGGAAGCAAATCAAAACTGATAAACGGGCTGAATACACAAAAAAAGTGAATCTATTTGTGGAAAGAATATAAGTCTAGAGGGTTGGAATTCTAAAGTAATTTATATTATCTTGCCTTATATAGCGAACAAAATAGTTACACAAGTCACCTCATTACGTGCCATGAAGTATTAAAGGTGTAGTGGATATTATAAAATAAAAAAAAACAGGAAAACAAATAGCAATTAATAAGCATTCATAAACTATCCACTTTCAGATTATAAATGTATTTAACAAGAAAACATATTTTAATTAATCAATGCGGAATAATATTTACACAGGAATAATGCATTAAATTAATGGTTATATGCCAGGAAGAATAACTTTTATATTTTTCAGTTTTATGTGAATTTGAATTATTAAGTAATTTTTCCATTGAAGGAAAACATATATTTTTATATCTATTGCAAAGAATGGATTTATATGGTAATAGTTTAGAAAAAATTATCATAAATATTGACTAGAATGATGAGAAACCTATTTAAATAAAAAAAATATTTCTATAAATTTATGTATTTTAAATTATAAAATAATCATTAAAAGTATACAGTAACTGCAATTCTGCTGATATTATACACCATACAAAATAAACAAATCCCTAAATAATAGATCTACATATATATTAGCAATGAAAACTCTGTATAAACATCCAAGGAATTCGAAAAAAGTTTTCCATGAGTTGCCAAAATAAAGCTCCAATGCAAATATAATGATGTGATATCATGAGGGACTCAAACGTATACCAATGATTGCAATCAACTAATCACACTTCTTGGCAACTCTGCAGGGAAATCAGACTAAGCGGGAAAAAATATGATTTGTCATTAGAATTGTCATACATTTGACAATTGTCATTAACAACCTACTTCAAAAAAAAACAATTTTATAATGGATAATAGCAATAAGTTTGATTAATTATACAGTTAGAGGTAATAACATTAGATTCCGATATGAATCTGTACATGAGTCTAAAATATTAGTCAAATAAAATGAGAGACTTTTACAATCATCGAAAAAGCGTTCCTCGATAAATGATGTATATTCAATACTGTTAAACCTTCTCTTTTTTGGGATATAATCATTTCTCTAAGCATCTAACTAAAGAAACCAAATTACTATATCTAATATTGTACTTATCTTCATCTCCCTGTAATAAGAAAACTTCCATAATCAGCAAAACTTTTTACTCTAATGTTCCAATATATCCCATTTAATTTTGAGATTCTTCATAAACTTTTATTATGATTAAGCACGATACACTTGGATAATTTTAGCCAATAACATACGACTGCAAATAACTGAATAACAAATAAAACTTATCTTAAAGTGAAACGCTCAGCCTGAAACTGAATTTGATTGTCATGAATCTAAGAACACTCAGCAAGATGTTGAAAACATTTTTATTATTATTATTCAATCTGATTTGCAAAATATAGAGACTTATTCTCATAGGAGAATATACTTCCTTTTCATTTATTTTGTGCAGAATTTGCCTTCTTTTTCAGTTTTTCATTACTTCAGTTCAGTTCACACTAACAGGTTTTTTTCCTAATGTTTGATTTTGCTAACAAAATCTAGGTAACAATTCTGACACGGATAATAGCAAGAAAATAAGGAATCATGTTTTCGGGATCATTTTAAAACTATCTCTATTAACCCTACTGAGTTTGACGATCAGATATAACGGAAGGTTTGACTATATGCTTAAAAAACACATGGCTTATTTATAAACCTATGATACTGTATTTTTTACAAAATGTTAAAAAAGTCAAGAAACACCGATAAATTTAAAGGAATGACATTAAAGATATAAAGCAATTGAAAAAGAATGTGCTTAGAAATAACACGTCAATCTCATAAATGTTAATGATAGGTCAGAAAAGCGTCTCAATCTATTAATTTCCTAAATAACTGATCTACTGGTAAATTATCTGTACATTATAAGATTCAATTTCAATTGATCATAATTTCTATCGACAATAAATATTAAAAAAAATTCGATTGCTAAATAAGATGTATTTTTTCTCAGAACCTAGTGGAATCATCATTAATTACTTTAACATTATAAACATTGTTATTCAATTTTTCTTCTTTATCAAGCTCAATATATTCACAAGGATATAGAATTAGACCATATCCTGAGAATTTCAGCAACCCAACCTTGAAATTTCTCTCTGATTGCGATTTACACCCATATTTATTTTCGAATTTTTATGCAATTCTAAAAATGGAAATGGATAAAATGAAATTAATTCTCTTGCTTACTATACAAATTACGATTGTTGTATATTATTTTAAATCAAGATATCAGAATGCTCGACAAAAGATGTAAGAGAGTTAGCATATCTAACGTATGATACATTTTGATTGATTATGATCAAGATCAATAATTATTGATTCCAATCACAGATTAAACGACAACGATCGGCGATGATAATTTTCTCACTGGGATGTTTGTTTGCGTCTTTTCAAGCAAAGAAAAAATCACTAGGTAACAGTGGAAAGGGGTGAAGTAGCGATAGGTAACATTGGAAAGTAATGGAGCAGTGATAGGTAACATTGGAAAGTGATGGAGCAGTAATAGGTAACATTGGAAAGTGATGGAGCAGCGATAGGTATTACTGGAGAGTGGTGAAGTAGTTAGAGGTAGCATTGGAAAGTGATGGAGTAGCGATAGGTAACATTGGAAAGTGGTAAAGTAGCGATAGGTAACATTGGAAAGTGGTGAAGTAGCGATAGGTAACATTGGAAAGTGATGGAGCAGCGATAGGTAACATTTGAAAGTGATGGAGCTGTGATAGGTAACATTTGAAAGTGATGGACCAGTGATAGGTAACATTTGAAAGTGATGGAGCAGTGATAGGTAACATTGGAAAGTGATGGAGCAGTGATAGGTAACATTGGAAAGAGATGGAGCAGCGATAGGTAACACTGGAGAGTGGTGAAGTAGTTAGAGGTAGCATTGGAAAGTGATGGAGTAGCGATAGGTAACATTGGAAAGTGGTGAAGTAGCGATAGGTAACATTGGAAAGTGATGGAGCAGCGATAGGTAACACTGGAAAGTGGTGAAGTAGCGATAGGTAACATTGGAAAGTGATGGAGCAGTGATAGGTAACATTTGAAAGTGATGGAGCAGTGATAGGTAACATTTGAAAGGGATGGGGCAGTGATAGGTAATACTGGAAAGTGGTGGTGTAGCAGCGATAGGTGTCCCTCTAACAGCAGTTGAGGGACATTTTGTCAGTATAAATTTTGAACCTTCTTTTATATTTACAGTTCAATGTAGCAAAATTTTGATGAATATGAAATGTAATTCTAAGATAAAATTGTTATTTACATTTTTTCAATAAAATCGCTATTGAAATTTCATACAATTTAAAAAAAAATCGATATTTAATTTCACCGCTTGCTTTACAGTTTTGGTTCAATTTCATTGTTCTTTATCTTAAATTATAGATAATAGTAGTGGGATAATTTTATGAAGCTTTTTAAACGATTAGACTAAGTTTATCAGATATTAAAGAATAATAAAAAAACGGCAACCTTTGAATTTCATTTTGGATTTCAATTTTTTCCTAATGCACAATTATGGTCAAAAGATAAAGACACATTTCTATAGAATAACCTGCCACAAATTGGATATAAATTGATTGAGAACCGTAGACGTAGTGATAAAATCCACTTGAAAAAGTATTTAATGAGAAAACGAAGTTATAAGATTATTCCTTTTGTATGAGAGAATTGGTAATAATCTAATACTTTTACAATTTTAAATCCATTTTGATACAGTTTGTGTAGGTTTTTTGAAAGATATGTGCCATTAAAATTACAACAGAATTTGAAATCTAGAGCTAGCAAAACAAAACCAGTCAAAATATAAAAAATTTAAAAATGGCCAAGGTTAACCGTAAATTAAAAATTTAAGAAATATCTTGAATTTGAAACCAAAACAAGGAAATTGAATAAAATTTTAAAAAAAATCGTGTAAAATTTAAAAATACAACTGAATTTTGAAGAAAAATTTCTTACATTTTCTAATATTAATTTCGAAATATATATTTATGACTGACTAGAATATGAAGAACTCTTTCATGCAAAAATCTGATAAATTCAACTGAATAATGGTGACACACATATACATAAATATAGCAAAAACTAAGTCAATAAGCTGATCAAAGAAATATTATTATTCATGTAATAACGTTTGTAACACATCTAAGCCTAGGAAGTTTCAAAGCTGCTGTCATACAGAAAGTTGATGTCAAAGTTTGTAGCGTCCATTCATGTCTTTGTGGCCATATTGTGGATGAAATCATGAAAAGAACCAACTAGGTATAGTCTGTAAACAGGGAAAGGGAATACTGTATAACGTAACAAGAGAACTATTTAAGCCTCCGTTGATTTAGATAGAAAGAATTCATTAAATCCCAATGATATCACTTTATTTAACATAGTTTGCACCTTTGATAATTATTGGGAAACGTTATGGGATTGATATTAGAGTTCTTCTCGCCTTCCGACAGAAAACTAGTATACTGTGATGAGTTCAGACTGAGCTGCAGTGATGTTAACTTCAGTGTCCTGATTATTAGTCCATTTCACCGGTACCTAACTCGCTCCAAAAGGTTGTCAAGCGATGCTAAAAAGATTTGTAAGGACTTTTACATTACTGAACGGTTTAAAGGTTTAAAACAACGCATGTGCTTCTGTCTATTATTATATTAAAAACTAATTTATAATAATAAGTTGCAATTTCAAATCATATAGATATTTCTTCTACGATAGAAAAGCTGGAACTGTCTGGTAATTCGTTATTTACCCTAATTATATCTGTTTTTCAGTTAGTGTTATTTAGGAAAGCTTGGAGAGCGGAGGTGAGTAACTAAGTCTCTTTTCTTTGGTAGATAAGGATTGATAACAGTTGTAGATAAGGATTGTTAACAGTGGTAGATAAGGATTGATAACAGCTGTAGATAAGGATTGATAACAGTTGTAGATAAGGATTGGTGACATTTGTAGATAAAGATTGATAACAGTTGTAGATAAGGATTGTTAACCCTTGTAGATAAGGATTGATAACAGTAGAAGATAAGAATTGATAACAGTTGAAGATAAGGATTGAAAACAGTTGTAGATAAGGATTGAAAACATTTGTAGATAAGGAATGGTAACAGTTGTAATCAAGATTGGGGAAAATTCCATATGATCGGATAGTTCCACACTATCGAATACGCAAGAAAAAGTATATAATAGATATTATATAAACGTCTATTTTAATTGTTATCCATGATCGTATATATTGTGTTTTTAATTAATGCAAAGTGAGAAGCTAGACCTAAATATAAATTATCCTTATTATTTCAGTTGTGATCCTGACTGCTGTGCACCACATCTACCTGCTGTACACCACATCTACCTGCTGTACATAACATCTACCAGCTGTACACCACATCTACCTGCTGTACACCAAATCTACCTGCTGTACATAACATCTACCAGCTGTACACCACATTTACCTGCTGTACATAACATCTACCTGCTGTACACCACATCTACCTGCTCTACCACATCTACCTGCTGTACACCTCATCTACCTGCTCTACACCTCATCTACCTGCTGTACACCACATCTACCTGCTGTACCCCCTACCTGCTGTGCACCACATCTACATCACTTATACTGGCGATCTAGCTACGGATTATTCGTCACCAGGAGTTTTCGCACATCAACTGTTCCACTGCAGGAGAGATGATGTGAGATGATGTACATTCATCCTGGTTCCTCATGATGTAACCTATTGAGATCCATTGCACCTTGTCTGTTGTTATTTTTGTACATCTCTTAACAGAACTACAGGCAGTTTCCTGAAAAGATATACATTGAAGTATATTTTGCCCCCGATAAAAGGAAATATTGCAGCATGAATAATATTTATTTGTGGAAGTCAAATATTTTATATTTTCTGATTCATATAAATTATTAAAAGGAATCATTGATACATTTTTCTCTATGATATTCATTTAATGGATATTTTAAAATATTTTTTTCTTCACTATCTATAACCAGATTGCCTACTCCAGAAAAATTGAAAATGTAATATATACATTTTCATTTAGTTCAATTTTTCATTTTTTCTCCCATTAATTTCCAGGACTTGATTCAGAAAATAATTGGTAAAAATAATTATAAACTTATCTTGAGTTTTCTATGTAATTGAATTAATTAAGAAATATTTTATTTCCATCACATAATAAGTTTTATAAAAATAGCTCTATTACAAGAAGCCTCAAAGTAATAATATATACGAATGGATTAAATGAATACAAAATAACTTTCCTAACTTGATATTGAAATCATAGGAACATTCAAATCTAACGTAAAATAAATTATAACAAAATTTCTGTCTGTATGATAACAATGGTTTAGAATTTTCTCTTAGATCTTAAAACTCTCCACTGTATCTCCAATTATTAATTCCCATTCTCTATTTTTTAGTCCCAAAGGGATTTTAATACCAAATCCTTCCACAACGAGCGCTGTATTCACTTCTGAACCGATACAGCTATACTATCTTAGACAAAAAGAATGCTTTCATTGTTAGTAATTTATCAAATTGTAGCACAATATTCATAACTTTGGCTGCACTGAAACTACTGAAGCTATTTTCTAAATCTCAATTTATTCTTTTTATATATTGAATTTTTTTTGTAAATTTAATAAATTTAATAGTGTAGATTTGAGGGATTTAGCCCAGTACTAGGATATGCTTTACATATTAGTATACATGTATGTTTAAGAAGAGACGTTACCAAGTTATGGTAGGACAATGGAAGATTGTTAGTGTAAATTATCATTCCTTTTTCAATAGTCAAACATGACCATATCTTTAGACTGAGAATTACCTAGCAATACACTGAAAGTTACCCGGATTGAAGTTAAATAGTTTCCATAGATGATTGAATGGAAACCCAGTAAAATATACATTTTCTCTTTTCCATATATAATCTATTCACGATCATTTAGAGCAGCAACTCCATAACAAGAAATTGGCAGTAGTTAGAAAGTGTGTGTTAACATTTTCAATGAACCGTTCTGAGATATATAAACAACTTTTTACTAGTTATTTATATCCAATTTTCGACTACAGTGAACCTTTTTTCTTGTCCGAGTACTACTGCCTACCTCATTAGTTTTTCAAACACTTGTTTAGTGAGTTATATTTTTTCATCAAAGTGTCCCACAATGTGATTGAATCTGTTCCTCTCCACTAATTCGTGAAAAAGGCTTGTCACTATTTTTCAGCCCACATCGACACGGTGGATTTAACGGCTTTTAAACAACGGACTGAATATTACTCGCAATCAGCAAACATTGAAAGCCATTAGACTAATTTACCTATCACCGTATAGTTATGTATTCTGCTACAGTTACGTGTTACCGTACATTTACGTATTACCGTCCAGTTTCGTATTACCGTGCAGTTATTGGTTACCGTACAGTGATGTTTTACTGCATAAATTCAAAGAGTAAACACTAAACACAACCCAAAACAATGTGGTAAACTCAATGGCTACTATTTAAAAATGTCCATATAGATACTCCGTATAGGTTTTGAAAACCATCGGTGTGTTTATTGGTGGGATTTAACAGAAGGCAATAAAGTCAATAAAGATACTCCATATAAGTTGTAAAACCAATCAGTTTGTTGTTTGGTGGGATTTATAAGAAGATAATAAAGTCAATAAGGACACTCCTTATACTTTATTAAAACCATCAGTTTGTTGTTTGGTGGGATTCAACAGAAGGCTGGTACTAGAACGTGACTTAGATCTCAAAGAAGAGAGCGCAGTGTTGTTTTACGTGTCTCTGCATCTCTCGTTTCGGACAAATTCCATCGGCAAAGAAGATCGAAACTCAGGACTTCAAATCAGTTCGCTTCGAATCCCAATTCTGAAGCTCAATATCAAGAATGAATTCGAACCTCATACGATTGAACACAACATTTATAATAAGATTGTTTAATTAATATATTTTTTCAATTTAATGTTTTATTTTAAATACGACTAGAATAAACAAAACAAACATTTAAGTTAAATAAGCATCGCAATGGTTGTTGGATATGAATGCAGATTAATTATTTATTGCCCATGATGTTGAAGCATGCTATATTATTGACATACTGCAAGCAGCTTTGCACTTAACGATATTATATTATATTTTGTGTGGTTTTGCTATTATGCTTTCAAAATAATAGATCTAAGAATCTCACAACGATATTAAAATAGCATTTTATTTTCATAAAGATTCATTTCACATGTTCGCCAGCATGTCAGTTGTTTTCATGGTACAATTCAAATAGGACATCATGCCAAACACTTGACAAACATGTCTTGATGATGGCTCTAATGGAGTAAACAATGACATCATTCTGAAATACAAATCATTCATTTGAGTTCAGAAATGAGACCATTCAAACATATGTATATAGAATACAGTATGTTTGATTATGTGATATATATAATATTACGATGTAATTTTGAATACATTTCATCTAACTATATTATTACTTCATTCGAGTCCAGCTTGATGAGTGCTCTAATGACTTTAAAATATATACTGTTAATCTATATAGATAATATTTCGATTAAACAAATTTTATTTTTTTAATAGTTTTAAAGTTGCATTAGGATTATTTTGTCTTAGTAATATATCTTCTACGCAATAGGATAATAAGGACTGAATTCAAGGGTAAATTGACCCAAAAAAACGATTCGTTTTGTTCCGAGTAAGGTGAGTGTTTGAGTGAAGATGAGTTCACCTACGGCCTTTCTTATGGGAGTTTACTTATTTGCAGTTGATTGTTCAAGTTATTTTTAGATGAGAAACATTGTTTCTTTTTTTGAAATAGAGAATTGTTTGTGTTTTGTTTTTTAACAATTGTTTGAGTTGTTCCTTGAATTCGAATTTACTGTCACTATTCGTACAGTTCCTTCATTTATTTGAAGAACAAATCACAGCGAATAAGTCTTGCTGGAAAGTTTTAATGATGCCTTAACTTTCGCTTGTTTGGACTGAGTTCAACCCCAAACAATTGAGGCCCAACACATCGTAAAACTAAATGATATTTAGGAAAAATTTACCTCTTGAAATTAAATGATATACAGGTAGAAATTTAGAAACGGGATAAATTCTGAGTGTGAAATTCTTAAATTGAGAAAAATTAATACGGATACATTTTCTTTGATGGTATAATAATACAGCTCTGTTAAATCTCAGAATACCTTAACGGCAATTGACTGGCGTCGATAATATTTCAATCGACCCTAATATTGACTGCTAAATTCAATTTATTTGCCATTATAAAATGTAGTGGAAAAATTATTAAGGAATGGTCTATTTTTTTCAAAAATTCGTTTCAAGATATCACTATCTTTTTATATCTCAGTATTTTACGGTTTATGTTTAATTAGATAACACGTCTGTTTCTTATAGATATAGTTACCGTCAAACTTGCTTATTGAAATTTATCGATGATTCTGATAATAGAGACAAAACGTTATATAAATAAAAACATTATTGTTAAATATCGAGATATTCCCGAAGAAATATTAATATAAAAACTATTAATTATTGTTAATCTGTTCATTTAAATCCTTTCGCTTCAGAATTTTTTTTCCCACCTCACTACATTTCTTTATAAACAAATATTGATTTATTCTTGTTTAAAATACAAAAAACATTTTCAAAATATAATTGGTGAGTTAGAAAAATTCATATAGAATCCTTTAACTGTAATTGAACAAATTAGCAGAAAAAGTATTGACTAGTAGAAAACAAAGGATCAGCAACTATATCCACTCTAGTGAACTTGCCCGTTAAGAATAATGAGTTCTCAAAGTATCAATGTATGTTTAATATAACTATCTAAACTAAAGTCCTTAGATTTAACTAATTAGTTAAATAATTGTCGTTATTTAACTAATGTCCTTAGATTTAATTAAATAATGACCATAGTATTATAGCATAGCGTGACAGACCACAGGCAGGCAGATAAATAAAGATAAACAAATTATTTATTGGGTTGATGAATGAATATATCAATTCTCTGCTATAAAACACATTATCAGATAAAGTTACATACCAACAGTCTTTCATTTTCCTCTTCTTTTTTGATCGCTAACACTAAATCCCGAGTGACACTGTGTCACACACGATCATGTCAAACTAATTTCTCACTCTATTTTCTCTCTTATTTTCAACTACAACAAAATGAATAATATAGCCTTTATGTATTGGTCAACCTTTTGGTGGGGAAATAATTGTTTATAACAATGAAAAATGTTCAAATTAACAATGTTTGAGAAAATTTAATAACTCCACTAATTCTGGGGAAACTCAAAACATTCTCTTAACTATTATATTTATATCAATTCATTGATAATTCTAGCACATTTCAGAAAATATACACGGTTTTGAGTTTATACTACATAATAATACGTACATTATACATTATAATACGTACATTATACATTATAATACGTTAAAATATTGCACTACTACTTTCAAATGAAAAAAATGTCTGCTTTCCAATTTAATTTTTCTTTTAATCCTTTACTTTAATATAATTCCTTCCTGTTAGAGAGAATACTAAAATAATTAGAAAATAGCTTTTGTTTGTATATTGATTATTTGTTTTCGCTGGTTCTTTTTATCAATTGTCCTAATGTTTGACTGTTTATTAATTGTTCAAATCATTGACTGGTTAATTACATATTATCTTGTACAGTCACTCACAAACTGCATGTTGGTAAGTGTCTGTATAATTGTGAGAGTGACTGTTGACGTTTATCAGTAATTGTCTCATTTTACATTGATTGCACCTAACATTCCACCTGCATTATTCTTTAATCTTTTAACTGCATTAATTGGCCAGGTAAATGTTCATTATTCACTCGATATTTAATCACATGGTCTTAAAAATAGTCGCTGTGAAGATTTTTATTTCGAATAGCACTGTTTTTTTTAAACCTACAATTTGTTATTAGTTGTTTTAACAATTGTTATTCACGTACCAAGATTCTTTATAAAATAACCAGAGAATAAATTCTGGTAGGGTTTTAGAAGATGAAATTGGTTTCTCTCTCAATCTTCTATGGCCCCACCATAACTTTTTATCTCATGATCTACAAACATTTGTATGAATAATTCTATTTTTTTTTTAAATAATAAATTAGTAAATACATCCTCTCGTGTATTTTTTACAGTCAAGTTCACAAGTAAATATACTATTCATGATAAGAAATTACGAACATATTCATTGTCTCTGTTTCCAGTCATTTCACAACAAGTTATCATGTCAAGAAGATAAAAAAAGAAAACGTTATTTCGTACTTTCATTTAGAAATAATTAAGGTAAAAGTTAAAACATAGAGTGCTCAGAACTTAACCCTAATGAGTTTGCCTGTCGAAATCAACGGGAGAGTTTGACTATGTGTAAAAAAAAACACATGTCTTCTTTATAAACCTACGGTGCTGTATTTTTTACTAGTTGTTAGTATATATACTAGACTAATGTGTACCAAATTTCAAGTAAAAATATTGAACCTATAAGAAGAAATAAATACATCAGTATTTATGACATTGGCAACTGAGAGACCAGATCAGTGATTGGGCGGAGTGTGAGCCAATCACAGCTCACGCTAGTATCTGTTTTTGATGAAAATGTGAACAAATTCGTCCGTATTGGCTAACCAAACTGTATCTCTAGGTTGCCAAACGTCACCAAAGTACAATTAATTCTATAATTTACGTGATTTACGACGATACGCATTTTTTTTAAATTTTTAAATACAAAAATATATTTGGTATATATATATAGGAACAAAGTCAAGAAAGGCCAGTAAATTCAAACGAATAACATAAAAGATATGAAGTAATTCCAAAAAGATGTGCCTAAAAAACACATGTCAAACTCATTAGGGATAAGACGAATAATAAATGTATGCTCTCTCTATAATATACACAATATTAACTATGGAAAAGACTATAAACTAAATATAAAAATTATGCTTGTGTGTCGAATTTATTCATCCGATTATTAGAATCGAAAATAAAAGTATTTATTAAATAATGCTAGAAATATAATAAAACATAGGAAGAAGGATTTATTCCTTGGATACTAAGGGAATATCCGAGGAATAAATCATAATTTCATGTTATATTAGTACTCCATCCATAAAAAATTTAAAGCTCTGTTTAAAGATGGTAGTTTCAATCATTTATTACACTTATTCTTCCATTCATAAGCCGAAGCTTCTGTTTCTTATGAAAATTCTGCTCTGAGTCTCATATATTGAAACTGCTCTTATTTATTTATGAGGTCGCTTTGTCGCATCATTAATTCATTCTTCTGATCTGAATTGTGTGAGACTTAATATAAATGATAACATGTTATAGTTTACGCGTAATTTATATAAATGTTCAATACTGATATGGGCTGAATGTATATTAATTCGAAAGCTAATTTTTCCTGTAGTTTTCATATTTATTTGGGCATATAGACGTTTCGTGGACAGACGTCTCGTGGATAGACGTCTCATGGGCAGAAGTCTCGTTGACAGAAGTTTCGTAAAGCAGATATCACCACACTCTAATATTACAAAGCACGTACTTTAACAGAATGCTGTATCAAACGATGAAATTACTAAATAGAATAGAAAAAATATTAAATAAATATCAATCGTTTTTTTACTTTATTCATAAACCAAGAAAATTCAATTTTAACAAATTATTTCCCAGTAATCTAATATTTTTGGGACGTGTTACGTTTGGGATTTTTTATAAATTTTGAACAAACTTCTAAATAATTCATTTTGCATAATGATAAGATTCATATCGTAAGAGTTGTAATTGAAAGGTCATTTTCAGTTGGTTTATACCCACTTCTCGACAACTGTGACTGTTCGGTAATTGAGATGTAATCATAGATTGAATGACAAGATTATATAAAAAAAAACTCGCTGTTGATTATTTATCGAAATTTTCACTATTTTTTTATTGGAAAGAGATTCTTTGAAACAAATAGTTGAAGAAAATAGAAAATGATCAGAGTTAACGAACGGTATCTCATTTTTGAGTTTTGATCATGTGTAGGAATAAATTTTTTTTTTAAATTCTCTTCAGGATCCAAGAAAAATATGAGTTTATTACATATTATTGTAGAACTAATATGATATTATTAATATTCTCAAAGTACTAGAAAAAAACACTTTTGCCCGAGCCAACACGGTAGCATACTAATAAACAGTTGTGATACTCGGCTACTTATAGACAAAGAATTAAATTTAGGAATGTTCTTTGTGTGGACTGTTGATTTAGTTCTTTAGTTTCCAATGATTTCATTATTTTGTACGATATACTTTTTAAGTTTTGTTTGCATTCAAATTACTTTAAAATAAAATGATTTAGTATTATTTAGTAGTTCTGGTTAAGTATTAAAGTATAAAAACGATTGGAATTTATATAACAGTTTTACTCCTTACCATTATTCTATTTAGTAATTTGATCTTTAGATACATTATTCTGTTAAAGTACATGTTTTGTAACATCAGAGTGTGTCAATATCCCCTTGACGGAAATTTGACAACGAAACATATGTCAACCATTTATTTTGTGTCCGCTTCTTTTTAACATGAATAATGTAACCATTTTGCGCACGGGATATAGTGATATGATATTTCAATGTTTGTATTCAACTTTCATGTATATTTTATTACAAATAATTAAATTAAAAAAGATATTAAAACACTTCAGGGTATATTATCAAATCTCTGGTCAATTAATAATTAAATATGAAGGCACGGAATATGTGTGGATTGTAAAGTTACACCAATATTAATGACTGTGAAAGGACGTTATTTTTAGTAATGAATAATGTCCTATGAATAATATATATTATCATACATTATAAGAAGAGTTTATTTATAATAAATTAGTGAACATGGTAATAAACAAATGGTTTCACTCATTTTATCATGTCATAAAAGGTGTTGTAACCGAAGAGTGTCCATTTTCACCTAAATTACAATACCCTCTTTATTTCATATAATTAAGTGCATAATAGTAATAACATGTACAGTTCAATACGACAACTCATAAAAGATAAACATATACCAAACTACTTCATTTGCGATGAAAAAGATATTTGATGAATCCACAAATTTGAAGGGAAATAAAGTGAGTGGAGAAGAAATTGACATGACCGTGAGTAACACAGTGTTAGTCGGGATATAGTGTTAGAAAATAAAGAAAATAGAGAGCTGTTGTTATGTAGGTTTACCTGATGATATGTTAGCTAAAATGTCTTGCATTTGAAAGAATATTGATTACTAAATATAAATACAAGAGAAAAGTTACACAGATTTAGCACTCAACAGTCATGATATGAAATTACACATAATATTCAATAAAAATTGTATCATATTCTGTCTACAGAGAGTGCTAATAATATTTGACTGACTAGTTTACCAGAAATAGAAACGTCACAAAACCATTATATTTTTTAATGATATAACTATAATTAGCACAAGAACATACATCGAAGAGATTCAGAAGTATCATTAAAGTTGCGTATCGCTTTTCGTCTCCCAAGAAGGATATATTCACAGCAAACATTATTCAGATCTATTGGAAGTCAGTTCTCGAAGATTTGACTGCTTCTTTGAACTTTGCATCAAAGAAATATAAGAATAATATCAAACAGAATTGATATGATTGGTGTGGCTTGAAATTCGAGGGATAGATATCTCCCATAGGTATGGAGGCTATTTAATATTATCTTTAAAATGGTTAATATACTTTTCTGATTCCTGTCAAGGACCATATATTTACATAATAGATTAGATAATTATATTGATTTTGTTTATTATGATTTGGTATGATTTTATCGTGAAAGTATTTGAATATATATAATCTTTGGTTTCAGGAATTTATACATATTATATTTTAGATGATTTATTTCAATAATTTTAAAATTCCAAGTTATGATGTGCATTTTATATTTCAACTTTCAATAAAATGACATTGTATATGTAGCAAAAATAGTGCAATCGGCTGGTGAATTAATTAATTGACGATTATTAATTGAAATATTGTTAAGAATAGATACGATAAAATGCAGAATACAGCAAGGTAAATTCTCCACGGAATATGATGTCTATCACATTTTTTTTATTTCCCCATATTTCATATTATCGAAACATTTTATTCCTTTTGAAGTTACTAATATTATCCAAAATTTTTTATTCGTACTTCTCAGTATTCGAATAGGAACAGTTTCTTTGAATATACTTTTATTCAACTACAGTATATAATCATTCCAATCTGATAATATTGAATAAAAATATATTTTCCTTCATATTTCAACCACTTCATTTATGTATATTGTATAATGTATACCTTAGATACTTGAAAATCCATCTCTATTATTCTAATCTTTTATTATTCAATTGATTATATAATTCTTCACCTATAACATTTTTATTTTGTTTATCTGTATATCCATTTACATTATCAACAACTTCATATATCTATACAAAATCAATGGGCATCTAAATATTCCCATACAGCATCCATTCATATCTCTATTGTAACTATATAAATCTACATATCTTTTCAGTTTTCACGTTTCCATCTCTCAACTGAGCAGCCCTATAATGCATATATGTAATATATGCATCCATACAAAAACCGCACAAATCTATTTAGCTTCCTACATTCATCTACCTATACAGCAACACTTCAAATCTCTACATCAACACTCATTTTGTTTCGTAGATGTTACCTTTACGTCTGTTTTCATTGAAAGAATAACGAAGTCAGACTCTGAATAACTGCTCCCATATTCATCCGAAACTTGACGGTGAGATGTCTCGGACTGCTCCCTATGGATGCTCAATTGAAATATTGATGCTCAGCTGCTGAAGAAAAAGAAATGTCTCTCAAACTCAACCTATGGAGAAATTCTCGCAGTCTCTTCATTTTCTTTTTTCACCTGGAAATATTGTATGGCTCAGATAATATACACTCTTATATCAATGGAATCGAATTCTCTTTTTAGATAGATATCTTTGATATGATGTTTATGTATGTGGAGAACTTTTTTGGAAGAAATAGAATGATGTTGTATATTGTATTGTATTGTATAAGTATTTTCATATTTTAACGTCCAATTATTGTGTGAAAATAATTATTGGATAATTTTCATTTCGATGATTTCTTATGAATGATAAAATGATATCAATTATAGCGAGAAATAAAATACAACGAAATATACTTTTCAAATGAACTTATGTTACGGATGATAATTGTAATATGTTATTAGTAAAGTTCATCAAAATATCCACATACATTATAATATGTTGATTCGTTTTTAGAAATGATAATGAAAATTTCGATAGGTTATTATTTTATAAATTCAACAAAATGTCTACAAATATTATAATATTCTGATTCTTTTTTAGAAATAATTATCCTGTATTAAATTCATATCTGGTTATTGAACCTTTTCCCTACAGCAACCTTGATATCAACTGCGTTGTATCACTTTCAATATTATACAGTATTTATTCAGAATAATTCTCATTTACTTATGTAAATTTATACTTATGACTGCAGAATAAAAGGCTGCTATTTAAACCATAATGCAGAATCCAGGCTAATGACACCCGGCAAAAATATTTTAATAGTCATTCAATTTGGCGAATGGCTTCACAAAGTACAACCAATATAAATGCTAATGCTCATACAAAATTTAATTGATTTTAAATTGGGGCACACGCACTTTTATTCGAAACTCTTCCATGACTTCGTGATTCAAATAAAATTTTATCCTTTTTTCTGATGGATGTTTTGTTGTCCTAGGTAGAATGTTTCAATTCAGATTCGATTATAATCAATTAATTGAATGTTGATGAAGTGAAAGGAATTAATTTCAAGAAAGAAATATCCGCTGTTTGGAATATTTTTTCTAACCAATTGAAATATCGATTTAATTCAATTATCTGTATATTTATGTTTAATACATAAGTTTTTTTTACAAATTCTCATGAAATTTCATTGTTTTTCTTTATTAAAATATAATGGAAAATTTTGACATAAAATATTTTTTTTATTTATTATATGTACAGGGTGGGGCGCAAGTTTGGAAGCAAATGAAAGTGCATATTATAATCCAACGAAAAATATATTTAATAATTTACAATTATGTATTATTACATAAGGGTTTTAAGAATTCAAAAATCATAAATTTATTCAAAATGTCCCCCCTTGTTTTTAATAACAGCCTTAAATCTCCTCCGAACTCCTCCTACTGCGGCACGCAACTGTTCTTGTGAAGTTTCCTTCCAAGATCTCTGGAGCGAACGCTTTAAAAAATAATGGAAAATTTTGACATGAAATATTTTTTTTATTTATATGTAAATTATTAAGATTTTTATATTTTTAAATTTATAAAATTAATACATCATAAGATGAAATGATTGTTCTATTCAAATTGAAAGGTTTCCACATTCGATTTTGTATCCTCTTTCTCTACATTCAAATTTTTATTATTATAAGAATATTTGAATGTGTTGCAATGTGACGCACTTTAGTGTCTCACATTGCAGTGGGAAATAGTTTAATGTCTCAACATTGCAGCGTGATGCACTTTCACAGCTAACCATAATCATCTCTGCCCCGCGTGGGACAGAGGAGGAAATATCTCACTGGCGAAGGACAGAGAGGGACGGTGGATTTCAAACGTCTAAATTGACATCTGAAACCCCACGTCTTTCCAACGTCTGAAATCCCCTCACGTCCCACGTCTTGAACATGCGGGATGTCCCACGTCTGTCCAACGGAAGACATCCCACGTCTGTCCTACGCAGGATGTCCCTCTTTGTATCATGCGGGATTTCCCTTTCTGTCCGACGTCTTTCCCACGTGGGATGTCGATCTCTGTCCAACACGTGATATCCCTATCTGTCCCACGTCAAATGCCCCTCTCTGTTCAACGGGGGATGTACCTCTCTGTCCCATGTCGGATGTCCCTTGCTGTCCCACATCTGTCCCATGCGGGATACCCCTCTCTGTATCATGCTGAACGTCCCTCTCAAAACCACGTCTGTCCCACGCAGGATGTCACTCTGTCCCACGCAGGATGTCAAACGACTTATAAATATGTTAGGCATATTTAAGTTTCAGTTAACTAGGTAGGTATTGTTAAACAGTTGTAGGTAACTAGGTAAGTATTGTTAAACACCAGTAGGTAACTAGGTAGCTTTTGATGAACATTAGTAGGTAACTTGGGGTGGGTAATGATGAATATTAGTAAATAAGTTAGGAAGCTATTAATAAACATTAGTAGATAAATAGGTAGGTATTGATAAACAAATGTAGGTAACTAGGTAGCTACTGATAAACAGTTGTAGGTAACTAGGTAGGTATTGATGAACACTAATAGGAAACTAGGGATCTATTGATGGACATTATAGGTTGACACTACTTAACACCAGTAGGTAACTATGTAGCTATTGATGAACATTATAAGTAGGTGTTGATAAACACTAGTAGGTAACTAGGTAGGTATTGATAAACAGTTGTAAGTAACTAGGTAGGTATTCATAAGTACTTGTAAATATTAAATTTGATGGGACGCTCCTAAGAGACAGCACTCAGGCCTACAAGTGGGACCATATGTACTAAATTCCGGCCTTTAACCTAATCTCAGCCAGGTGACTCAAACCTGGCCAGTAACCACTCGTTCACACAGGGCATAAATCCCACTGAGTCAGTGTGGGACCCAAACGTACGACCTCGAGGCGAACGCTCATACCTCTGTGCTACCGAGCAGCTATAAGTACTTGTAGGTAAATGGTACGAATTGATTAACGCTAGTAGGTAACCTGGTCGCTACCCATGTAGGTAGCTTGCATCTAGGATAAATATTAGTTTGTAACTAGATAGGTATATATCGAAGCCACTGGTAGGTTACGCTACCAAACGCTTGTAGGTAACTAGGTTGGTATTGATGAATACTAGTAGTTAACTAGGTAGGTACTGATAACCACTAGTAGGTGACAAGGAAGGAATTAATAAACTGAAGTAGAAAACTAGGTAGGTATCTAAATACACATTTAGGTATATAGGTCGCTATTGGCAGGCAATAGCTAATAGGTAACTAAATATAGGTATTGATGATAATGGTAGGTAACAAGGTAGGCATTGATCAAATAGTAGTTGGTATATACATAGTCATTCATAAACTATAGTAGGTAACTATGTAGGTATTGATGAACACTGGTAGGTAACACGGTAGGTATAAGTAAACACTAGTAGGTAACTAGGAAGGTATTGATAAACAATAATAGATAACTAGGTATCAATTGAAAAACACTAGTAGGCATATTGGAATATAGTTACATATATACACTATTAGATAACACTATATAGGTGTTATCTAATATAGGATACAACAGTATAGGTAACTAGATGTTTATTTATAAAAATTAATAGATTGTTAACTATATATATGTATATAATTTTATACATATTTTCCATCATTTAGAATAAGAAAGAACAAATACAAAAATAATGAAATATTATTAAATAATATTCTTTTATAAGAACTTTAAAAGCATGTGAGTTATCATATTGAATAAAGATAAACCAAATTCAATTCACACCATGTTCAGGATGGATCAGTGGATACATCGCTGCCTTTAATTCTACATGAGACTACAGTTGCAAGTTTGCGTCCCGGACACACCACTTCATTTCTTCCTCCATTGCTTTCCATTTAATGTGTCTATAGAAATATGCATCATTAAACTAATCTATTGAAAGCCAAACGTACGTATACACTATATGATAGAAAAAAATATTGTATTTATTTTATTTATCATAAACGGAAATATAGGTATACCCTAACTAAACAAAAGCAGCTAGAAACAGAAGAAGGATGTCCTTCACTGCCCTGCGTCTACATGACGTGAAACAGAGAGGGACATCCCTCTCAAGTCCCATGTCTTGTTTCCCTCGCTGTCCCACGTCCTGGATCCACATCTGTCTCAAATCTTACAAATGGATTGGGATTGAAAATGGGACATGAGGTTGTTCCTCGCTGTCCCACGTTTTAAGACGTGGGATTAGACGTCTATCAGCGATACACCCCTGTGCAAACGGCCAGGGTTAGACGTCTGCAAGACGTCTGAAGTCACCCGTCCCACGTCTTGTCCAACGTATGAAATCCCTCTATAGCTAGAAGTTTTATATGTACGTCTCAAGACTTGGGACAAACTATTTTGGTTTCCTGGGTTAGTGTTTCAGCTTTGCAGTGGGATGCACTTTAGAGTATCAGCATTGCAGTGCTATGCACTTTTTTTGTCTAAGCACTGCTGTGTTATGCACTTTAGTGTCTCAGCATTGCAGTGTGGTGCACTTTATTGTCTCAGTATTGCAGTATGGTGCATTTTAGTGTATCAGTATTACTGTGTGGTGCATTTAGAGTCTCAGCATTGCAATGTAATTGACTTTAGTGTCTCAACATTGCAGTGTGATGCACTTTAGAGTCTCAGCAGTCAGCATCACAATGTGGTGCACTTTGGTGTATTAGTATTAGTATACCAACCTGCTATCGTTCTTGACATCGAATATTACAAAATGATTGTAACTTCTGTTGTGATTGTAACTTTGATCATTTGCAGAACTTAGTAATTACACACCTCTTCATTTGCACCTGCCGAAGATCATAGTTTGAAGTTAGAGAGGTCATTGTTTGCTTCCTAAAGAGCATTGTATAATTGTAACCACCCAAACAGAAATTAAATGAACATGCTTTCTAAATAGCATTGTATGATTGTAACCATCAAAACATAGATACAATGAACATGTTTTCTAGAAAGCATTGCATAATTGTAACCACCAAAACAGAAATACAATGATATTCCTTGAATTGTTGCTAGATAACATAATTTCATGTTGAATTTATCAAATCGCTTAAATTGAGAATAGTGCAGTGGGTGCTTGGAGACACATAGTACTCTGAAAATGGACTTTACGTATGTCAAGAGCATTGCTGAATTTTATAAAGTTCCGATTGACACTAAATGAAACTAATGGGGTTTCTTAATTTCGAAAAATATTCAATAATCTATTACAATCACCTACGTTAACTCTAATAATATTTCAATATCAATGATAGACGCCAAGACAATTCGAAACGATCTTCTCCAAGGATATTTATTCCAAAATGATGATTTGTCTTCCACTCTTGACTCTGACTCACTCAAGGTCTCAAAGTCTTAAAATTGATAGATGAACTCTGACTCTCAGTATCGAGAGACTCTCCTACCGAAATTGCAAACTATTGTCAGCGAATTGATAGCTGAAATTACTCACCAACCTTCCAATTATTGATGAGATTTCGAATAAAGAAATTGGATTTTCGTTCAAGTGAGGTACTACAGCTATGTATGAGATTTAGCAGCAACTGTGCTGTGAGACGCCACAATGTTTTATTTGTAGGTGATAAGAGTATTATTCATATATAGGTTTCTTTTCTTCCACTAATTGCTTCATTAATATAATTCATGTGAGGAAAGTGCAATTTAACATAAGAAGATGGTTAGTTATTTACAGGAACTTTATATACAGATTTAAATTTTGAAAATTCCTTCGTTTTCGATATATATTCGATGTATGTCTAATTTGAATTTATCCTAATTTGAGATCGATCACAGTCCACTGTATTTAACCGGACATTCCCTACCAAAAAGTGCTGGAGTTTGTTATGTTGAAACATAATATCACCGACTTCATTATTCTACTGTACTAATTATGCGAGTATAAATCTATCACATTAAACATTTTATTCGTGAAACTTTACTATATTTAACACTTACTGGAGAGTTAATAGACAATACATCGATAAATAGGTATATTTATATGAATTTAAAAATTGAAGTATAGTAAATATCCCAGGCAAGAATGCTATATTCCCGGGATATTTTCTTAATTACCCATTAATAAATTCTTGTCAAATACTGATATCAATAGTAGTATAGTATCTCCAGTGTAGTACCTCCAATATAGTAATTCCACTATTGTATCACTATTCTGGATATACTATACTGGAGAATCTACAGTATAGTATACCACGTATAGAGATACAATAGTGGAGTTACTATATTGGATATACTATATTGGAGATATAGTGTATATCTCCAATTATCGGTTGCTTTCACATCTACAGTCATATAAGAAAATTCAATAAAATAAAAATTATTGCAGCACCAATTTAAATGTTGTTTCCACAAAGAAAATAGTTTTACAAATATTGTCCTTGCGCTTAGTTTTTTGGGATAATGTGTTTAAGGTTACTAACTTATTGATTTGCTATGAAGATTGACAAATAAGCTTCTAAATTTTGAAGTTTCACTGAAACTTTTGAAGTTTTCGCTGAGAGTTGATTGTGGGTGTGGCGTTATTGCTTTAATATTAAGTGTGCCACGATATAGATAGAGTTTGAGTAGCCGTTAATTATGTACATATGTATGATATCTAATTACCAATGAAATTACGATAGTACGCGATGAACTTCGCATCCATTTCTTGTTCTTCTATTGAATCTAATAGATTTCTTTTCTTATACAATTAATTAAATAATGATTAAATAAACATATTTAATTTAGTTTGCCACAAATATTGGTCAATTTTCTATGAATCTCTATATAGTAAATTAGTTATAATTCACGAAACAGGAATTCAACTAATACAGCTTCTCTATAATGAAGTTATACGTAGTAAACCATCCTGATTTTTAGAGTTATGAGAAATAAAATACCCAGTTTTATGAATATACATAGAAAGAAAGAAAATATTTTTTGTAGCATGTCATGAAAAGGCCAGTTTTCTATTCATCTCATAAATCCTCTATTGTAGAGTAAATTCTCTATAGTGAACAAGCTGAAGCTCACTATAGAGGTGTTTTACTGTATAATAAAGAAGTCTATGTCACAACAATCATTTCTCTCTCACATACATGATCAACTGGAAAACAGAGCTACTCATACTCTCTAACTATCGTGGCGCACTTGATACTGAATTATAACGCCACCCCCATAATCTACTCTTGGCATCTCCTTTGTAAATATCTCTAGAAAGCGCGGGTATCACTTAAGCATAATACTCCGACTCCTGGAACACCCCTGGTAGGTCATTATACAATCATGACCTGTGTTGTACAACAAACTAGTGGATGCAACAAACTACATTACATACAACTATGTTTAGGGGACCGCCCCCCGAAGAAATATCGTAATTTTATCTTATTTTTTTTTATTGTGTAAATAGTTGCTTTATAACCTTCTTATAGTGTGTGCAAAATACCAGACGTATCGTATAACTCTAACCCCCTGGGGAGAGGGGGAGAAAGGGAAAAGTGGGCCGTGGGGTAGGGAGTCAATATGTACTCTAAAAACCATCTCTCAGCCAATTATAATTCGTAATAATTAATTATCTCGCTATATCTGGTATCTAACCTACAACTATAGCACGCCCACACCAATGAATGCAAAGAGAGATTGTTCAGTTATCCCTAAACCTTCGAAGCAGATGGATGCTGCGTGTCAGATCATCAAACTTTGAAGGAAATTCCTACTAATTCTGAGATCTACAAATCTTGTAATTCAAACCTCATTTTCTGGTTTTTGGTTGAAGCTAGAGCATTGCGGTTTTTTGCATTTGATACTCCATAATGATATATACAATATGATGATCTTCGATTTTTGATTTTCGATTTTGTTGTAGGAAATTTTTTCCCTACAAAATTTATTTTTCAAAATTTTGGTTTACTTTTTATGAAAAAGTCGAAATTTAGAAAACCCATTCGAAAATCAAAAATCGAAGAAGATCATATTGTAGATATCAGTATGGAGAATCGAATTCAAAAACCGCAATGCTCTAGCTTCAACCGAAAAAAAAGACTGGGTTTTTGAAAATGGTTCGAATTTTTTTCAAAATTCAAATAACTCGTTTTCTATGGGTCTAATCGAAAAAATGTCAATAACAAAAACGATAGATAATTCAATTTTATATATACATACAAAGTTTCAGAACCATAACTTCAATAATAAAAAAAATCAAAATTTTGGGGGCGGTCCCCTCAACCCTAATGAGTTTGACGTTCAGAAGGTATCGGAAGGCTGGACTATGGGTGTAAAAAAAACATGTCTTATTTATAAACCTGAAATACTATTCTTTTACAAATTTTAAGAAAAGACATTTGCAACTGAAAGAGCCGAGTAGTGATTGGGTGGAAGAGAGGGTGTGTTTCTCGCACGTGGATGTGTTCTTCATGAAAACGTATGGACTGATGTGTGTTAAGCGGTTACCAAACTATTTTTTTTTCAATACCCATTATTATCAATAAGTTGTATTCTCACATGAGATGAGTTGTCTAAATAAATAGGAATAAATTTATTTCTTGATAATAGGGAAAGATTGTGAGAGATGTCAAAGGAATTGCCCTGGTTATAACTGTGTAGATTGATAACTTCAAATAAAATATACACGGAGTTTTAATACGTTCATTATAATTAGAATGAAGTAACATTAAACTCACATATTTTCTCTTTCAATGCTGCTGAGAAGAAAAATGCACTCCACCTCCCCTGACCAAAATTGGCGAGGCACTGCCCAGCAGGTTTGCCGAAAGTATTTTCCTGATAGTACCAGATTAAACACTGAAAAAGTACCAGATTGGACACAAAAATACCGAAAACCTTAAATTTCCATGAAATTCATCGTTTTTTGACATTATGTTCGTCAAAATTGAAAATATTCTTGAAAAATGTGGTAATTAGGAAAAGGAAAAAGTACTAATCTGGTACTTTTTAGAAAAATGAGAGAGCAAATGTACCAAATCTAGTACAATAGTACCAGGTTCGGTAAGCCTGCTGCCCAGCCGCAACTAGCAAGTGATGTACAATTGTACATACGCTACGGTGCCACACGTCACCACATAAAAAAATTAATTGATTTACGCCTACACGTAATTGTTTTTCGAATTTTAAAAACAAAAGTTTATTTGTTATAAATGTAGAAACCAAGTCAAGAAAGGCTGATAAATTTAAAGTAATTACATGAAAGATATTAAGTAATTTAAATAAGATGTGCTTTAAAAACACAAGGTCAACCTCATTAGGGCTGAGAGTTTCGTATTATTAAATATCTAATTCAATTAAATTCAAAACTATTAGCAAGGGGGAGGAGCCAACTTCTTCTTCTACCTCCTGTTAGCTCCTCCTCATTACAAACCAATCAGAGAAGAGCTATCCTTAAAGAAATCATTCATAAAAAAACGTTATGTTTGCAACACTTTATCGATAGAAATGTATGCGGTAGAGATAATATCTACATAATCTTATGCGCTGTTTAAAATTTTAGAAGGAAAAAGTAGAACCTTTTCGGGGACACCGAAAATAATTATTACTATATCGTTTTTCTTTATATGACCGAAGATGTGATTCTGACCGATAATTTGTAAGTAAACCTACCTCATTCATTTCTAAGATCTTTCTTGCATCTTAGTATATCACACCGAGAGAAGGCAATATATTCCTTTCTTAGATCTTAGTACAACACAACAATAGAAGGTAAAATATTCCTTTCTTAGACCTTAGTGCAACACAACAAGAGAAAGTAAGATATTCCTTTCTTAGATCTTAGTACAACACAACAATAGAAGGTAGGATATTCCTTTCTTAGATATTAGTACAACACATCAAGAGAAGATAAGATATCCTTTTCATAGATCTTAGTACAAAACACAAAGAGAAAGTAACATCTTCCTCTCTAAGATCTTAGTACAACACACCAAGATAAAGTCAATCAGTTTGGCAATAAGGAGAGGCTTGCTTCTAATTACTGAAGCCTGGCAGCTTGATGTGGTATTATGAGCATTGCCAGATGAGATTATTATACACAGTGACTGACTAATTAACCACTGCTATTGTACGAGTCTTCCTAACAATTATTGAAATCAAGAGTGATCATTATATTAGATGAATGGTGATGGGAAGAAATATGAAATTGGATGAGTGAAGAGAGTACGTTACATATTCTCGTACAGTTATGTACGTATTCCCGTATAGTTACGTATTCGTAATTGCGTGACGGTCAGAATAGCATAATTTGCCCAATATGATGAATAATGGTTGTTATTGATATTTATTTAGTATGTCAGTTTTATCTGTCGATTGTGTTTATGTAAGATTAGGAAAATAATCTAGTGATTGAATGTTACTAATAGTTTTAGAGTAGGAAACGGATATTAAGAGAGGTTATAACCCATTAAAATAACTTTCTATGCATGATATCAGATTAGGTTCAAATTATTAATGTCAATAGTAGATGTGAATATTTCAGAAAAAAAGATGCTGTTACATATGTTAAGAATGCTAAGAAATATTTTGTAAAGCTCGACATCTGAATGTTCATTTGGTTGAATCATCAAAACATTATTTTGTGTATCCATTTCTCTGTAGAATAATGGCAAAAAAATTGCCAGTGAAGTCCAATGGTAAATTTAATCCATTAATATCTATGTACAACAAATAAATTCTTGATTTCAATACCCATTGAATGCTATGAGGCTTTTAACTTGTATCATTTTGATATAGAGCCTCTGTGAGTGAGTGACGTTTATTTTGATGATATGAAGCTTCACAAAGGAAGACATAATATCTATAAACTGAATTAGGAGAGTGCAGTCACCAGATCTAGGACATATCACCACCGGACAACTCGCAGCTGTACAGTTAGTTGCCAGTCAATTCGTTGTGGATAAATCACCTTCGGTTAATTCACCATTGAAACATCACGCCGCTATCACTTGAATTAATGAAAATTTCCACATGCTATTGAATATATGAAAATTACGTTTGCAATTAAATAAATTAATGATTATAATAAACGAATATTTTTGCGTTAATTGATTTTTATGTATGCAATTGCAACTCTATGAAACTTACCAAATACTGCAACTTTACCCCAATAGGCTTATATCCAAACTATGATATGTTGAATCTAACCCTTCTCAAGCTTTCAGATTCAATGTAAAATATCCAAAGGAAGGCATCATCAGTATGGCTTTACTTAATCGAGCAAAAATACGAGTCAAGCCAATTAATCTCAGTCAGGAAATGAAATGAGAATCGTTGCTTCAGAATTTAATCTCCTTAATGGTCATGTTAAAACAATTTTTTGAGAAATGAGTTATGAATCTTGCTCTGAAATAATATATAAAATGACTAATATATAGTTTTAAAATAAAATAAAGTTTTTGTCCCCACCATGTAAAGTCATGGTGGGGACATAAAATGTTATGGTCGGGACATAAAAAATTATGGTGAGAACTTGTAAAATTACGGTTAAACTTCTTACAGGTATATACATTAGGAGCCACTTTACTTAATTTTCTATTCCCTCACCATAACTTAATCTCTCTAACTGAAGCCGATTGCGGAATATCTTCATCTACAGAATGCAGTATTTTGTCATGGAGCGTATCCAGCGACTTCTCGTCTGTCTGGCGTCGTGTCACTTTTCTGCAAACTGACAATTGCTGAGTACACATCAGACTGTCTCGTCATTCAGGTTACTTGAGAGCAAACATTTGAACATTGGGCTGGCGAAGAATAAAAATAAACCGTAGCCTCATTTTATGCAAATTGAAATATTTTAATGTACTGCAAAATGTAAAACAGAAATTAAATATAGTTTTTTGATTACCTTTTCCTTTATTATTATAGTTATATACAATTTAAATGATAATATTGAAATATATAAAGAAAAACCAGATAAAGTTTAATGATGGAAATTTGAAATTTAATCATTTCTATCAATTGATAAAATGATTAATATAAAAAATAATTTTAGATGAGTTTCGAATCAAATCGACCATTTAAGTAATGGCAGCGCCGTTCCGTCTCAGCTATGAACAAAAAATCTTTTATTATTTTTATAGGGATAGAAGTGAGGTAAAAAAAACATCTCTATAGTTGGCAATTTATTCAATCTTGAAGTACTTTAATTCAATATTTGGTTACCGAATAACAAATTGCATTAATTGATGTACGGTTTAATTAAATTAGTTCTGATATAAATAAGTTATTAGTTATTGACGACGTTTTCAGTTGCTGTTTTGAAAGGGTGTGTGGAGATTTGCTCCAAGGAGACGCGCAACAGTATCTCTAAATCTATAGTAACGTCATGCACTTTGCATTTCACTGTGACCACAGAAAGCGTGTTAATTGAATAACTCGTACATTTTTACTTTCAGAGCAAGTTTCAATAAATTTACGCAGCAATAAATACTGTTCAATATTGGGTATTCAAATATACAATTGAAATTGCACAATACTATGCAAATCGTCGGTACTATAGATGTTATTGAATCTCACTTTTGTCCCTGTACGATTAGCATAAGAATATTTCGCTGATAAGCTGAATTAGGAAGACTATGCCCATATTTCAGTGATACAGTGTAACTCCTGAGTTATGAAGTATTTGTTCCTTCATAAATCAGAGTCATTTCATAACCCCGGGACTCTGATAGTTTCCTATGATTGAAATTTTGGAGAAAACTATGGTTTTTGAGGGAGAAGTTGGGCGAAATACATGACGTATATCGTTTTCTATAATTAAAAAATACAAAATACTTCATATCTCAGACTCTTCATTACTCGAGTTCTCCATAACTCAGAACTTCATAACTAAAGAGTTTTACTGTATATTGATTCAAAATTTAGGAATTTTCATAATTAAATTGAAGACTAAATCTAGAGAAAATAATAATATAGCAGGGGTGATGATTCGGTAAAGAAAGAGCATTTTTATTGCTAATTAAATATATGAATGATGTTCTGATGAATTAAACACTCATTTTACTGCTCATGACATTTGAATTTAAATTCCGAAAATTAGTTGGCATAATTTAGTCAGACAGCAATAAGTCTCCCGAAAAATAAATTCTAAACTTGAAGCAAACCCGGAGAGAGAATTCATCATCTGAATTACCATTCCAGAAATTTAATAATTGAGTTTAGCTCACAGATTCGCCTAATTTTGAGCCTAAATATTCAAATCAAATGGACTTAGATTGTATGGATATATGAGTTAATTCTGATTATGTGAAGCGAATTCAGCATTAACCATTTTATGTATATATAAAATTATCAATTTCGTTTCATGGTTTTCAAAAAATTTTACTAGACTACTTACGGAGTTAGTGGACTACTTAACTACACAGGAATACGTAACTGTCTGAAAATGCGTAATTGCATGTGAATGCGTAACTGTACCGGAACCCGTAACAGTACAAGAATACGTAACTTTTCAGGAATATAAATTTTACTGGAATATGTAACTCTACTGGAATAAGTAAATGAACAGGAATAAGTAACTGTACTGGAATACGTAACTGTGTTGGAATACCATATTTATGTATATATTCATATATTATTACACAGAGGAAGCCTATCTTCTATATATTTTAGATTGGAAGTTCCAAGCAAGGTGAACTATACATATTCCTCAAATTGTTAGTGAAAATATAGTATACTTCTGATGAATCATAGTGGGTTTCACAATAAGAATCGTATAACTCATATATACAAACTATTATTACCTCCTTGGTTTCTTCTGATAGATCAAAGGATTTGGGTGCAGTTTATTGTTAAGAACCAGTCTGACGTTTTGATGCATGAGGTAATGTCTACTCAGCTGATGGATCGCATTCAGATTTTTTGTGACTTTAATAAATAAAACAGTGGAGATTTGAGGGATTCAGCCAGATTCGAATATAAGCCCAGGAATGGATTTATGACTCCAGATGTTAGTTGACTGTGATCTTCCGAGAAATGGTCATGAATATTTACTTTACATATATTACGAATACTTTTACCAGTGCAGATAACAAATTCTATAAAAAAATATTCAACATTCAATTAATTTTAATTGAGAAAATGTAATGTTATCAATAGGCATTTTTCACCTTTCAAAAAAAGATGCTTTTACAAGACATAAAATACTCCATTCAAATGGTGTGAGAAGTTCAATGCATTCAAAGATACATTACTAGGCCCTAACATTAATTACGAGCATGTTCCTGAAGGAGCTAATAACAATATGAATAATTCCCTGTCATAACAAGATTACTGCTCTAGACGCAGAGAGATCCATTTCATAGCTGAGTGTAATGGTGAAACATATTATTCATATATCATTCACTCAAGAAACTATCGAAATGAATCTAATTAAGATGTGTGTGATTCACTCTGTCTGTCCAATTTATTCAATATGAAGATATACTTTATAGAACTATAGGTTAGTCTAAATTGAAAAGGTAAAATTGAACATAGAGAAAAATAGTGTCCGGACAATTTGTCGCCTGGACAATTCGTCTCCGGACAATTCGTCGCCGATTGATAATTAATGAGATATAATTTATTATATGATTATAATTGGTGTGAGTGCATTCATTTAACCCTAGAAACCTAGGGACTGGTCCAGGCGCAACAGTCCTCATAATAAAAAAAAAATTATTTATAAACCGATTTGGAAGCTGTCTTTTCATGACTTTCACTTTTCAGCATAGTTACATACGATTAGACAAAAAATTAGATGATAAATGGCAAGATGTTAATATTATGACCATATATTAAAATATACAGGGTGTCCAAAAAAAAAAACCGGAAAACAACTTCAAGTTAGTATATTTCACAAACTATTTAAGATACGCGTTTCTTTCTGGTATTTTTTTCATTGTTGTACCTTTCTCCGTCCATATTTTAATTTTCATCAAGTTTCATTCATTTTTGTGAATATTATAAGGATTTTATTGATAGATGGTGAAAATATTTTTGCGCAAACTGGTTAGAAAACCTAACAATATTCGTTTCTTATTTTTGCTTGTTAATTTTATTTTAAATATATAATGGATGTGAAATGGATGTGAAAATATCTAATGAAGGTTTTAATGAAAGAAAAATATCGAAGAGTCAATTTGTAAGGAAACTAATTATTTTATTATAACAGTTTTAGTGAGGACCGGTGCGCACGGACCATGGAGTTTCCTAGGTTACTGAGCAAACTTTTAAAGGCTATGTTTATTAGCACTCTCTACAGAGAGTGTTAATAATTTTTGTGTCTTACTGTAGACTGTAATCCACTTGTTATCTTCTTTATAATCAATTTTCCACTCAATTCCAGGACAAAAGTCCCCGAGCCAAAATCCACTGCGTTCAAAAAACCCCACGTTCAAAAACCCCAGTGCAAAATATTCTCAGGATAATATGACTGTGCTAAAAATTTACATCAGTTTTAGAAAACGAATATCTGTTCTCGGCAGAATTATCAAAAGTTGTTCCCTATATTGGCTTCTTCCTTACCCAGGGCTCTACAGTCTACAGTCTTTATAGGGTCGGACGAGGTATCACTGCGCATACCCCTTTTATGGGGTATCACTCCGCACCCCTTATAATTTTGAAATCACTTGTTTTAGCCTAAATCTGATTGCACCAAAATTTCAAGCATCTTCTTTTTTCCCATAAACATCATGAAGCACCATTATCCTATTAGTATTTCTAAAGCTAATTTGCGATATATTTAGTCCTCTCAGAACGATCTGAAAAAAGTTTGCACTAGTGATTTTTAAATCCCACAAACTCTCCAATAACTCTTTTACCAAGATTTGTAGATTCATATTGTTTTAACATGTTAGCACAAACAATAACAGTTAAATTATGTCAAATTTTAAATTTATCAGTTCACCTGCCACAACCGTGCGTAGTGATACCCCAGATAATTTAGAGGCAGAGGGGTATCACTGCACATCATTAGTAATCATATTTGTTTGTAAATAAATATAAGAAATATGAGTTTTTAGCTCTTCATTAAGGCATAACTATTATATAAGGTGTTATTCAATTATAGATTTGATTAACAATAAACTTACGATCATAGTAGCTATGCAACTTGATGTGGGGGTATTAAAAAAAGGAGTGGGGAGTATTCTGGATGGGATGATAGGTTTTTGAATTAAAATGATTAACAATAAACGTACATTTGTATTATATTTCTTGATATGAGTAGTTAACTAGTTGCGTAAAATTTAAGTGTTAAATTTGTTGTAGATTTATTAAATATGTGTCTAAAAAGTAAGGGACAAGTAATTGGGGAGAGTGCATATAGAGAGGGAAGCACAGACGTTAAGCTGAGGGGGGAGGAGGATTCAGAGATGGGGGAGGGAGGAGGGGGGGAAATAGATGGGGAGAGGGGGAAATAGATGGGGAAGAGAAGGATTTAGATGGGAACAGAGGGAGATTTCAATGAAGAGAGAGTGTGATTAAAATGGTGGGAGAGGGGGATTTAGATGGGAATGAAGGGGGTGTAGATATGGGGGAGGAGGGGCATCATAATGGGGACAGGAGGTATTCAGTTTGGTAATACCCCTTCTTGTGCGCAGTGATGCACTCACTAAAAGTTACGCACAAAAAATTGCCAATGAATATTTTGTTTATTTTGCTATTATTTCGAAACTGATTGAGAACCATCCTCATTTATAACCATTTCATCACAAGTACAGAGTTTGTGGGATTGTGCACAGTGATACTCCGTCCGACCGTACATTATTTCATCTTAGAGGAGTTTTATCATATATAAATATACAATTTAATAGAGGAGAACCGGAAGAATTCGTATAGTTTTTTGAAAAAAAACACAATAATTCGTAAATCAATTCGAATTTAACTATTTAATGATTTATGTGGGTAGATAAAGCATTTTACTTCAATTATTATTTAGACTACTTCACAGTTAAAACCTTCATTTGAACGTTATAAGAAAACATGTAAGAGGGATTCGAATGTCCAAATGCTCCTTCCTAGAAGAAGACTTCGGACAAGCTGTGATGATGATTCGGACACCATAAACATAGTTAAAACCTTGGAAATTTAGGTAATTAAACGATAGGATTGAATTCGGATCAAAAAATTTAATTGAAATATACCTTAATGACTGATTATTCACTGTAATAAAAATTAATTGCAATCGAAATTTTACATTAATTGTAATGATTGAACATTTTCTCCAACAGAATAATTATATCTCATGAGTAATCACTGTGAAATTATCCTTATATTTTATAGCTATATATAAAAAAAAAGAATGATATAATTATTTCCGTTTACTTTGGGTATAACTATTTCCTTTTTTCTTGTAATTACATTCAGTTAGTATATTACATCTTAAATATTTCTTTGAATGTTTAAAGTATAGTCCAAAAGTTTACGTCTTGCTACAACTCTAATTTCTGCAGTTTTTCTGACGGATTAACCTTTTTCGAATTCATAAAATGTTTTTCGAATACCTTCTTTATAATACGGCCTCTATCTGTTTTAGTTTTGTAATGAGAAGGCATAATTATGATCGTCAATCTGTAAAATAATGACACTAATATTAAAAGTTGAAACTTATTATATAAACGAATGCTATTTCAATTAAAATAATCAATTTCAAGATCTGAATGTCCTTTAAATAAGAATAACTTTAATAAATTGTAATGGTGGGCTGAATCGAATACGGGGGGAAAGTTCGTAAACCGTCCGAACCAACCTCAACAGAATTGCTTGATTCATCCCAAATGACACTTTAAAATTAAAAACATTTCCATAATTCTTATTTCACTATCATTATATTTTAACACACCAAACATAGCAAAAAATATCAATATAATTCATACCTTTGAGATTGAGAATCAGTTTCATATTCATATAGTCCACACACGATTCAGTTGAATCACGAAAAATGGCATCAATATTGAAGAAAATAGTAAATTACACCTCGTGAGTGACACGCTACCTGTACGCATTGGTTAGTACGTTGCACACATTCAATTATAATAAGCAGTGAATCCAACCATTATGAACATTTTTAAACGAGTTGTCCCAACTATCCCTATGATTGAATGCTCCCGGTTGTTCCATATCCATTTATTTATGTCCAATCAGTTTACTTAGTTCATTTGAATATTATTATACTATAACTATTATAATTATAAATCAAGGTTTTTTTAATAAATGTATTTGAAATTAGATTTTACGTTGATACCTTTAGGTTTGGTTACATAAAGGGAAATTTTCTGTTCGAAAACAAACACCTTTTTGTTTAAAAGTAGCTCTCTCAGAGTTATAATTACAATCTCTCACAGATACAGTTTTCGGAGTCCTTTATATTCACAGACTCGGTTTTGCACAATTTCTACCACATTTCAGAAAGTGAACATTTTCTCCCAATTAGCTGTGAATGTTCGTCATTCGACAGAAGAGTGGAATTCGATTGTGAAGCCTAATCAGTTTTCAAAGGGATGCACGACATTGAAATCAGAATTCGAATTACGCTCCGGAGAGACAAAAAATGACCGATGAAATAATTCACTTTGACTGTGATGACCTGTTTAATTTAATGTACATGGTATGGCAATTTCGTGCACAGAAAGTTTCAGTAGCACTCCCATAATGAGAAACTGTTACAGGTTTCTCACAATCAACAATCCAAGGGAGTCTGCCTGGTTCCAACAGCGAATGGTTCTTACGATCCATAGAGGGAGTGCCTTCAGCCTCATTTCAGCCGCAAAGGAGAGGTTTTAGAGGGTTGGGTCCACCATTTCAGGAAACTCAAACCCTCACTCGTAGTTCATGAAGGAATTTCCTCTTCTGTAAAGATTTTATCCTTCTTGTTTTTAATGGAAAAATATTGTCTTTTTAAACAAATAATATTTCTAAACTATGTATTAGGCGTAATAACATTCTTTCAGAAACGTCATAATTACATTAGAGATTTGATAGAAAAGATGAAACTCTCAAAATTTAATAAAACCAACGAATAAATTGACTTCGTGTTACATTCAATGTAAGAATATGAGAACTATAGTAATATTAATATAATAAAATAGTAATATTGTGACTACAGAGTTGACTAAACGATACAGAATTGAATTTTTGTTATGATATCATAACTTATTGTTTGGTAATATTATAACTGCAGAGTTGAATAAGAGCTACAGTCTTGCTCTTTTTGCCATTTCCGAGTTCATTGAGGAGACACAATGAGCATTTCCATTCTCATCTCCTTTGATGGTCCTTGAATAGATGAAATATCCTCCAGATCCGCCCCATCCATCTCTACATGCATCATTTACCCATCAGGTTTGTGATATCTGTTCAGGATTTGGAGATGATATAAATGATAGGACAAAATTCATTTGTTATGTACATCGTTTGTTTTCAATTTTTTTTGATGGAATTAATATCTTTTAAAATTAATAGAAATTGAAATAAAGCACACATTAAACAATAAACTAGTTTATTATACAACAAATTATACGAAAGTGTACGCAATTTGCTTTTGTACTGTGTAGTACTATGGAATGGAATTCCAAGGCACACTCTAATATAACACATCTTCGATAATTTTTAATACAATATTTCCTCAGAGATGATATCGGAAGTCAATATTTCTCATTTACGTAAATTTCTTAACATTATTCGTTTATATAAATTACTTAATAGGATAACATTTTGCAACAAAAGTTCATGCGTAAATGGAGATAAAGAAACACCGTGAAAAACTCTTCAAATGTGCCTGAAATGTTTCAGTAATATTTCTATTCACATACATATATGTACATGAAATTGCTGCGTTCTATCAATTTCCAATATTGAATTTTTGAGCTAGTAGCTAATTGCTCCTAAGTTCATGGAGTGTTTTAATAAGTTGTGTGTATTTATATTGCAGCATGTAATTAATTTGTGTTAAGAAATGTTAGAGGGAAGAATCAGAGCTTAAATTATCTACATTGCCACTGTGGCAGGACTCGGCTGATTCTTGGGTTCAGGCAACTTTAAAAAAGGTTGTAGGAGATCTGTAGATATTGCCTTACCTGCTTTTGTAAAGGTTGTAGGAGATCTGTAGATATTGCCTTACCTGCTTTTGTGTCTTCAATGTACTTGCATCATTTAGGTTGGAGTATTTAGGGTTTGTTTCCATATTCCTCAAACTTAGATTATCCATTTTGATCAATGAGTTTTACCATCAAATTCAACTTAAATTCATTATTAATTCATCTAGTTCCATCGGCAATATGTTCAATTATAAAGACAAACTCCCAACTTTACTTGTTTCCAATGTTATATTCAAATTCATTTGCGGATAGTGTTCTGCGGCTCATATAGGTTAAGCACGGAAACAACTGAAGGTGAGAGTTAGTCAACACAGAGGGGTTTCCTTCAGAAACCCCTTTACCGTTTCATCTAACCCTGAAAATAGTAAAGTTTTAGAACATTATTTCGACCATAATCATCCATTTTCAAAAAAAGATTTCAAAATTTTAACTACCTGCAATACTTTAGATTAGAGGAATTTGGAATCAATTTTTATTTCTGACCAGAAGCCCCAACTCAATTCACAAGGGGCTCCTACGGAATTATTTATTTTGAAATTATTTATTTTTGTGATTTTAATTTATTCTTATTTCGTTAGGTGCTTATGTATATTGTAATTAAAGGAAGAATTAAGTTTCATTTATAAATAGTCTGTATCTTAGATAGGAGATTAAAGAATTAATTGTGTATCTTTTAAGTTAAAATTAGTTTTCCTGAGGATGATTTTTGAATAAATTGAAAGCTTGAAAAGAATGGCCTTTTTTATTATTTCTCTTGTTTTACATTTTATTTTGAAATTGCGGTTCCCAATGACAAAATCTATTACGTAAATTATCTCTAACGTGAAATCTAAATTTTGAGACGGGGAAGTTAAATACCTGAATGTGTTAAACTTTTTAATCTACTTATAAATATTTCAATAGTGCAATTGGTAATTTTCTAATTTGAATTGCTTGTTCAATAGAATCAAATATCCAATATCTGAAAATGAGGATGGGTGTCGTTAAAGATATATTATGATGTACCGTATGGCACAAAAAAGTGGGCGAAAATAAAAACCATTTAACTCAAAATTAATAAACGTAGAAAATTAAAACAAAGACTATATTAAAAGGAAAATCTGGAAGATGTATTTAATTTTTAACGAATGTTCAAAATCTTCCACTTTTTTGTTCAATACAAAGATCAATCCGCTACTTAAAAATATTACGTCTTGAATGAGTTATTTTAATGCAAGAATGGACCATGGATTGGATTTGAAGACCTTTTGTTTAACAAATTCCCAAAGAAAATAGTTCAAAGGCGAAAGGTCATGTGATTTGGCTGGCCACGGAAACTCAGTACGGTTTAAGATAAGTTTGTCTCCGAAACGAGATTTCAACCATTCCAATGCAGGCAAAGAAGTATGGAAGGGAACCTTACGGGAGTGTAGCTGAATTGCTGGATTCTGGTCTTTCAGAACTCATCACTAAACACTTTAGTGTTGAAATTTAGCGTTTCTAGCTCTGTTACCTGATTAATTCTTGGACAAAAGTGCAGTCTTTGGATATTGTCATCATGTGTGAGCGTTTGTGACGACTTCATTTTGTAAGGAATCAGTTTCAGATTTTTTCTAGGAATCTATTTTCTAAGAAAAAAAAAAACTTGATATTATGCTCTTTTTAACAGCTTTTGTTTCAAGTTGATATGTTTATTATTATTGTAGTTATAGCAACTTATTTTTCGCCCACTTTTTTTGTGTCATACGGTATCTACGACAAGAAAATTCTTATTCCTAAGAAAAAATGAATTTTAGAGAAAATTATTGTGGGGTGCCGTATATCCCACTTATTTTTCTCTTGCCCACCATACATTATCTCACTACGCTCACTTGGAATATTATCTGACTACGCTGTAGAGCAGCGATTTACACTGTAGAACATCGATATTTAACCTTATTTTTGTATTTACAGCCCAAGATGAGGAAAATCTTAAGAAATTTATATGTACTGTTCTGATTTCTTTATACAAAACTACCACAATTTTCATGATGAATGTTCTCATGAATCCTTTAGATTGCCTGGAAACTTAGTTAATTTAATATTTTAATTAAGATCTCATCGATACATCTATTTTAATCTATAATAATATTGTAGATAATATACATTTTATTAGCTTATTTGAATTTTTCATCATCTTGCAATAATGTTTTTTTTAAGCTTTGGAATTACTCAGAGGACTTATGAAAGAAATTGAAGATACAATTTATTAGTACTATTACTTGGCAGTTGGTAGCCATTGTTATAGCATTCATAGGGTAATTGCTCAATAAAATGAGAAATTTGAATAGTCTCGAGGGATTTTGAAGTTAAGTGGTGAAGAGAAGATCACACTTTTTAAAAGAAAATGGGTAGGTGGATATATTAATCAAATAATCAGTATTGTGAATTCAAACACATAACACTCGTGGTGTATATTCTAAACACTGAACACTTGTGGTGTACATTCCAAACACAGAGAACACGTGGTGTGTAATGTGTATTCTAAACACAAAGCACTCGTCATGTATTGTATATTCCAAACACTTACCTCTCGTGGTGTATATTCGAAACACTTAACACTCGTGGTGTGTATAATAAACACAGATCACTCGTATTGTATATTTTAAACACTGAGCACTCGTGGTGTATAATCTAAACACTGAGCACTCGCGGTGTATATTACAAACAATGAAAACTCATTTTGTCTATTCCAAAAACTGAACACTCGTGGTGTATATTCTTTATACTGAACACTTGTGTTGTATATTCCTGACATTGAACATTCGTGGTGTATATTCTAAATACTGAGCATTTGTGGTGTATAATCTAAACACTGAGCACCTGTGGTGTATATCCTAAACACTGAGCACATTTTGTGTACATTCTAAAACAGAACACTCGTGAAGGATATTGCATTCTTTCATATACTTTTGAAGGTCGTAAGTGAAAAATTGCTTTAATGTTAATTGTTTGGATTCAAAAGATAACCGAGATGAGAATTCGGTGGACGACTGTCCTCTTTGGTATTTCATTATGGTTTCAAATATAAAAAGTGAATTTTTTTGCCTTTTATTACATCAGGAGTGTAATTTATGGTGATGCTAAAGATTATATCATGAACTGAAATTTCTAATAGTAACTAGAAAATATAAAATTAAAAATATAAACCCCTATATTAAAACTATGGAACCTTAACTCTAATGAGTTTGACGTGTGTTTCCTAAGCACATTCTTTATAAAATACTTTTTACATTCTCTGTCATTCCTTCAAATTTATCTTCCTTTTTTTACTTTGTTCCATCATAGATATCAAATATATTTTTGAATTTATTTATGTATCAGCATAAATCACGTAAATTAGGAAATTGATTGTCTGGTGGTAACGTGTGGCAACATAGAAATACAGTTTGGTTATATATAAGCAACAATGTGTCCTCGTTTCCATGGAGGATAGACACCTGGAAGATGCTGTGAATGGGTCACACTCCACCCAATCACAGCTCTGTTCTCTCAGTTACCAATGTCTTATTATTTATATATATAAGTTTGATATTTTTATTTGAAATTTGATACACATTAGTTAATTATATATAATAATAAATTGTAAGAAAATACAGTACCGTAGGTTTATAAATAAGAAATGTGTCTAATTTACGTAAAACTTTCACGTTCATTCTGATAGTCAAACTCATCAAGGTTAAATTAATACTATAAAACGTAAAATTTGAATTTAAAAACATAAAATTTGTAGTTCAGTTATAATAAATCGTTTTATACAAGAAAACCTAATCATTCATATTGAAAGTTATTATATATATAATTATGTATTATGTCATCAAGAGTTTATTTGATTTTGATTATTATATCGTGAATAAAAACCTATTTAACCTTGGATAAATCTCATTTCAAAGAGATTCTATTATAAAATGAATGAATCAGTTTTGTGTGTAATAAAATATTATTGAAAATTCATTCTTCTCAGCTAAAATGTAATGAAATCAGACAGAATAAATTACTGGAATTATGAGTCAGCAAAAAATAGCGGAGTACAAAACTTGATATATTGCTTTTTGGCGGAATATTGGACACAATGAATGGTTTTAATCTTATATTCTGATGTTTATTAAGTAAAAACTTATTAGATTCCGAGCAGTTTTTTCCATTTAAAAAGAAAATATTTTTTTTATATTAAAACTGTTACTGAAACTTCTTCAATATTCTTCATTTAAGAATCTAATTTTAATCAATTTTTATGCATTTGTAGCTTTATTTCCATTGATTCTAAGGCACAATATACTCTCTATTAGATACTTTAATTTTTAGGAATATTTATTACCTTCAAATCATTACAGTTTTTTTTTCCAGTAGAAATTCCAAAGTTTCGATTACTCGAGAGAGACACAAATTAACTTCTTTGGAATCTGCTCAGTCAGTTCAGTGTTCTCTCGTCTAGTCAAATGTAGATCTTGAGGTAGAAAGAGAGAGATAGAAAAAAATGATTCTCCATCGGGAATCGAACCGTTTACATTATTTAGTCTCGCATCAGTAATGCAATTCCATAAAAAAAATATTTTTCACCTGCCGAACGTTTTTCGACAGAAAATATTCGACTTCTTGCAGATTGTATTCTAAATGAACACTCTAATATCTATAATTGAAGTCAAATATCAGTATCATCTTTTACCACATATCTATAACATCCAAAAGTACGTGCATGAGTGGAATGTTTTTATGATGCATCATTTTTCAATAGATATTATCGATAAATATTGTTCCTTTATTGCTTTATTTGCCTAATAAATTTAAAATGTATTTTTTTCAAACGCAAGATATGTGTGTGTATACTATGTTGGTATAAGTCCAATAAATTAGAAATGGCAAACATCCTCATTAATAATGTAGAGAAGGGCTAACGAGGGAATATTCCTGAAGGAATATCACATTTATGAACTGTTATTATCTCTAGAGTACGATTTGGGGTTCGTTAATATGATTTTATTCTTATATTTCATGCTTTCAAAACTCATTTCGAATCACGGGTTTCTTTATTCAAATTTTATAATAATTTATTGAACTTTTACGCATTAATAGTCCACAGAGAATCATGTAGTTTATTCACATATGATCCAGTATATGGAATAGTTCTAAAACCAAACAATCAAGTAAAAACTGACACAATTCATTCTCGTTAACTTAACCTCGTTGATTTCAATTGCTTATTTGTTTCAGGTATACCAGGAATCACACAATTCCCAATCCAAGGATCACTGATTGATCCAAACTACTTGCATTCACTTATATTGAATTTCAATCTATAATTCAATTAGAATTTGATATTAAATTAAAATGAACAATTATCATAGCTACATTCGAAACTTTATCAATTATTTTTATTTCTCTCTAATTCAATACATTTTGAATTAATGTTTTCCTAAAAATAATATACGTATTTATCTGATAAACAGTTTTCAAACATTTTTTTCAGAAATAACAGTTTTTATACTGGTTTTGGAAATAAACAGTTTTTGAAGAACACACTAATAACTTCTTTCATATTGACTAATAATTACATAAATTTTCCTTCTAATCAAATTTGCCGAAAAAGTGTTCAATAATTTACAGATAGAGAGAATTATGGCAGAGCCATATATAATTGAGTAAAGTACCCTTTTAAACTTCGAGGCCCCCACCATAACTTTCTCTCCTTAAATTACATTAATTCAAATTCATTTTTCTTCACACATGTGGATTCTTAGCATCGAACTAATGAGAGATGCAGAGACACGTATAACAAGACTGTGTTCTCTTCTTTGAGATCTCAGTCACGTTCTGTTGTACAATGGCAGCCTTCTGTTAGATCTCCAGCAAACAACACAAACTGATGAGAATCTTCCAGAAAGCAACTCAGACCAATTGTTTTCCATTCACTCGAAACTGTTAGAAAATCATCTGAATATTGAGTGAAGTCTAATATGCTATACGATCGTCTGTGAAAAATATAATCCCTCGTGAGTAAATGCATCAAATTTAGCATGTGAAGTTAATAGGCAAGATATATTTATTCCTGAGTTAGTAATGGAATATCCCAGGATGAGATCATAATATCCTGAGATATTCCCTTGATATCACGGAATTAAATCCCGTTTGCTTTGTTTCATACCCGTACTAATTTTATCGAATATAATACTTTGGAAGATACCTGCTGTCCTGTAGCTGAGAAGATTTAAAAATTTCATTCTATAATTCATAAAAAAAAGTATTAATAAATTTCAGGAAAAGAAATAAATAAATTTCAGGAAATTAGAAATACAGATCCTGATTTCGATAGAATTTCAAAGAATAGATTTAGTTGTTTACTGGTGGCTTACGTTCAGTAAACATTAGACGAAAGAATCTTATGATGTCTGTATTTATAATGCTTACGTGAAAAGATGTGAAAAAACAACACTTAATGTATATCTTACAATCTTAGGGAGAAATGGATATGGGTTGTTTAGATTAAAATTGAAAATAATTTTCAGGTACCTATTCCAATATTTTCTATTGTTTCATATTCACTGACAACTTAACTTCATTAATTATCTTCACGATTTTTTTTTCGTTCACCATTAAACTTCACAAAAATTATATAGTACATATTACTCCAAATTACATATCACTTTTAACAAAATATTACTGCCTAACTACATATTACTTCGAACTACATATTACTCCCTAACTACATATTACTCCCTAACTACATATTACTCCCTAACTAAACATTACTCCCTAACTACATATTACTCCCTAACTACATATTACTCCCTAACTGCATATTACTCCCTAACTACATATTACTCCCTAACTAAACATTACTCCCTAACTACATATTACTCCCTAACTAAACATTACTCCCTAACTAAACATTACTCCCTAACTACATATTACTCCCTAACTACATATTACTCCCTAACTAAACATTACTCCCTAACTACATATTACTCCCTAACTACATATTACTCCCTAACTAAACATTACTCCCTAACTACATATTACTCCCTAACTACATATTACTCCCTAACTAAACATTACTCCCTAACTACATATTACTCCCTAACTACATATTACTCCCTAACTAAACATTACTCCCTAACTACATATTACTCCCTAACTACATATTACTCCCTAACTAAACATTACTCCCTAACTACATATTACTCCCTAACTAAACATTACTCCCTAACTAAACATTACTCCCTAACTAAACATTACTCCCTAACTAAACATTACTCCCTAACTAAATATTACTCCCTAACTAAACATTACTCCCTAACTACATATTACTCCCTAACTACATATTACTCTCTAACTACATATTACTCCCTAACTACATCTACTCCCTAACTACATATTACTCCCTAACTACATCTACTCCCTAACTACATATTACTCCCTAGCTAAACATTACTCCCTTACTACATATACTCTCTAACTACATCTACTCCCTAACTACCTATTACTCCCTAAATACTCCCATTCTTCAATAGGACATTTATCACCAACTCGCCATCGATCTACAAGGCAAGCAAAGAAGCAGACATAAATCCCTGATAATTTGACAATTAGGTGACAACTAATGGCTGCATATGGGAAATATTCGCCAATAACAATCTGTGAAACAACACCACACTGAAATGTTATACCTGAAAGATAGATACGACTTGGAGGGAAAACTGGCAAATGAAAGATATTATACCTGAAAGATAGGCACAACTTGGAAGGAAAGCTGGCAAATAAAAGATAATATACCTGAAAGATAGATACAACTTAGAGGGAAACCTGGCAAATGAAAAATATTGTGTTCGTGGATACTTAAGATATCATTTAGCATATTAATATTATAATTGGATTGCTTTTCTTGATTGCATTTTATATTATAATTAAAGTGGAAGCTAATAGATTTGCAACATAGATGTTCAAAGATATTTAGTCTGTGCAATTATTTTTCTTCATTACAGTGATAATTTGAATTGAAATAAAAAATGAATAGTACATATTGGTGAGATGAACATTTTTCCAAATTTCTCTGAAGTTTCAAATAAATTGAAAATAATTCGCAATAATTCCAATAGTACTAGATGAAAACATCAAAGGACTCATTGTTTAATGAATGGCCTATTGCGTTAATCTTAACAGTGACAGAGGATATCATGCGTATTTATTTATTAAAGCTAATCTTAGAATTGAAGTTCAAAGAAAAAAGATAAATAAAATTCAAAAATTGATCTTTTATTTGGAAGATTCTGAAAAATATAATCTATCATATACCAACTCCGTCAATTTACATTGAATTTCATTTTGTTTCACAGCGTACACTCTACTGAGTCATTTTAATTTAAATGCTGATGCAAGATTCCCGTTCATAGGAGTCTTTTTCTAGCCATGTGATGTGTTATATCCCCTTTGGACCGAATTGAATAATGCTATCATCAATGTCTCTATGATAATGTAATATGCCAGGGGGAACTTTTACAAAGACCATTCTCACCATCAAAAGAAAAAGGATAGATTCAATTCGTTATTATTTATTGATTGAGTTTATTGTTATTATGGCAATATATATAAATGAATAAGTACATTTGATCTTTCCATTCCTAAATCGGTCAAATAAAATGCATGGTTGTATATATGGAACATTGGAAAAGTATCCATCAGAACAATAGAAAAATAACATTCAAAACAATTGAAAATAATTTCCTAAAATACTAGAGAAATAAAATATCTAACTAATCGATAAAGGAAAAATCTGCAAACCATTGAAAAAATATCCCGCGAAATATCAGGATAATAATTCATCAATACATTAAGGAAACAATCCCGCAAATCATAGAAAAAATTCCGTGTAATATTTGGAAAGAATCGCGCATTACATCAAGAAAATACCCCCAAGTCTCAAGTTAATCTGGTGATGGCTGAGAGTGCGACACGGTTCCAATGAAGAGATTAAAGAGGATCACACTATTGAGACTCTTCAAAGATATGGCAGATGAATCAATTAATTAATTCCTAACGAGAAATTAGCAACAGTGGAGATGAAAGACATCTCGAGCTTTCAATTAATTCTTATTAATACAACATTGAACTACATGAATATTTTATTATGCAATAAAACCATTCAAATCGAATGATTTATAATAACTGAATATATTGATTGATAAACTTTTATTCTTCTTTTTTCTAATGGATAACATAGTCTTTATTAATAATAATAAAACATTCTTTACTAATTTGATGATCTCTATTTAGGTTTTTCCTCTATCATAATACTCGGATGTTCACAGTTCTCCAAAAGTCAGTGTTAGCACATGTTATGATAAGAAGAGGATAAGTTTCTAAAAGTTTAATTTATTTACAGCCTACGTTAACACCCATTTCCCGATTAATGTGACTTTTCCCTATATTCATTTACTGCATTACTTATTCTACAATGACAGTAAAGTTCAAAAACTTAATGGAAGGAGTCCAATCCTCCTCGTGTTTATCTTCTGATAAAGTATGTGTGAGAAACATTTCTGTAGACTATGTTTGAAAAATGGAAGCTTTTATTCTATTCATGGAAAAAAATGTCAGGGTTCATATCTTAATTAGAGGTAAAAATGAACTAGAACTATATGTCAGTTTGATTATCCCGACAAGAATAGGTGCACTAAATTCGCAGGTTTATGGCAGGCCTACCATTTTGTTTATTACAGGGTTATAGAAAGTTAAAGTTTGATGAGTGGAAGTTTAGGATATTCATGAGCTTCTTTCACTAAATGGTGTTTGGAATCACAATAAATGGTCTTAAAGTTGAAAGTAAATTAACAGTATGGAATCTAAAAAATAAAATAAAGATAATGAATTGAAGATATGTAGTTCTGATAATACAGAAGGATATAATTTAACATTATTTTGAAACATATTATGGTACACGGAAAACTACCACGCGGAAAACTGTTGAAGCGGAAAACTGTCAGGCGGAAAAAAGCCATGCGGAAAACTGCCAGTTACTTATTGGCAATTTATGTATTTTATTTTTTTATTATTCTGAAATGTTATTTAGTTATAAATACATTCTAAGAACAGTTTAATTCATTAAAAAAACAGCGTTAGCCATCCGTCAAGGGATTAAGGGGGCATACATTTTTTACAGTTATAACTACAGTATAGAGTTATTGGATTACTTAATATTCAATGGTAAATAGCATTTCAACAAATTTACTTCATTAAACAAATGGTAAAACAAACTTCAGTACACACAAAGAAATTGTAAATATCATTTCTAACTTATTTGTTAAGTCACGTACATTTTGAAAACATGTATAAATTTATATATATGTATCTATATAGGATTGTATATGTTTCTAAGATTTATAATTTATATTTTGTATATTATAAATTAGGTGAATGTTGAATCACTTATATGCATGTTCCATATTTATCACATTTACAATTTTATCATTTTTACATACACACTTTCATTTTTACAATTTTCATTTATATGTAAAAGTATTATTAATTTATATGCAATCCATTTCGATTGAGTGAAATTGTCAGAGAATTAGGTAGGTAATAGCAGTTTGATAATCATAGATGTTGCGTTGCAAATTATAAATAGATCACAAACATCGATCAAATTTGTTTCATAATGAGTACAAGCGAATATTAAGCTTGAAGGCTTGTCCAATTATCAAATTATGAACAAAATAGATTAAATTAGACACTAAACCCGTTGAGCAATAATAATGTAGAGGAGCGTTGTGTAAACAAATAAATTGTACTCTGTCCTTAATATAATTATAAATTAGTTTCATCTCTTAGTATTCTCTAAGAAAGGTTTCATTTTTTTTCAATTTATATCTTGCATTTGATTTTTTTACTGTAATATTACGATAATAATGATTTTAATATATATTTTTAATTAATTTGTCAACATTTAACTACATATATTTTTGTTTTGTATACTAAGTAAAAATGAATCTTCTCTGAACTCATTTTAACTAAGAGCTAACGTCGTTTTTTATAAATTTAAATGTTATTACTGGCTAAAGTCATTAAATTCAGCAAGTGACTGGCAGTTTTCCGCTTGGCAGTTTTCCGCCTGGCAATTTTCCGGACACCCATATTATACCTTCGGTAGTGATGAAAATTGATTTAAAAATTGATCTCTTTGTTAGATAACTTGAATTCAATGAACGAACATCTGCTCTTGGTACGCATTCGTGTCATCACTTCATATTTCCAGATCAATCTGTAGTTTTACGGAACAATATGATGATAATATGAATTGTACATTGAATTTAAATGTTAGGAAAGCTATTGAGCACTGTCATACATATAATCCCTAAGGTGTCTCTTAAATACATCTATTGTTGCTAGGTTTAATTAAACAAACAGCCATCCATTCACTCCATACGATTGTTTCATTGTTGCAAAGCGTATAGATGCACCTGCACCTCAATGGTGACTATTGATGGGAATTTACTCCATCACACTAACAGATGGAGATACAAATACTATGTTTATATAAGCCATCATTTGCATATGTCTTACTTCATTGTAAGTATTCAATTTATATTCTGGGACTGATAATACTCTACCATAATATTGATCAGGAAGAGTATCTATTGAGAGCAACATTATATGCCATGGCTAGAAATTTACTTTCTACTCACTTCAATCGTTCTTACTTTTAGTACTAATCATACAGTTATTGGATAATAAGATTTAGTATCCTATTATATTAAATAGTTACAATAACCGGTAACCTATCATAATTTTAAAACTAACCAAACCTAATCAACAGAGTTAATTAATTTCTATTTATACCCACTTGATTAAAAAGTTCAAATCGTTTTCTAATTTTATAAAAATTGTTCACAATATTACGTTGAAGGTATTGTGTAAAATGTAAATGATATTGCATAAATGATATCACGTGAATGATATTACTTGAAATGTGTACCAATGATTGAATAGTTTTCGCATTATTTATGGTTGCTATTTCTATTCGAGACATAGCTTAGTTACTGAAGTCAATCAATTAGCTTCTTAATAATGTAAAATGTATTATGGCTTCCACCCATTGACTTTATCAAAAACTACTAAATAGCTGAGGTGAATTCAATGCGAAGCCCAGAGAATAAGTTGTGGTTATGGGTGACAAACTTAAACTTTAGACATTTTTAGGGATATTTTTTTTAGGTTACTAACTTATTGATTGGCTATAGAGATTTGCTAATAAGATAGACACACAGCCCCTGCCAGGTCATTAAACAATCATGAAGAGTGTAGTAGTACAACAAACTACATTACATTCATGTATGTTCAGAGTTTCGAAGTACTTATTAATTGATATGTAATTTAGTTAAACTCGTAATTATATACTAGGAGGAGTTTTTTGCTCCACCCCTGTTTGCTCCTTTTCTTGTCGACCAATCAGGAAAGAGCTATCATTGAAAACATTATAAGTAAAAACTTTATACTTGAGGCAGTGCATCGACGAAAGCTTATTAATGAGTAGTGTCAGTATCTAAAAACATAAGGCGAGGTTTATTATATTTACAAAAAATTAGACGCAGGAAACCTATACTGATTGGATGGTTCTAGGTAAATTCCCCCGCGGAAAATTCTACCACGGATAGTTCTACCAGGAAAGTTCAACAGCTGATAGTTCCACCACAGAATATTCCACCGCCAGAAAATACCACCGCGGAAGATTCCACTACGGAAAGTTCCACCAGGAAAGTTCAACCGCTGGTAAGATCCACCTCGGAATATTCCACCACCAGAAAATTCAACCGCGGAAGATTCCACCGCATATTTCTGTATTTTATTTACAAAAGGTATAACATTTAATAAAACTGATTCAACGAAAACTGTGTTTATGGTGTTAACCGAACAATATTTTATCAGTTAAAAATGAAGAAATTATAAGAATATGTTATGTTAAGTGAAGGCCTAAAAGGAAAGCTAAGGAGAAAATATGAAATAATAGACAGATCAATATATTTTTTAAATATGAATCGATTCAATTTATGAAAAAAATTAAAAAGTGTAAATTGAACAATAAAGTTCCACTGCTCCAGTGAACAACAATTTAGATTCAGTTTCATTATCCTTTAAACATTTATATGATCAAACTGAAATTAAGGATAATATTTTGTTTGTAATATAAATTAAATCTAATATACATATATTATCTATCACCCTAGTTTTAAAATGTATCACTATATATTTCAATTTGAATCAGCGACTGTAAATGGTGGAAATAAAAAAAAATTACACGTACTGAAATGAAATGTTTAATTAGTATCGATATATTTCAATACAAAAAAGAAAATTAAATAGATAAAACTTACTGAAACTGTAAAATAATTATAATTATTACAAAATAAAGTTTAAATATAATGCGTTTCAACCAAATTTTGAACATAAGATTAGGCAGGAAAATTGCGGTACATTAACTAGCTTTGATTTGAAACCACAGATACATGAATAAAAATGATAACTTCAAACTCACATAAGATATTTAAATCATAACACATATAGAGTTTTTTTCTTTTTTGATATGCAACATCTTACTATAAATTCGGTTCAGCAGGTCTCTGATTTGAATTAACTCTAAACAAATTTACATTAAAAACATGCTTGTCATATTGCTTCTTAATGTTAACCTTTTCAATAATGAAACCTAAAAAAATATATTTTGTATCAAACATCAAAATTTGAACTCAGTGTTTCTAATGATAGAATCAACTAGCTAAATTTATCAGTGTTGCCACAGGTTGGTGTTCCAATACCAGCGTCATATTCTGTCACGATTAACCAGTTAAATATTTAATCCTATATGATGGCCGGATTATTGATTGTTTTATAATTCAAGAGAAGATTTGTTTATTTATAAATTTATAATTATCAATTATACCTTGACTTTAAATAAAACATTTTACAATAAACTGTTTATTTATATTGTTCATTTGTATATTTCAAAATGGTGGAATCTTCCACGGTGTCATTTTCCACATCTGCCATTTAACGCCGGTGGAATCTTCCGAGGTGGAATCTTCCTGGTGGAACTCTCCGCCGGGGAACTTTCGCGGTGGAATTTACCGGCCACGTGATTGGATACATCGGTGGATGGGACATAATACTTATATTAATAATTATTTCAATTTGAATACATCAATATAGAGAACAAAATACCTATAGAGAACCAAATAAAATTTCAATTACCAGATGTGCATTTATTCTTGATAAATATTACAATTGTTATCTAAAAAAAATGTATCATAAAATTTAAATGTATTCTTTGTGGAGAAAAAAGTATTATCTCTAAATTGAATATTTGTTAATGATAATATTTCGATCCTTATTTAATAATAACATTTGACATTTTCATTCTATTGAAATTTACAATATTTAGATATTGAGAATGTTAATCCCCTAATTATTATATCTTAATCAAATCTATGGTGGGTACACAGAAGATAATGATTGGAAAATGCCTTCTTTCAATCATCAATGTTACTTAAATTAACGCAAAATTTTCAACAAGTCTCTTCTCTAAATAAGTTAAGCAAATTTTCCAAAGAATATTAGTTCATTAAGTGTAACAATAAATTATTCCTAACACGTTGTCTTATTTTCGCGTTCTTTGGTATATTATTTATTATAGTCCGTGGGTATTACCTCGTAAATTATCTGCTGTGAATAAATTCTGAACAAGAGCCTATTTGGGAGAACTTTATTCTCAAGAGAAACTTTCAGTAATATTTATGAGTCGTATGAGAAAACTCTTTCCTTAGATCTTAAACGTGTCTAAATGTTTCACAGTGATCATCTTTGTATAATATTTAAATATACTGGTAGTACAGTGGGAAGAGTTTTCCTGTACGGAACTCGAAGGAAAATGTTTTCTAAATTTTAAATACATTCAGAAAATGAAATGACACCTATTTATTAAACGTGTCAGCATAACTGACTTATTCTTTTCAAAACGATATTCTTCTCACAATAAAATAAAACCAATTATAATTTTGAATATTGAAAATATAATAATATTATCTGAATAAATATTAAACTATCTTTAGAAACAATATGAGTTCAGTTTCAATTTTACTAATATTCATTATTTCTTTCTACTCTGTAATTTGTTGAAAAATATTAAATCATCAACTGGAAATTATCAGGTGAAAATTTTATATTCGTACAATTCTCGCTCAATCTACTTCGATCCAACCATAATTTTTTGGCCACTTCTTTAAATCCTCTTGTTCTGTCACTTCATGTAAGTGATAGTAAGTCAGAATAATATTTATGGTCCTTTAACCCTTTATGGCCTAAAAGGACGTATCTGCTCCCTTTCAAAATATCCACCATACGTGTTAGCATGAACAGTGCTTTATTCCAGGCAATTATACAACGAGTTAAATATATATAAAAGATATTTCCTAAAAACTCCTGAACAATGAATTTGAAAATTAATCTGAACAAATAATAAGCAGGGCAAATTGAAGCTTGTTTAATATTTACATTTAGGTTAGTAAACTGAAACACCGTTCACTACCAATATTACGACTTTGCGCATACAAGGTTCTAACAAGAATATTTTGGATTCTAGCTAATATTAAATTCATCCGTCATATGCTTGATTTTCATTTTAGGTATTTTTGCACTACAGAAAACTTCTCAATAATTCTAATCTCCACTTTATAAAATAGGCAAGCAATCATCTAAGACAAGCAGGAAACATAAATTCACAAAGACACGGAAATATTCATATAAAGAGCTGCTTCCTTCACCCTCTATTTTAGAGTTATTTTTTTATTAGACTACACACTATATTTTACAGTTGCTGAAGAAAAACTGCCCAAACGAATCTAATTAGATACGTACAGCACCAAATTCTCTACCTATCTCATACAATATAGGAACATTCAATTGAACACCATATTAATATACAACTCCCTCTGGTGGAGGGGTTTGGAAACTTAAATCAGGAATGCTTATAATACAACGTTTAATTAAATTTTTCTCAGTGAAACAATTGCTAATTTGTGTAACTTTTGATATCGTCTTCTATTCGCGACTGGTTAAACTTACATAAAGGTAAGCACAGTTGTGATTTTTATTTTGTTTAATATGTTTAGTTTGCCTATATATTATGAGGATATTATAAAAGTTTTTTTTTTCAAATTCAAATTATTTCAAGGCCTAAAGGCTTATCTTGAATAAAATTTCTTGAATCGAAGATTAAATAAATTCTTTAAGTCCAGAATCGTGTCCGAACAATTCGTCAAGGGGACATTTTGTTGTGGACAATTTGTCACGGGGCCATTTTGTCGTGGACAGTTCGTCACGGAAACTTTTCGTCGTGGACAATTCGTCGTATATATTTATTTATTAACACAATTTTTTTATCAATCTTAAGAAATCCTTAAACTACATACGAAGTTTTTGATTTGGTTTGATCTGAAGTATTAAGTTTTGTTTAAATTACTCGTATTGTTGATACCAAGTTTTGATATTATTTCAATAATTGATCGTTTATATTTTTATATTTTAAATATTTAATAATCTATTTTAAAATATATAATTATTCATTTCAAAAGGTGAAAAAAACAATCAAAATAATGGAATATTACTAATCTTTTCATCAGAAAATTCTTTTGTATCGTTGATACCAAGTGATGTAGGGTTGGACGGGGTATCACTGCGCACAATCACGCAAACTCTGTATTAACTCAAAAACCAAATGTACAAGAGGAACTCTTTTTCTCTTGATGAAATGGTCATGTATGAGAATGGTTCTCAATCAGTTTTGAAATAATATATAAATAAATAAATTACTTATTGGCCATTTTTCGTGCGTAACTTCTTGTGAGTGTATAGGGGTATCACTGCGCATTGCCTAAATACAACACTCCTCTCCCCTTCAAATCACCTTTTCACCATCTTATAAATACCCCTACCCTCCCCATCTAAACCCTCTTCCTTCCCCATCTAAAAACTCCTCTCCTCCCATATAAATCCCCCTCTCTTCCCATCAAAATCCCCATCTCCTTCAATATCAATCCCCATCTCCTCTCATAGGAATACCCCACTCTTCCGATCTGAATCCACTTCTACCCTATCTAAATCCTTCTCTCCCCCATTTATTTCTCCCTCCCCCCTTCCAAATCCCATTCTTCCTCATCTAAATCCCCCTCTTACCCATCTAAATATATGTGTTTCCCTAACTAAATGACCTCTCCCCAATCTAATTGTCCCATACTTTAAAAACACATATTTAATGAATCTGCAACAAATTTAACACTTAAATTTTACGTAACTAGTTAACTACTCATATCAAATAATATAATACGACCTTAGGTTTATTGTTTTTCAATATTTTAATTCAATAACCTCTCATTCCCCCTCCTAATAACCCCCACATCAAGTAGCATAGGTACTACGATCGTAAGTTTATTGTTAATCAAAATTATAATAAAAAACACCTTATTCAATATTTATGTCTCCATTAAAAGCTAAAAGCACACAATTTTATATTTATTTACATAAAAATATGGTTATTAATGATGCGCAGTGATACCCCTCTACCTTTTAATTATTTGGGGTATTACTACGCAAGTCTGTAGCGGGAAAACAGTTAAAACTGAGAAGTTGAAGAATGATGTAATGCAACTGTTACAGTTTATGTTAACATGTCAAATCGGTATGAATCTATTAATCTCGGTTCTAGAGTTATTGGTGAGTTTGCGGGGTTTTAAAATCACCGGCGCAAACTTTTTGAGAGCACTACATTTATCGCGACTTAACTCTAGAAATACTAATAAGATAATGGTGCGTCCTGATGTTTATGGGAGAAAAAAAGATGGTAGAAATGATGGTGCAATCAGATTTAGGCTAAACTAAGTGGTTTTCAAATTATAAGAGGTTCGTAGTGATACCCCATGAAAATGATATGCGCAGTGATATCCCGTCCTACCCTACATATTGCACCGTTTTAAATTTGTAATATTTGGAAGAAATGGAAAATAGGTGAATTTATTGGTGAAATGAAATATGAAATTCATTAATGGTATGAAATATGGCGAAATGGTATAGATGGCGACTAATTGTCCATGCTGAATTGTCCCCGAAACGAAATGTCCTAGCACCGTCCTTAATACCTACCTACCAGTAATCTAACACTTACTTAAGGCAACAGTTAACGGAAAGTGGATGTTTATAAATCAAAACAGTTAAATCAAAAATATCTTAAAGTCAGGTTGTTCCATGTTTATCTTAACCTTAATGAGTTTGACTGTCATAATCAACGAGAAGGTTTGACTATTTGTTAAAATACACATATCTTATTTGTAAATCTACGGTACTTTATTTTTTAGGATCAAGTAAAGATAACGGACCAGAAACGGACCAGGTAAAGTTATCGGACCAGAAATTAAGCTGGTAAAGATAACGGACCAGAAAATTAGCTAGTAAAGTTAACGGACCAGAAATTAAGCTGGTAAAGATAACGGACCAGAAAATAAGCTAGTAAAGTTAACGGACCAGAATACATTTCTTAATCATAAAAAAAATATTTGCTAAAGTATTTAATAAAAATACAACCTTATAAATTATAATATTAATGGTTATACATTAATTTTGCATATATTATTAATTGAAAGAATTGATAAAAAAACTTGATCCATATTAAAAAATGGAAAAAACTTCTGCTTAAATCCTTTGATGTGGTATCTATGATTCCAAAATTATGTTTTTATCCCAATTATTGGTCAAGTATTAAAAATTTAACCTATTAAAAATAACGGACCAGAATAGAAGCTAGTTAACATAACGGAAGAGAATTCAAGCTAGTAAAGTTAACGGACCCTGGTCCGTCATCTATACATGATCCATTTTCTACAAGTTCTTTGTATACATATTAAACGAATGTGAACCAAATTTCAAGTAAAAATATTGAATATATAAGGAGAAATAAATACATAGGTATATAAGACATTGGCAACTGAGTGAGCTGAACTGTGATTGGGTGGGGTCTGAACTAATCACAGCTCGTACATGTGTCTCTTCTCCATAAAAACGTGGGAGAATTCGTACGTATTGGCTAACCAAACTGTATTTCTACGTTGCTACACGTCACCAAAGTACAATAAATTCCATAATTTACGTGATTTACGCTGATTTACGCAATTACGTAAATATTTCCCAACTTTTAAATAAAAAAATACATTTGGTTTTTATGTGGAAACAAGGTCAAGAAAGTCCAGTAAATTTAGAGGAATGTCATGACAGATATAAAGTAATTTTAAAAAGAGGGACCTAGAAAACACACGTCAAACTCATTAGGGTTAAATTTTGCGTCCTTTTTAATGACACGTGCACACTAGTGACACCAACTTTCCGAGTACTGTAATTGTGCAACTACTGCAACGTAACAAGAAGACAATAATACTCACATCCAATTCCAGCAGTCAAAGTTATTAGCCCCTTTGAAGTCAATATCAAGTAGTCAATAAATACTCTGCATCTGATCGCTGTGGTAATATTTTCCTTCTGTAGCACCAAAACAATCTAGAACTTTTCTCACTACAATCTCTTATCATCCTAACTTTTGTAGAGTGTTAGTCATCGTAGATGTACAGAGGGGTACACACTGCCACAATATTGCTAATCGGATGTGGAAGAATATTTGGTTTATTGTGATAGTTAGCCTGTTTTATTTTAATTGAATGATTACCGATAAAAAAAGGTTTTTATTTTAATTAATAAAAGGAAATTTTAAAACAGTTAAATGCACTGAATGACTTATTTCAAATTCATTTGGTAGAAGTGCATTGATTGGAAGTTAATTAATTAGGAGCACATTTATTAGATGTAAATCAAATTGAAGTACAATAATTTGAAGTACATTTTATTTTAAAATTAAAATAACATCTTTATGTTTATTAAAAAATTCTTCGGTAAATGATAAATGAAAAAAGAGATTGAACCGTATAATACAGCACACATTTGAAATTATTCCGTACAAAAACATTAAATTGCAACTCCACTTAATCTTCTATGGCCCCACAATAAATACATAACATATATATTGACTGTCAAATTAGGTGATTGCTAATAAATTGAATCAATAGATAGAAATTAGTTTTTTAATGTTTCTTTTAACAAAATAAATTACTGTTTTTACTTCATGAAACCAGAAGATTTCCCAACATTGCCTACAAAACAAAAAATCACAAGAAAATCCCATTTTGCGCAATTCCTCGTAATCAACGGTGAGGTTAATTTAAGAATGGAGTTGTGAAAATATCGAATGTTTCATTCATAACTTCATTAGCGAGGAGAACTTCTCATATTTTTCATGTCTGCAGCAAAAATAGGAATTGACCAAGTTTTGAAAATTCCTTTGGGTGCGAGTAGGAATGCATAAATTGTCTGTGTTTAAATAAGCAATTTAACGGTTATCTGTCTCTGAATGCATTTTATAACCAATTATATTTATTAAGCAATCATATGCATTCATTTCTTGTTCTGGTAATTAATGAGCTAATTCGTTAAATCCGTAAACAACTCTTTTTCATTAGGGTTAATCTCACAGCCCTTGCACACTTACAGTTGTCCGGAAGTGAGCATCGGGATATAATATGAACGAATTAGAACTATAGAAACCTCTGATTTTGTTAACTGTCACATTTCGAGTAAATGACTACTGCTGGGTGAGGTAACGTTATACAATATTTATTTTAATGAAACTAATTGATAGTTGATAATAAAGAAGTAATAATTCTAAAGTAATTGCAAATTAGTTGAAGTATGATATTAAAATATATTTTAAAAAATCCCCTAATTCAATTTTAGACTATTCACTGACTTTAAAAAAATGTCATATTTAAATTTTTATGTTCACATAAATAGCAAAAACAAGTAAACTGACTAACAAGGCTATTGTTGTCTAACGAGTTGCTTGAGGTCAACTTTCAGAGAATAATCGGATCTCTGAAAAAGTTCCAAGAAAAGAATCGTGACTCTGATTGCCTGTTGGTTGGAGAGAATTCGTTTTACAATAAACTAATTTACTTGCTCATAAAATAGCGTGTCATTGATAGTATTTTTTTTTGTACATTTAACAATCCTTTTATATGTCCGTGTCTTAAGATTTATCACTCTTATTGTTAAAAATTTGTATATTTAGCAATCTCACAATTTCAAGTCGTCTATTTAAAGCAATAATTATTTCAAGTCGTATACTTAGCACTCTATTCTTTCTTTTCAAAATAATGTACTTTAATTTGTGTATAAACAATATATTTTCAGCATACCCTCCATAAAAATATTTTTATGTTGATTTAACTTCACAGTCTTACATTCTTTCACTCAGTTTCTTTTATAGCTCTGCTCATCTAATTTGGTTTGTCACTAAAAATTCCAGGAGTCTTTCACACTCGCTATGCTTGGAAACCTTAACAATAAAATATAAAATAAGAAGTAGGAATGTCTTGGCAAGCAAGTGCTGCTACTGGGAATAATTTACATAAATACAATATATTTCTCTCATGTTTCATGCAAAGGCTACATAGACAAACTGATTTCATTTTGAATGCAAAGTGCATTTTTCTGAATAACTGAAGATTCTCAGACAAGGAACTCACTTTCTCATAATCAGATTGATAAATATATCTCTAATTCATGTAAGTACCATTTGATTATAATATTACACAAACAAAATCCAGGGACTATTTTATGGGGCCACTGGAGATTAGTAAAACACATTATTAACTTTCTCTATGAGAAAAATGTCGCACGATCTGTATTGTGTTTACTAATTTTACTGACAACTATCTAGTTTACTCATCGATGACTGAATTACCTTTAACCTAGTATGTTCTAATTTAAAGTTTCTTAATCAACCAAGTATGCAAGAAATCACTCAATTCAGTGAGATAAAAGATCCCAAAAGAAGCTCATTTCAAGTCTGGTTACTTAGGCTTCCCTCGTGGCTCTGAATATCAATGATATTGTATATAATGGAGATCTGCTGGCAAGAAATACAGAGTACTCACGACTAATTTACCCTCTGCATTAAGTAATAAACAAAAACAGTACTAAAACTACCCAATTCCAAGGTATAAAAAAAGGCAGGGAATAATATAAATTCAATTTACCAATAAAATTTATATAATTTTATAATGTTCTCTAATAATTTCATCTTCAAAATATCACAAAACGGGCCATTTAATATATAGTGGTTCTTCAAGTAGAAAAGGAGTTCTTAAGTTAACCAAGGTGTAGAAATCTCTTTCGGGAAAATATTAACCCTAGTAACCTAGTCTTTAAAAGTTTGCTCTGTAACATTGAGACTGGTCCGTGCGAGCTTGTCTTCATTAAAACTATCATAAAATCTTAACAAATTGACCTTTCGATATCTTTTCTTCATAAAAACCTTCATTTGATATTTTCACATCCATTGGTAAATGCTAAAGAATAATTATCTATTTAAAATAAAATTGACAAGCAAAGATAAGAAACAAATATTTCTTAGGTTTTCTAACTATTTGCGCAAAAGCCATTTTCACCACCCTTCGATAAAATCCTTAAAACATTCTCAAAAAATATCAAAACTGAATGAAAACTTAACTGTGTATGGAAAAGGGTTCAACAATGTAAAAAATATCAAAAGTTGCATGTACCATAAATACTTTTCGAAATGTAATCACTTAAATTCGTATTCTGTTTTTTAAGACACCCTGTATATTTGATTAAATGATCATAATATGAGTATCTTTTCATTTATCTCTTTCTTGTTTGTGTTATCTTATGTATTTATGTTGAAACGTAAAATTTATGATAAAACAGCTTCCAAATCGGTTTAAAAATAAAATTATTAATACTTTTGCATAAGGACTGGTGCGCCTGGACCAGTCCCTAGGTTACTAGGGTTAAACCAATAATTTGACAATATTAGGGCAACATTGATAAGAAAAATCTTTGATGAAGGGAAATTTCCATATAAATTTCACTTTTGATTTTTTAGTGAAATGTAATGTTTTCAAGCTCAATATACTCGTGAGCTTTTTTGCGAAAGCTGCAATGGCCTTTTCCTTGGATTTATATTTTTCTACTGAGTAGGTATTAGGCTTATCCTGCGTGAGTACCGATGAAGATAATTTATCTCCTCAAACGATGTGAAAATATGTGCTTTGATGGCTTAGATATACATGTTATTTGTAGCCCATAGAAACACAATTTCAGTCTTTAACAAATATAGCTGAAAATTGATGTGAATCCTATTATTTCTTAATTAGTTGAATAAGTTAATTATGAATCAAATGTTATATTGAATCAAATTCCAATATTTACACATTGTCACTCTATTCTTAAGCTTCAACTGTTTTCTACATTCATTTATATCTTTCACCGGAGTTAAGTGGCTCTAAATTGCAGAAAATTAATTACTATTACCTCTTCTTTTTGAGAAAGAATCTTTGCAATAATAACAAGAAAAAACATTCAAATATAAGCAGTCCATTATAAAGAAGAAGTATATATACCATTATTTAGGTCTATGGACTATAGAGACTATTTATCATCACTTACATTCAGGTTCACATTACAAGCATAAATAAGGTAGAAGATAGTTAGTTATGTTCGGTTGAGGGACTTCGAAAGACACAATCGGGACTATTAATTCGAGTAAGAGAGGATAAGCCATGAAAGAAGGCAAACGAGGACTCTTTGTGATGTTCAAGAACATCTCATAACTAATTCACATCTATTACCTGGCTTCATTTAAGTTTCTATTAGATCCTCATTTAATTAAATTAATTTGTAATATAGAATCTAATTTTAATGTTGCTTTTATAGTTATCTTAAATTATTTATGTTGGATGCATAATGTATTTGTCTCCAATTACCATATTAATGCATTACTAATTATCTCGATGGTAAAATTTTGAAAGAATATTTGATTGGTGTGCTCAAAAAGCATTTGTTACTTCCGTCAAAATTTTAAAAATATAGTAAAGAACCCATAATGTTTTTGAGAAATTGCCTCTACTGCATAATATTCTATTGATACAGTGATGCAATCAGAATGTGTTTATGGAAAACTCTTCTCTTATTGGTCGGCGAGGAGGTGGAGCCAACTGGAGGCGGAGCACTAAGCTGCAAGTGTCTCTTCTCCCCGTTGACTCCTCCTCCTTGCATACAGTGAGGAGTCGAATAAAACTATGTTTTAAACAATAAAAACTTTGAAACTCTCAATACAGATGGGTGTAATATAGTTTGTTGTATCTGCTAAGTTTCTTGTCTGTGCCCAGTAAGATTGTTTGAAGAGCACCTCGTCACACAGATACACTTATTGGTCAAAATCCATAGACATTCAATGAATGAATAACTTTAAAAACTTTATCCTAAAAGCCTTAGCCACAAGGAACAATAATTTAAAACTATACTCTTAGTAGTAGTAACCTTTTCAGAATGTACTTTTCCTCTAAAAAGATACAATAAATTTGATAGCATAAATAAACGAATGTATTGTCAGGAATTATTCTTTAATAATTGATTCTTAACTGTCATACAAAGGTAAATTCTGTTTGTTCTTTCTGTATAAACTTCATTCATTCATTGACTCTTTTTCATCGAAAAAAAAAATTGTGAGAATTTAAAATTGTAAAATAAACTTGCAAATAAAAATATGTATATTGTACGTATATACCAAGAGAGCATTTAATGTTTTATGTATTGTTTCAGTTAAATGTATTTGTCGGTATAAAACACTGCGCTACGTTTCCTCTAACTTCAGTAAAAGAGCTGATTACTTTGAAGTTCAAATTGCAACAAGTCGATTTCTCGAAATCAATTTCAGGACGTGGACTAATTTTGTTCTTGTTTATGTGGTTAAAGTTTCAATAGGGAAAGTACAGAGTGAAATGTGGCTATAAACTGGCAAAATACTTTATATGATGTATACTATATAGGCTCCTTCAAATACATAAAGAGGTTGTTATGGTTAGGTCATAGAAAAGTATATTGGCATTTGACTTATTATTTATTGCCCCACATGCAATCACATATATATGTAATATAAAAGGAATTTTTATAAAATAATATCAATATATAGGTATATTTCGTAGGACATTAAAATGAGATTAATCTATATATACTAAGTACATAAATAAAAAGAAAATATAATTAGGTTTTGAAAATATAATAATATTTTCATTGTATTTTAACATAGCGATATTATTCACGAACTATGCTAAAAACAAACAATTTTTTCTTATTCCTTACTGTATTTAATTTATGTAATACTATCTTATATACATATGCACCATTCGTATGAAAATGAAATTCTAGTTATTTGTTAACAGGCAATAAATTTCGTATTTCAATCGGCAATAGATTTGCTATTCTCCAAAGCATCTTACCAATTTCTTGTCTCACTTCATCTAAACGGCATCCATTTCTCTAATATTTGGTGGATGCATTAAATTCTTGCTAACTGAACATCTTAAATGAAGGCAATAGAAGTGATGGATGAGACGCTGGAGTGACTTACTGAAGCAGCCAAAGATTGATGTTATTCTGGGTACAGGGTAATCAATGCATCAATGCATCAACAGAAATATAGAACTAAGGCCTGAGTACAGGGTAATCAATGCATCCATGCATCAACAGAAATATAGAACTAAGGCCTGAGTACAGTGTGATCAATGCAACCATGCACCAACAAGATTGTAGACTTAAGGCCTGAGTGGTTCTAGGTCAATTCGCCGAAAACACATTCGCCGACAACACTTTCACCGAAAACACATTCGCCGAAAACACATTCGCCGAAAACACTTTCACCGAAAACACATTCGCCACACGACACATTAGCAGAAAATATGACAATTTTTTAGCAGTCTAAGGTTTACTAAAAAAATTATGTTTATTGAACATCCTGTTTTAAATGAGTATTTGAATTTGATCAATTTTTTTATTAACTATAAATTAAACGGTAATTAATTGTCACAGCAGATAATTTACAAGCCATATAAATGCTTGTTCTTAGTCCCATTATAAAAGTTTCTAAATAAATTTAGTAAGGGTTTACCTTCTGTTTTCATCGTATTGTCAATATTTTATGAAAGGAATAGTTATATTAATATGCTTAAAATCTAGAAATAAATCTGATTTAACTATACCTTCAATAGTTGGTGAAATTTTCGAATTTAAAGTTGGGTAGAGTTTTTGTGGGTCACCCTGTATAATGAAAGCTTCACGATCGACTCACAGTAGTAGATTGATTCTACATGTATATAGAAGGATTAAAATGAAGTTAATAAACTGACACAAATAATGCAGCAATAACATTATATGAGGTAATTAAGTTAACGAAAATTTCATAAAGTTCAACCAATAATTTTGTAGAATATTGTAAAGTAATTTATACACTTATATGTAAGTTCATCTAAAAGTTATTTCATCTGGACATATGAAATAAATTTGTTTATATTTTAATTAATCATATTTTTCGGAGAATGTGTCGTTCGGCGAATGTGTCGTGCGGAGAATGTGTTTTCGGCGAATGGACCGGTCACCGGCCTGAGTATATACATATAAGCTGTGTTTTATTACATGACTATTTTTAAATATTTTTGATATTAATTGTTATACATATATGTAGATACTATATTTGGTTCGACAGTCTCACAATTTCATGAGAATTTCAACACGAATCTCAATTTCCTGGATCCAAAGATGACAAGGCTGTATGAAACTTAGGCTCAGAAATTCAACTGAGGATTTTCCCCGGAATGAATTAGATATTTTTTGCAAAAAGACCTGATTGACTCCAGGTCTAAAACTTCTGAAATCATGTAGGGAAATTCTATAGGAGAATGTATTGTAGCAATTAATACCTATCTTTTATTTCACCAAATAATTCCTATTCTGTTAACTGATTTTTTCATTAATGAAAAAATTCATATTCTGATTTTTGATTATTCGGATAAGGTGTTCACATAATTTGGATAATTCAGCCAATGAATGAACCATGCTAATAATACATACGATATTAAAAGTATTCCAACTTCTGAATTCTTACAATTCTGGTGGATAAAAATACATTAATATTATTTCTACAGTCTTGCATCTTATATATAGATTGGAAAGTAATGTGGATCAACTCAACTAATATTATATTTTATTAAAAAAATGAAACTTAGAAAATACTTAAGTGATACTTATCACTGTATTCAAGTTATATTCTAGTAATGTTTTCCCTCTATTTTAATAATACTTTTGTCCCAATTAGTAAGTGATATTATCCCCTCCATTTAAAGTGTATCTTTCCCTTCTATTCAAGTAGTACTTTCCCCATATTTAATCTCAATCAGAGTCTCACATTGTTCACTCATTAGGCATGAATTCGAACCAATCACATGACAGTATTCTAATAGCAGTCATTTGCATCCACCAATCACGTCATTATTATCAGCTGACAAATGACTCTGACGAGAAATTGACTTTGGGAAATGATGACGCGTGGTTTGAATTGACGAGTGCACTTGCTAGTTATTTGGGAAAATTATATTGATTTTATTGTAAGTGAAGAAAAACACTTTACTTCCTGCTGTAAACATGATTATTATATGCAATATCAGCTCTGATATAATTATACAAGGTTGGGTTAGCGATAGTGACAAAATATATACTGTACCGTTTTACTTTCATTTTCCAGTCCTACAATCTGTTGCGCTATATTTCAATATCCACCGTTATTGCAGGTTGGCAGACGACATTGTATTAACATTAATCTTATCACTGTGATGATGTGAAATTCTGCAAAACATTTTGTCAATGTTACTAGGTTCTGTTAAGTCTTGCATAATCTCGTAATATATAATATCAGTGAGCCATTGAATTGCCCTATAAGATAGCTAAGATTTGTACAAATCACCTCAGTTACTCTTTCCAGTGTTGGTTCACCATCATTTTATACTGCAACCCATTCCAGCTCTTTAATTCCCCTCCATGAGCCATCTAACATTTCCAGTCAATTGGTCAGTGTTTGACTTAGACACAACAACCGAAGTTAGGAGATCGTTAAAACTACACTGCTTGGTTAGCTGCTATTTATTAGGGAAATAACTGGTGTGAACATTCAGAACATCCCTAATTATTGAAAGAATTAAAATCACCCATTTTTTTCTATTCTACAAAATATATATTTTATATAATTATTACTGTATCTCATACACTTATAAAGCATTGACAAATAAATTTATTTCAAAGAAAAACAACGTATTTTGTATCAAACAAATGATGTCTAACAAATAACAACGTGTTTTTCATCACTATTCCATTCTAATTAAAAGCTCATAACTTGTCTGATATTCTAAACTGACTGTTTTTGCTCAGAGAAAACTGATGTATTTGTTCATTTTTATCCAATATTAGGTATATCAAAAGGCTATGAATTTAAGATAAATAACAATAATGAGCAAAGCAAAATCTTTAGCGTATTTTCTCCCATCTATAATTACATTTAATAATTAAATTTAGTTCAAAGTTTATGAAAAACAGTTTTCTTCATTTAGAGTATTCCTAAATCCTTTCTTGTAATTTATTTTATAGATCTGAAAAGTTGGTAAATAAATTTTAGTTACACAAAATTTCATTAAGAAACACTGCGATAAAATGGACAAATTTGTTTACCAAATTCATTCACCACATAAGTAAACCTTGTATTTAAGCCAGGTAGGTTGGTTTTCAATTGCTTAAGTTGTACTCAATAGAGAAAATGCAGTAGGAGGTCAGTTCATGTCTGACTGTTGTACTGTGACGTTCTCCATTGTGCTCCCTGTGATTTGTGTTTCTTTGGTTTAAAATGAATTGAATGTGATAGATTTATTGAGATTGAGTGAAAATTTGTGAGATTGTAAAAAAAATATTGAAGAAAGCCTGTGAAGGTAAGAATTATTCTGTGTACATTTCACTCGTTTGCAAGTAAACGTTATACAATGAAAAAAATGTATCCATATAGAGTCATAGACCTATAAATCTTAAAATACTGATTTTTTGATAAATGTTTCATATCTGTATCTCAAAAATTAAGCACTACAGAGGCTAAATGTCCTAACTAAATACCATTAAACAAACGTTCATTACAAATATCGGAATCCCTCTCCTGAAAAATAGTCATTTTGAAGTTAAGACAGTGCTGTGCAAACAACCGGATTGAGCTTTTAGTTTAGTGTAGCTGTTTCTTGTATTATTTTCCTTTTTGTAATTCATGACAACCGTTTGACGTCCTTCTTTGCTAAACTTATTCCACCAAAATAACCAAATTACCTGACATTCAATCTATTCTACTCCAACTGTACATTAATCAGTAGTTTATGAATACATCAACAAAAAACACAAAGCATCTTCAATTACCTTCCTTAAGGATATGTAAACACGAAGCAAGGGGATATTCAGTAACCAATTTTCTTGTTGTCTAAATGTTTGGGGACCAGTCCTCTTACAAGACATTTTATTCTGAACAGATTTTTTCTCATAATATTTACGGTAGGTGTAATTCTCATAATATTCATCTTTGATTTATTCCTTATTATTTTCATGATAGAATTATTTCTTGTAATATTCATCTTATATTTGTTTCTATTAATATTTACCAAATACTTATTTCTCATTATGTTCACCATAAAGTCAAATCCCACAAAATTAACCGTAAATTCATTCATCATAATATTCATCATAGACTTATCTCTCATAATATTCATCAAAGACTCATTCCTCATAATATTCACCATAGATTTATTTCTCCTAATAATCATCATAAGACATGCGCTTTCAAAGCGTTTAATTACTTTCGAAGTTCTTCTTTGTGAACGAATACTGATTAGAATCTTAACTTTAATTAAAAATATTTTGTTGTCAACTTTCGAATTTTCGTTTGAAAAATATAAATTAATAAGGAAAGACATATATATGTTCACAATTATTGTGAGTAGAACTGGATACCCTAATATAATATATATCACCCCAGGCGAGATGGACTTATTGCTTGAATATTCCCTTAATATCCAAAGAATAAATCCCTTTTGCCTGGGATGTATAATGTGAAAGTGAAGCATTATATTAATATTATATGTATATAAAATAATCCTGTTATTTCCCAACAAGTTATTATGAAAGTCACTTGATATTTTATGTTACATATATATTGCAGATTGATTAGATTTCATAGTATAGCATATATAAGTTATTTAATGATGGTATATGATAAATTTATTCTTATTGCAATATTTTAAATAAAAAAATTTATATAAATTTTGAATAGAAAATCCTGTGGATTATCAATTCTGAGTTAGACTGGTAGAGAAATATCGTAACGTCTCTGTGTTGGCACATTACAGTTCTCGGAACGTGGATGGTAATCAGGATAGGTTTTTACCAAAAAAATGTAAATATCAGATTGGTTCATAACCGTTGTTTAATCTTTCAGACCCACATTTTCAAGGAAATAAATGTCCTATGTGCCCAAAGAATTAGGACAATACCTTTGTAGTCATGCAGGTAGCTAAAAATTTGAGCTGCCGGAGCAGCACACAATCTTAACTTTTAAAGGTGATACAATTTCTGTACCACCGAACATTAAACGAAACTTTAATGTGGTATGGAGTATGTACAACCAGACTTGAAATCGTTTTTTGGGTGGTACAATTTCTGTACCACAGCGCATCAATTGTAACAATCAGTGTGGTACAAAGTATGTACCACCAGACTTGAAAGAGTTAACGTCGATCTTACTATCACAGACCGTGTCTTAGACTCTTAGTACGGCGAGAGTCCACTAATGGAAAATATGACGATTGTTCATTGGCTACTTCCACCTGCTATAAATAAGTACTTGGCCTCTTTAAATTTCAAATTATGCGAAAAAAAGTCCTCTTGAAAGCTGTAAGAACTTATAATTCAGTACACGTTTTGTAAGGGAGAAAAAGAGAAAAGAAGTTTTGGGGATGAGGGATCTAAACCACCTCTTTGTATGCAGTTTAACTCTTTGTCTACTATATTTAACCAATTTAGTACCATGTTTAACCCTTTGTCTACTATATTTAACCAATTTAGTACCGTGTTCAACCCTTTATCTACTATATTTAACCAATTTAGTACCGTGTTTAACCATTTGTCTACTATATTTAACCAATTTAGTACCGTGTTTAACCCTTTGTCTACCATATTTAACCAATTTAGTACCATGTTTTAACCCTTTGTCTACTATATTTAACCAATTTAGTACCGTGTTTAACCCTTTGTCTGTCATATTTAACCCTTTCTCTAACATAATTTATATATGGAAAAGAAAATCCTATCAAAATATACGTATATTATTCATGGCTAATAAAATGAAAACAATTGAAACAAGTTTTATTTGAATGAATACATCTTGGAGATTTGAATACATTAGGTTTTCAGCATTATGTCTTTCAAATGATAGCCACCCTTTTCTCGGTGAAGAAATGTTCATTTCACCTTTTTGATGACGCAAAGGCATTTCTTCTCCTTTGTGAAAATAAGTTATTAGTTAGGATCGTATTTTTTCAGATAAATCACATTTTTACCTATCAGGGAATGTTAATAGAAAAAAAATTAGGAGTTGGCGATAATGAAGAAAATCAGCTTTAGATTCAAAATAAAAGTACCTCGACTGATAAAGAGCGTTCATACAACCTTTTCTTTTCTGTTATATCACATGTGTAGTGAAAAATAAACATCTTACGAACCCAACTAAAGGTTTAATTTACTACAATGAAAATTAAAGCTACCTAGTATTAAATAAAATATTAACGAATGATTAATGTCAATAACTAACAAACCTTACCCGTAAAGTGGGGTGGAACTTAACGGGGTAGAACATACCTAGGGGGGAACATACCTAGGGTGGAATATACCGGGGTGGATTTTATCGAGATGGAATATACCGGCCACCACTTAACTAATGTATACCAAATTTCAAATAAAAATATTGAACATATAAGGAGAAATAAATACATAGGTATTTAAGACATTGGCAACTGAGATACCATGGCTGTGATTGGGTGGAGTGTGACCCAATCACAGATCGCGCGTGTATCTTCACTTGATGAAAACATGAACAAATTTGTGCGTATTGGCTAACCAAACTGTATTTCTAGGTTGCCACACGTCACCAAAATTTAATTAATTTTATAATTTAAGCGATATACATTAATTTATGCCGATACGTAAATATTTTTTAGCTTTTAAATACAAAAATATATTTGGTATTCATGTCAAGAAAGGCTAGTAAATTTAAAGGAATGACATGAAAGATATGAAGTAATTTAAAAAAGATGTACCTAGAAAACACACGTCAAACTCATTAGTGTTAAACTTTGCGTCTTTTTTAATAACACGTGCTCACTAGTATGGTTAATATTTGCTTCACAATATTTAATTTCCTAGAATATTATATTGTTGAGATAAATAATGCATTATGGGCCCAACCATAATTTCCTAACTAATATTTTAAATACAAATGCAAATTATTATATGTATTATGTGGTATTATTCTTAAAGTAAGAATATTTTGAAATTTAAATCATTCCCTCATTCCTCTAATTTACACTTCAGCAGCAGAGAATTCTCGTTCATTTCGTAGCATCAGATTTGACTCTCGTGGCTGTCGTCAAATTGAATTATGGCGACACTTGGAAATGATTTTGCACCCAATAGAATATAAGACAAATTTTACTCTAAAAGCTCACAATTCCGAAACAAAATGTGAAGGAAGAGGGAAGTTTTCATATAAAATGTGGTGTAATTTTCAGGAAAACTATTCATGAAGAATTAAATACCAGTTGGAAATGTGGATAGGTTTTAAGTAGTAAAATTGATCTAAATATTAAAATATAGTCATTATGGTTTGAATACTGAAAATTAAGGTATTATATTGAATGTTTTTCAGTGTTCTCTCCACAATGAATTTTTTTCAATGCTCATATTTTGATACGTGTCTCTAATAAAAATCTTCAGAAATTTACATCCGGTATTAAATTTAAATTTTGCAACTGAAACTTTACACTGGAAAAAAATATAATATGAAAGCGGTTTGTGACGGTTCAGGTAAAAAAATTAATTCATTTATTACTCTGAGCGTAATTTATTAAAAAATTATGTGAGAACCCCTCTTGTTATTCTATTGAATCATTCGGATACTATAAAAATATTTAATCTAGTCTCAAATTGTGTTGTGCCTTTCCTTTATCAATCTTCTATGGCCTCACCAAGAGTTTCATTGAAAAAATAAAATTATTATTTAATGATAATAATAATTATACGTGATTGATATATTAAATCTGATCGTTTATCATTCACATATTATCTTAAAGTATAATTGAAATTACATTTTTACCTAGCCATATTTAGCATATGAAATATATAGGTAATATATTTAGGATCAAGTAATTCTGTGTAACCTTCAAAAATAAGATAATATTTTATTTCAAAGATGATATTTTCGATTGGAAAAAGACAGTATATTTTCTTGTGTAAATGAAAAAATAATATTCTTTTTAAAATAAAATAAATAAAAGCTTCTTTTAGCATCCTGCAGTATCACTTTTCCTTTTCTAATCTCTATGTATAAAGAATTTGAAAAGTGTGCCTAAATTTAAAAATCTCTCAGCGTAGCATCAAATTTTAGAATAAAAACTATAAAACTCTCTTTAACAACACAGAGAATAAAAATTTCAGTGATTCGACCTCTTTCTATTATGTATTATCATATAGAAAAAAGAGTCACTGTGATGATATACTATCAGAGAAAAGAGTCACTGTGATGATATACTATCAGAGAAAAGAGTCACTGTGATGATGTACTATCAGAGAAAAGAGTCACTGTGATGATGTACTATCGAAGAAAAGAGTAAATGCCTGTTACTGTTAAACCCAAATTACAGTTTATGATTTTTTAATATTAACGAGCATGTAAAATGGTAAAGAGAAATGAGAGAAAATTATGATGGGGCCATAGAAGAATAAAAGAGAGAAAGATACGATTGTACTATAGAAGAATGAGAGAGAAAAAGTTATGATGGGACCATAGAAGAATATGAAAAAGTTATGGTGGTGCCATAGAATAATAAGAGGGAGAAAGATATAGTGGGGGCCATAGAAGATTAAGAGAGAGAGTTATGGCTGGCCCTTAAAATACATATTGTGCATCCCTTTCATAATCTTTGTGTTCCAGCATAACTTCTTGCCGGTATTTTCAACATCATGTCATATTATGTATAATTTGGAATAGAATCCTTTGGTGAATATATATTTTTTTATTATAGTTCCCTTTCCAAAAAAATTACGGGTGAAAGTTTAATACTTGTATCTCTGAAATCAAGCCATTAGTCTAGGTACGTAAAATAGATTGTTGATTACATCACAAATTCAGTGAGAATATCATTATAACTTCTGAGCAGCAGTCAAAAATGATCGCTACGTCTAAAAAGAAGCGCATAGTTGTTCCAGACCAAATTGCTTTCTAGGATTATAAAAATCTGATAATTAGAGCAACGGGTGATGGCACTTGGGGGTCAAATTCTAACTGAACTTTGTTTAACAAAAGGAATTAGTTATGAAGAATTAGTCACTGATATTATGAATATTAATAATTAAAAATCCAGAGTTAGAAGGGAAAAACAAAATTGAAATTATTATACAACATTTTCGATTTAATTTATAGGATTGATATATTGAATATATTAAACTATTTACTATATATACATTTATTAAACTTAAAATACATTCTAATTAAAATTCTATAATCAAATAGAAAATATAGAGAGGGAGAATAGAAACGTATTTTAATTATATTTACGGTCAGAATATGAGAAACGAAAGATACGGAATATATTCTAATCAACTATTGATTTTATTACTTATGAATCATGTTTTTATATAATAAACATTGGAACCATATAATAATCTCCATTTCACAATAATGTACATCAATCTCATTCATTTTTCAATCTACTTCATCACTCATTTCTAGAGATAACATCCCAGAAAATGAAGCTATCTTGTGGATAGAATGAAGATAAAACACAATAGGGGAGAACCGGGTGGGTTCGTACAGCGGTTGAATCCGTACAGGGCCATAACTCAACACCTGTTTTGTTCTAACCCGTTGAAATTTGAGTGATCCTATACATTATAATAACAACCAGTTTTAAACAAGTTTCTGCGCGTTACGGTGTAGTATGTTCCTTCGGTGAGAGTTCATATATTTTTAGCACTAAAATGTAATTTTCTTACTACTTGAGCTAAGTGATGTGGAACAGGCATATAACGTCTGGGAAAATGGAACAGCTGTATGTAAAGATGCTAAATTGCCTGCTTCATAATCCACCGAGCTTTTTCTTACTTCACCTTCCACCGATATTGCTCCTGCTTCACCATCCACCGAGCCTGGTCCTACTTCAACATCCACCGAGCCTGCTCCTGCTTCACCATCCACTAAGCCTTCTTCTGCTTCACCATCGACCGATCTTGCTCCTGCTTCACCATCCACTGAGACTGCTCCTACTTCAACATCCACTGAGCCTTCTTCTGCTTCACCATCGACCAAGCCTTCTCCTACTTCACCTTCCACCGAGCCTGCTCCTGCTTCACTATCCACCAAGCCATCTCCTGCTTCATCATCAACCGAGTCTTCTCCTACTTCACCATCCAGCGAGCCTCCTCCTGTTTCACCATCCAGCGATCCTTCTTCTTCTTCTTCACCATCCATTGAGCAATACCGAGCCTGCCCCTGCTTCACTATCCACAGAGCTTGTACCTTCACCATCTTACGAGCCACAACCAGGCCCCTCTAGATTAAATGATTCACTTTACAGAACATTTTTTGAAGAGATTCGCGCATTCTCAAAGGCTCCTCATAGAAAGAGCAACAGCAGAGGCAGATAACCAAGAAGGTCAATGATAACAACTGATACCCTAGAAAAAAGATTTACTGAAAGAGAAACAAATTTAAAAAAAAACGCAATTTCACCAGTGGAAAAGCGTAGGCTAATGATGGAAATTGACGCTATATAATCTAGTTTGGAAGACATCGGTGATGAAGCCTTTTGTGTTTTTTTTGTTATTTCAAAAGGACTTTAGTCAATTTTAAGGAAACGACATTCAAGAGTTTTGTAATATTTTCCATAAAGTATATGTGAAATTCTCACTGAATTTTCCCTTCTTCCCTCTTTTTTAGCACTGTACGGAGTGATACTCTGCTTGTACGAACTCACCCGCACTTCCGGGTTAGTTCGTACACACGATAACATCTCATTCAAATCGATATTATGAGAGAACCATAAGGTTTTCAATAATTTAGTTTAAAGTTATAAGCAGTTGAATACCTAAAGATTCGATTGTGAGTTAGATGGATTTTTTATCCCGATTAGTTAAGATTATATAAGCCTCGAAAGGAAAAATGTACGAACTCACCCGGTTCTCCCCTACCATGTTTATTTGTTCGTCAATATAGACAATGGAAGCATGTGGTGATCAAACAATTGAGATTTATGGGGCCATAGTTGCCAAACCTAATTTGACGTAATGGGGTAATATTTCTAGCTTGCATGAGAGACTGGAACAGTTAATGGCTCTTTTGCTGGTTCTGCTTCTAAATTAGAAGTTAATCAGTTTCGATAACATTGAATCACCATGTAACTGAACGATGCATCACCCTTAGCGGGGTGGAATTTATTTGTCTGATGAAAGAACAGCGAGGGAAATTTATTTAAAGTATTCATATGCAAAGGATATTTAATTTCCCGGAAGGAGAACTTAAGGGGATCGTCTCCTGGTTTTGCTAGCTACCAATAATACTCGTCTGATTGTGCTGAGATTTTGTCATAAGGTGTAAAATGCTCCAAGATACTGTTTTTATTCATAGAAATTTTTCATTATGGTGCACCCCTCCCCCCGTGGGAGGCCGAAATCCTTTTTTCACCCCCCTCCCGAAAAGTCTATAGACTCAATGGGGGTTGGTCTTACAAAAAAATTTATTGGGATCTGATATGTTCAGATTGACCTTCCTAACATCGTCCAATGAGCGTTCTTAGAATTACGATCTCTAACCTTTTCTATTTCATTTAGAGTATTTTTTTAAGTTTTCGTTTTTTTTTCGTTTCAAAATGAAAGGTAGAGATTGAAATTCAAAAAAACCTTATGGGACGATGTTGGGAAGGTCGAGCTGAACATATAAGCACCCCATGAATTTTTCTGTATGATCAACCCCCATTGAGTCTATAGACTTTGCGAAAGTACGATTTGAAAGTACCGACATATTGGAGCAAACAAAAAAAGCTCATCAGGTCGCTTTGTGGGGAAAAAAGGTCCCCCTGGCTACGACTAAGCCCTCTACCGAAGATACAACAACTTTTATTCAACATCGGGTCGATTCGGAGATGGCTCCTGAAAGCCATCTACCAAAAATTGGAGGCTATTACACAGCAAAACAAACAAACAAAATCCCCCCTCCATTATTCGCATCCCTGATGCACTTCCAGTCGCCACAGTGAACTTGAGTTTTCAGTACGTTTTCTTTAGAATGTTTTCTAGCAAACTGAAGTAAAAAAAACGGTCAAAATAAAAAAAATAACAATTAAACGATCACCTCAATTAGGTCCTCACTTGCTCATTAGTGACCTGAAATATTTAAGTAAGTGTATTCTATACAGTAAAACCTCAGGCAAAAATAATTTATTTTTAATATCCCAGAAATTAATTTTCGGGACTATTGCAAAAATTTAGCTTTAATGAACAAATCTTCATACACAATATAATTCATTATTTTATTATCAAAAGCTAGGTTCTCGCATTTTTCTTTTCATTGAAACATCTGGTGTGGCGGTGTCACCTTTCGACACGTCTGCCCCAACCAATTAACGGAAACCTGCAACTCACTTAATGTTTCCTTCCAAATGTCAGACAGAGTTATCTACTACAACTAGTCCAATTGATAAATTTTGATTGGTGAAATGCCTTCTGATCGTCTCGACATAATAGCCGATATGACACAGTAGTCAATATGACACAGTAACCGATATGACACAATAGCCGATATGACACAGTAGTCAATATGGCACAGTAGCCGATATGACACAATAGCCGATATGACACAGTAGCCGATATGACACAATAGCCGATATGACACAGTAGTCAATATGACACAATAGCCGATATGACACAATAGCTGATATGACACAGTAGCCGATATGACACAGTAGCCAATATGACACAGTAGTCAATATGACACAGTAGTCAATATGACACAGTAGCCGATAGGACACAGTAGTCAATATGACACAGTAGCCAATATGACACAGTAGTCAATATGACACAGTAGCCGATATGACACAGTAGCCAATATGACACAGTAGCCGATATGACACAGTAGTCAATATGACACAGTAGTCAATATGACACAGTAGCCGATATGACACAGTAGCCGCTGCATAGCTTTATTCACATACATTAACAATATTTGCTAACTATTGTTATTTGTTGACATTGGAAGAACTTTACACGGTGAATTAACGAAAGCAATGTTTACTTAGCAAATAATTGGGATACAATTAGGATGTTGCTAAGTATATTGTTTGAAGCTGATATCAATAATCAATAGTTCAGTTACTGTTCTGAATGTTGTCAAGACTAGAGAAAAGATGGCCTTGGTTACAGTTCACTATTAAAAACGTTATCTTTACTATGTTTGTCATTCCATATACAAACTTAAACATCTGTTTGCAAACATAATGCACATTGTAATGTATTACATCCCTAATTTTTCAAAACAATCTAGTATGTTGCAGAGAGACTCTTTCATTCTCCTTAATGCAGAAATCATGCCAATACAAAGCTGTCTGCCATCAGAATGTCATCATAGTCCCTTTGCATCGGTCACATGAATAATGATGCTATCAATGTCCACAAAATAGATCCACTCTCATATCAATTGGATTGCAGGCAGATTAGCCTCAGTACCCAGGCATAATATGATGATGGGGCTTTGAAGATTGAGTGGATACGTAACGTAACCTGTTGCAAGCCTTCTTGTTGTACTGTCCGGTTGACCCATTTAGAGGAAGATAAAGATTACCTGCATATGGGAGATTTTGCACTCAAACCTAAACTATTTAATTTTTTGTAATAGTAATAGGAGCTATTTACTTCAGTATAAAAAGATCAATGTTTGTACCCTAGAGTCAGTCTGTAGTAGCAGCTGTTCAGTAAAGAGTTTCAGTTACTTTTCAAGAGGGTCTTTTTCCATTATAGGCAAGTTACCCTTTTCACAATTTATTATACTTACTATGCCTTATTATATAACTACAATCAATTATATTCATGTACTTCAAGTGAAGAAGAAATACAATACCTGTAAAATTTGTAAACTGTTCTTTACCAAAGAAGAGTTTATTTTGAAAAATTGATGAACTTCTTTACCTAATATTTCGTCATATAAAAGGAGAGTATTAATGTATACCAGCATAGGAAATAGTAAAATTAGTAAACTGGGAAATTTATCATTAACGGACAACGTTACAGTAATCGGAAAGTTGGTGTTAACATAGCTTATAATAAGTCAATCTGAATTTGCTAATGGTCATAATAGACACTTACTTATGTTAACACCCTCATTAAGTGTACGACTCCTTTGACACAATCGTTAATCTCTCTCTTTTTGTTATTAACAGTTTTTGTTAATAAATCGTTATTAACAGTTTCAGTAGAAATTTCATGACTATGTAAAAACAAAACACATTTATGAATATTAAATGTAAACTAAATTTATGGTCTAATGTAATATTGTCCAATTCCAAATATTCAGCAATTCCTATTTATACAACTGAGAACACGTTACTCTTAACTGGTAAGTACACTGGAATAAATATAATAACTAATGATGACAAGCTCAAAAAGTATGAAGTATTCGAATGTTCAAAAGAATTCAAAAGTATTCGAATGTATTCGAAAATATTCAATAGTATTGAAAAGTAAAATATAGCTTTTTCCACCCATTATCTGCGCGATGAAATCCATGATTTATGAAAGAATACAATTGTTTAGCAATATATGATTGCAGTTCATAATATGGCTACACATTATATACAATTGTACATGTTAATATTTATTCTCCTTAATATGAAGTCACATTCAATTTTATTGAAATTAAAAAACAGTAAATAAATTAAACGAAGGCTGCAGGTCGTAATTTGGATACACGTTAAATATGTACATATAAGTATTCGGTTTAAATGTCTGTTCAGCCAAATTTACGACATATTTTCATAAGGCCAATTGTCTTTCGTACAGATGTCCATTCGGCTAAATATTTTTCAGCTAAGAGTCATTCGGGCAAGTGAAGGTACACATTGAAGAGCATTGTCCTATTGCTTCCTCTGAGGCTTCTCTTCAGTTCGTTCTCACGTGCTCAAGTATTTGACGAATCTAATCGAGAGATAGTCTAGCCATCAAAGACTCTTTCTGGTCAATTAAGGTTCTTTATCTTATTGAAAGACTCTCAATAAGATGGATTGCAGTCAAAGAGAAGTCAAGAGGCGATGTTACGCTTCTTGAGAGTAAGACTGATCTACAACAACTTGTCACTGATGGACCGGAAAAAGTAAGCTGTAGAATTTATTTTATATAGTAATTCGATAATTCATTGATGTAACGCAATTTTCATTTTTCGATTTCCATGAAATATATACGTATTATTCAATTAATGATCAAATATTATTTGATATTGATGAAATTCATGCTAGCAGTCGAGCATTAAATTGTATGTTACTTTAATATTCAATTGTAAAATATTTAGTTCATAAGAAAAAAAAAATAGCCAAAGGCTAGATGAAAAATATTTCGAATATTTACGTTTTCATATTTTGAATTAAATATCAATATGGTGGCTTCAAATCCTGATAAAAACAATAGAACAAGGTGTTAAAAATTATGTTTTCATGTACCTATGTATAATTCTTTCAGCATACCAAGAGAATGATAGTAAGTTCTAGCTCTAGCTCCACATTTTTTGAAAATTTTCTTCATTTCAATTATACTAAATCTTGATATCGTTTTATCATTTACTTCATATTTGAGAGAAAGTATCAATGTGGTCATAGAAGATTAATTGAGTTTAAACATTGCACAAATGGGAACATCTAATGGTCTATTTTTGGAAAAATATATCACCATCTTATAGGAAGCTGAATTCGTTACAGAACTGAATTCGTTCGTAAATATTCGGGAATACTAATGGAAGTTTCTAGCACAGTTCTTTGATATTCTTCAGAAATGTTAGCACCTGAGTTGATTTATGATTATAACAAAAACTCGAGTGGAGTACCTTTTTTTCGAAAATTATCAAGTGTAATTTTGCTTTTAAAAATTTCTTCTAATTTAAATTATATGAGTGTACAACTTTCAATAGAAAAGAGCAGAAAGAATCATGCAAATTGGTCACCGTGTACACAAATCTATTATGAAATTAATCAATAATGGACATTTTTATCAGTAGCAAACCATAAAAAAAACAATCACGGATACATTTTTATCTTACTGTACATTCAAACCTCAACTCCAAATGTTCTACAGCGTACATTGGGAACATGTGCCTCTCCAAACTGAAGATAATCCGCATCATACAGTTTCACACTCTCTTTTTCTTACATTCTTCCCTAATGCAAACAAGTGTTGCTTCTGCATTGGAAACACAAACCACTCCAAGCAGATTTTCCATCACACGATCGTTTGAAGCGTGAGTTTGAATAAGCATTTGTGTCCATGTGTAACATGCGCATAGAAACGACAATTGCCAATACATCTGGAGTAAAAAAGGAGAACTTTGATAAAAAACTGAAGGAGGATTCTCACTTTGATATTCTATTCCACTAGTAATTCAGAAGCGAAATTAGATTTTGTTGTTATACATTTTTTTTTTTTTTACATAAAATAGTTGAGACATTCCTAGTACACTAATAAGCTGTGATTTGCAAAAAGGAGCTGCTAGTAAATATTGAGAATCAACAGACAACTTATGTAAATAATTTGATGTAACTGATCTGATACCCTTCAATAACACCTTTTTTACTTCTCCTTATCAGTGTTGAATTTTTCAAATGTTCAATAGATATAATCAATCTTATTTTGGTTTTGATGGAAATATTTTGTTTTATAACAAAATAGAGACGTAAAGGCTGATCGTTACAACGAAATATATTTTTCATATTCGCGTGGCTGTTAAACAAGTTAATGTCTATATTTAGATAGCAAATTGTATTTGTCTAATAGCGGTTAGCATATACGCTGCACAATCTTTTACATCAATACAGTACTCTTGCTGTAGAAAATCTATAATCTGAAGAGAATCTTATAATTTATTTTAAGGAATGTTTGTGAATTTTTTTTAAAGGGCAATCAATGTATGATAATAGGAAGGAATTAATTTACAAATGCTAAACATGTTTAATTAACAATCAAACAACAGAAAAGTGTTGCTGGAATAATGTAATTCGCATTTGACACATACTATAATTAATAATTCATAAAAGAATTAATTCTATATTTTTTTACAAAATTTGTATATATACAATATATTTGGAGCAAAGTGGAAGATAAGTTTATATTGATAATATTAGTTCAACAAAATATATTTAGTTGACTATAATTTCAATAGAATGTTTAATAACTTCAGGTAATTATTTGTTTTAATTAAATATAATGTACACTGTCAGTATCAATCAGCAAGTTATTACATCTTCAATAAACTTCAAATACTTCCTATCATTTCAATAAGTTTCAATGCTAATTGACAATAATGATGACACGTCAGTTGGATTTATTAGAAATGAAATTATATTGTATTAATTATATCATTGTAATGTTATCATATTAAATTCATATAAACTACACAAAGAATTATCCAATAAATTACAATAAATAGTATCGAGGTAGAGTAGAATTCTATTTTATCATTTTATTTCAAAAAATAATTCCTTTATTTCTATATCTTTCCACAAGAAGGTTTTCATATTCAGTTTAAGTGACTAATTATAATCACGAGAACGATACAGAGTTAAATATTCTTCTATTTATTTAATTTAATCAAATAATGTAATTTATTTCTTCTTCAAACTAATTGATCTTCAATTTAATAAAAATATTTGCTAAAATGTTTCTCCGAAAATATTTTTTACCAGGAAGTTATTTTTCCTGTCAATTGTGAGATCAAAAGCTGTCCAAATTCTTCAGATTTCAAACCACACGTAAACAAAATCTGAAGAATGATTTGCAAGAAACGTAACCGAATTCTGGTCCCGGAATTCAGTTAGAAATACTTTCAAAAAAGCAGATCTCTTCAATTCATGAAAGTAGATATTTGTGAGTCACAAACTTTACACTGAATGAATTATATTATTACCTTAATTGGAATAATTTTACAATAACAGAGTTAAAGTTGCTGTAATTTATTTGTGAAATCGACTGATGGAGCATCAAATAATAGCGTGACCTCATGGCTCAGATAATAATCCTGCAATAACATGAATCTTGATTTTCATATAAATGATGATTTCAAATCCATTTGATTGAAGGTTTCTCCTACATTATAATTTCACGATGAATTCATAACTAATTGAGAATTTGAAGCAGACAGAAGAAAATATTTATGTAAACGTATTTCATTATTATTTCAAAAATCTGTTGTTATATTAAAAATAGGAAAAACTTTTGGGTTATCATATGAACACTATAACCTGCGATTTTATTGTCAACTGCATCACCACAAACTATGTCCTAGACTATTACAAGTATTCCATCTTAGATCTCACATGTTCAACAGATAGTTTCACGCCTGCCAAAACAGCTATGTGATTTATGGAGCATAGATTCGAAGTTCTCATATTAATTTCCGTCCGCAGAAGTCATTAATATTCTCCCGTATTGCAGAGACGCTCCTCATGTAATGTTGCAACTTGTCTCATAAGTACCTCAAAATGAACTTTCTTAATATTCTTCTTGAGAATGTTACCGCATTCAATTTGTCAACAGAAGCCTGCTTCAGATAATCAAAAGGAGCTCTTGAACTTCAATAATTGTGAAACAATGTCTGAATTGAACTGGTATTGGAATTAATTCAATTGAATATTTATATACAATCTGTACAAAATCAAACAAAGTGAAATATTATATTCTAGTATAAAAATTTGAGGTTCGATTCTTTTTGAGAATAACAAACTTGAGAATATATTCTATTGAATTTCCCAGAAAAAGGAATATTTTTTCTACAAGCCTTGTTAGCTATTTAATAAGATGCCTTCTTGTCCATTTAATCTTGTCCATTTAATCCTTCTCACCTGGGATGTTTTACGTGATGATCTGTGGCTAAATTAATAACATACGTGTCTTCCATTCAATAGATGAATGATTTAACGGGTATTTGCAACTTCAATTCTTCTAATTCAATCACATTAAAGAAGTCGATAGAGTGTATCTGATGAAACAAACACGAGAAAAACGACTACCTAAGTGTCGGAATGAGATGTTTATCGTAGCCGTTTGTCTTCAGTCCCTATGGGAGTGTTCAAACATTCCCTTTTCTCTCTTCTCACATAAAGAGAAATTAGTTTCAGCTTGTTTTTCAGAGCTGGAACACATTCATTGAATACAAGTCTGACTACAATCCACTCGAAAAATTTATTACTGACAGATTCTCTCTCATTGTCGTTTACGGTAAATATTGATGGAACTTTATCGTAGGATGCAAAATTTTGCAGATATTTTCGTGTGAATATTTTGTCTGGATGTCAGATGAAAGAGGACAGACTAAGTTTTCAAAATTAATGATGAATTAATTTTAATTTTCAATTAACCATTTATTGTAGAGTGACAACAATCTGCAAATATTATTTTGCGTCAAGATATATCGAATGGAAAGAACAATACACCAGTATTTCTATGATATTTCCTGATAGATTGTTATAATAGTTCAAAAAAGATTAAGATGGAGCATCACTTCAACCTTTTTACCCTAGTAACCTTGCCATTGAAAGTTTGTTCAGTAACCATGTGCCAATTGTCGCTAAAACTGTTACAAAATCTTAGAAACTTGATTTATCAATATTTTTTCATCATGAAAATGTTCATTTGCTATTTACACATCCATTGTTAAGCGACAGTGAATAATTATTTATTCAAAATTAAATTAACAAACTAAGGTAAGAAACAAATATTTCTTAGGTTTTCAAACTATTTGTGCAAAAGCCATTTTCCCAACCAATAAATAAAATCCTTATAACATTCACAAAAATGAATAAAACTTAATTACAATTTACCTGTGGATTTAGAAGGGTTCAACAATGAAAAATTTACCAAAAATATATATGTACCTTTAATAGTGTTTGAAATATACTAACTTAAACTTCTGTCCCGGGTTTTTTGAGACACCCTGTACATTTAAATAAATGCTCATAATATGAGTATCTTGCAATTTATCACCTTCTCTTTTGTATAATCCTATGTCTTTATGTTGAAAAGTGAAAGTCATGAAAAGACAGCTTCCAAATCGGTTTAAAAATAAAATTATTAATATTTTCTCATGAGGACTGGTGCGCTTGGACCAGTCCCTAGGTTACTAGGGTTAAGCCAACCCTAACTTACGATTTTCTGAGTGAAATCTTTAAATTCTCTAATATTACGTAAGAAGTTTCTATCATGTAAAGCCAGTGCAATCTTCATTTCGAATTATGTATGTACGTCAATTCCAATAATAGGAAGACATTCGAATCCAACCTCTCAATATATTTTGATATTGAATGAGGTAGGTTGTTTTGATTCACTTGAAGTAAGCTGATTTCAGTGCACTAGGTAAATAGCACTCAGGAAAATCAAATCCACATCAGTAATGTTCATTTATTTGCATAACTAATGTGTTCTGAATATTATTAGCTCCATGATAACAAAAATCATCACCTGATTACTTCGATAGAAGACAAACTTGACACAATTCTTTCCAAGTATCAATTTTTAGGATTATATTTTTGAGTTTGCTTGATGTGTACAGTAGATATTATTAGTTTATGCAATTTTGCAAACAGTGTAAGTTATGATGAAAGCAATGAGAATAAAAATGTAACCCCTCTTAATCTACTAGGACACTAAAATTTTCGTAAGTTCATACTAAATTAATTGTTAAATTCATTTAATCTTCTACGATCTTACACCATAATCGTTTAATATTGTATTAAAAACATTCAAAATTAAGAGATTATACCATTAACTCTTCTACAGCTCCAACATATCCTCTTATGTATAGTAACAGTTAGTATATTTACTGATCTAGAACTACAAACACAGCGATATTATACCACAATGAAGGAAGCACTCAATCTTAATTATGGAAGTCTGCCCGTTTAGAGTTTTTAACAAAGAATGAGACTATCGAGAGCGTCATTTGATCTTGAAATGCCAACATAATTAGTTTAGGTCGTCTGTCTTCTGACAGGACAACACATTGACCAAACAGAACATTTTGTCGGTCATTTATCTTCGTTAGATTTATCGAATGACTCCGGTAGTCCAGTGAGAGATTATTGAAGATAAAAAGAATTAATAGGTCACCAAAAAGATTTGGGATGAAGGAAAAAATTCTGTGAATTTTTCTTTTCCAGACTTAAGACAATAGGTAAGTTTAAATTATTATTTACACCGCACGTCCAGTTATGGTAAATTTCATTTTTGAAACTTATCAGACAAGTTTTTTTTGTACTAATTATCAGAACTGATTTATTCGAAGAAACAAGAATTCGAATCATAGCAATTAATCTTCTTTTCGGAAAGTAAAAGTTGCTTCAGAATTTAATCTCCGAAATGGTCTTGTTGTTCAAAGTTTTTCGGAAATTTTTTTGACAGGAAATTTTTCGCTAAGTTTAATTTATTTTTTATGCAATAAATAGTGTAGAAGTTTCTGACAATTGATTCAAATTGTCAAAACCAAAACTGACTATGTTACTTAAATGGTATTATTTTAATTTATAATTGTGTTATTATTAACATAGTATAGAAGATTATGAGAGATAAGGTATAGTGGGGCCATAGAAGATAGAAGGTAACTTCTCCTAAACTGCTATGTGTATTTATCTGGCATTAGTATATTAATTTATACTTGTCAGAAGTAATTGTCATATATAAATAATAATATCTTGGATTCCAAAAAAAAATTAATTATGTTTTTAATCAATTTTTTTCATTAAGTATGAAACAATTAAAATATGATTGAATATTAACAAAGTTTAATTACAGTATATCTCAAACTACATTTCCATTTGAAATACTCTGCTAAATCGATTGCTAAAACTTTTCCACCAATTTCCATTCCAGTGCTCAAAAAATTTGCAGCTGAGTGTTGGACATCCAAAAAATACAATTAGGAATTTATATTTGTTGCGGCGTGTGAGAGAACTGAGAAAAGAGGATGACAACACCAGGTCTGAAACATTTCGATTATTGGGATTAAAAGGAGAAGAAAGTGAACCGGTTTACCACCGTAGAAATGTAAATAAAAACGTTCTGATTATTGAAATTGAAAAGAGGAGAGAGTTAACCAATTTACTCCGATAGAAATGTAAATAAAAACATTTCGATTATTGGGATTAAAAGGAGGAGAAAGTGAAATAAAAACATTTCATTTGCACAAATATTTTTTTTTATGGTAAGAGCTGATATTTCAGTAACAAAATAGTTTTTCATGTGAAAAGTTTGATAAGATTTACTGCTACTATTACTCTAACGATTAAATTGTTCTGAATGATAGTATTAATGTTTTATCATAGAATTTCTACTGTCAAATACCCTGATTAAATGGATTAAATAAATTCTGATTTATTTTATTAATTCTTTCTAGAATTCCCACTATCTAAATATGAATTTGGATAACTAAATAGTACTTATTCGAATTCAATCAAAAGATTATTTTACAACTCAATCACTACGAGTTTTAAGTGATACAATGTTATTTCTTTTTACTGAAACAATGATACCTTTTTATTCTCAGATAGAGAACTACAAAACATGCAATAAAACTTTAAATGTTTTCTGGACGAACTTCTTTTTTACTATCAATTGAAACATCGAACTCTAGCACCTGGAGTTGCTTTCTTCAATTGTTGGGTTCTGAAAATAAAATAGTATAAATTAATATTGTGCTACTAATTTGGCTATATATGAGCAACTACCCAAGTAAGGTCTACAAAATCTCTTCTAATAATCTCCTGGACACTCTTCTTATGTAAATAAATTCTTTAAAAAATGAATGTTAAGAGATCGTCTCACTTACAAAACTTTTTCTTTATTATGAATCGTAGAACAATGAAATTTAATACACATATACAAAATGATATTTGGAATCTTTTTTGTTGATGGAAAAATTCACACTTTTTCATTGAAAACTATGCGACAAATGTATCTTTTCCGTCAATTTTCAACATACAGTAATAATATTGGTATTATTGAAGGCGGAAAGACTTGGGCAACAAAAGTAAGTTTGCATAAAAAGAAAAATTCTTCTCTGAGATTGATAAAAAAACCTTTTTCTATATTTTTTTTCTAATTTTTTTTTAGTTGTGACGTCATGTTATTTGAATAAAGATGAATTTCGAAAAAGAATACGAACTTATCTCTGTTACCCTAGTCATTGCACATCCAACAATTCCTATATTTTTAATCTTCGTTAAAAATTTACGAAGAAGATAGATCTTGAGTCTCAAAAAATATAAAAAAGGACTACTTTTCAGGAGAGCCAAAAGAGTAAAAACATTTTCTTATATTTTCATATTTTTTAATTTCCAGAGTAGGAATTTTGAAACGCATTAGATTCTATTTCGTTGCCCAAAACTTTGCGCATCCAATGGTTCCCATATCATTGCTGTAGGTTGAAAATGGACGGAGGAGATGCATTTCAGTAGCCCATCTTAAAAAGCACGTTTTCTTCCATAAATCATTTTCTATGAAGGAAAGATGATTTTCACCATTAACAAAAAATATTCTTCTTTCGATGTTTTATATGTGTATCAAATTTCAAAATTTTACAATTAACAATACAAGAATGAAAATATTGCGGGGGCGATCCCCTTCAGAATACCAAAAAGTTTTATTCAATCACATTAAAACAATGAATACGATGAAAAAAAATTTCGCTATGTATATGAGCAAAATTTCACCACATTATAAGGAACAGATGAAATAGTTCATTCAATGAAATAAAATATGTCTGTGTATTGAAACCCCTACGTCAGTTTAAGCGAATGAAATATAAATAGTGTGAATCGTCCATGCTATATTTCACACCAAAATAAATCACAAAACTGTCAACATAGTCCAAAGTACTGAAGAGAACAGGGAAATACTTCTGAATTGGGACACTCCTTGAAAAATACTTCATTGTTTGACATGACTATTATTAACAGCACCTTTTCCTTTCCCCAATGATTTTATACTTTTCTTCGAAAATTAAAGGCTCTTACACATAATAAACAACAACATCAACAAATTAACCACTAATACTTTTCAATAATGGAATTGTCGTATATCTAGATAATTACAAATACTTAGAACTTACTGGTAGAATGTGGTTTTATTATCCTGGAAATAGATAGAGAGAGAGAAAGCCTTCATGTTGTTACAGGTAGAATGTGGTTTGGAATAACATTATCTTTGATTTGGGGAGGGACACTCTACTTTTAGTAGTGAGTTGTCACCAATATACTATTTAATTATTCTAATACTAGTCTTCTTCCTGTCAAAAATAACAGGTTTGGAGTAACTTAACAATCTGCACATGGTCAGTGTCCTCAAATTCAGTTATTTATTTATTAATGACTAATGCAGTTCATTATATCGTACAGTATTTTAAAATTTCTTTTGTAATTAATTTATTTTTTGCATTGAAAAAAAACATACTACAGTGATTGAATAAAAGCGTAAAAATAATCATAAACATTTACCTGAATTTAATATAATCGAATTCTTTTTTTTTAATTATATAAAATAATTACAAACATATAAAGACGAATATATAGAAAGGCTTTGCTAATTATAATACATCAGGGGGATAATTCATAAACTAATTAGTCAAAAATAAGAAATTCTTCAGATTCGGATTCTGTACAGCCAATAATTTTTTGATGAGAAAAAGTGTCATTTTGAATTCTTTTCAACTCGTATTTTTTCACATTTATGTTTAATGTACCGAATATTCAAAAATAATGAAATAAATCCATTCTACAATGTAGAGGATAACATTTAATTTAAAAAATAGTATATTTAATAACATTATTCCAAATACATTTTTGTTCAGTATTTTGTTCAATATATACAAAACAATATAAACTTTTTTCAATATTATTTATCGAAACAATATGAAATTTCCAGAATATTAAATATAAGACAATTCTCGATATCCAATTAGAGTGAAGCTAAGTAAATAATTCGCAAATTACTCGTCAATATTCATCATGAGTAAAATTAGTAGATACCACTAAAAGAAATTATTGATGTGCTGTGAAGGATTAGGGAGAACTCAAACTAATATTATATGATCCAATTATAATTCATTTTCAATTCAATAACAAATATAATCTTCAATTCTCACACGTAGAAAACGATTGAGATAATTTTTTGAATTGATGGAAGCTTTTATTCAAATGTTTTCATTGTTTCGCGGTGCAAAATTTATAATTCAAGAAAAAAAAATTGTCTGTGTATTTCTATTAACATCCATTATTTCCTAAAACCAATTTTACCAAATCAATTTGCCGATTCCTACCACACAAGTGGATATTGTAACAGCTTTTTCAATTATTTTCCTTTGGTTTTATGATTTAATGTTCACACTCCAGTGACTAGAAGTGATAACATCACGGTTAATATTTCAAAATTAAAGATGGTGATGGAGAACCATCAGCAGAGACTGAGAAGAATGTACTTAAGAACAAAAGAAGAGCAAATTGACAGTACTTGACACCAGCAATAATAATAAAGTGGATGATATATATTTTTGATTAAACTCTCATTATATATACTAACATTCACCTCCCGAGTACTGAGAGTGACTGGGTACTGTGATGTTCATCCAGTTATATTATAGTTTTTATCGAGTTATCAAAGAATAATGAAGATGGTAGAATATACACATTAATGACCTCACAGCAATAACTAGGCAATAAATGAAAGATAACGAAATGAAAGGACAAGAGAGCGACAAAGTACTCTGAAAATCATGTTCTATCGTTTTGTTATCTCCAACGAGCAAAAATAGATACAAATCGGTAAATTTAGTTTCAGTCTTTTTATTCACATTGCCATCAGCAGGACCCCTCACCGACCAGTTGAGAGTCCTGCATATCCACCAACAACAGATAGGACAACTCACTGACAAGTTGAGAGTCCTGCATACTCACCAATAGACAGGAAAACTCACTAACAAGTTGAGAGACACGCATATACTCACCAATAAGCAGGAAAGCTGACTGACAAGTTAATAGTCCTGCATACTCACCACTAGACAGGACAGCTCATTGACAAGTAAAGAGTCCTGCTTTCTCACTAATAGACAGGACAACTCACTGACAAGTTAATAGTCCTGCATGCTCGTCAATTAAAAGACAGGACAATCCAATAACAAGTTAATAGTCCTGCATAGTGCATACTCACCAATATTCTTTGAGAGAAAATAAAAATATTTTCATAAGCTACAGTAGAGGAGAGGACATAAAAGATGGAACTTCAATCTTTGTTTTTACAAGGATTCAAATGGAAAACGGAAATAAAATTAGTTTTACATGTAAGATTTGATAGAATAAAATTCATGTATCCATTCTTGGAGAGAAATTCAGTGTAAAGGTATCGAAGATAAAGAGACAATTGATCTTTTACGCCCCTCACCATATATTTTTGATGTTGGGGTAAATTATTTATATTATTAACAATAATTAAAATATGATCATAAAATCAATTCTGGCAATAATGGAATATATGTAGTATTCATTATTACTATATATTTATATTTTCGTTCTTTGAACAATCATTATGGATCTACTTTGGCAACTTTATCAAAGGAATTAAAGTGTTAATTATAAATAAGAGAAATATTGTGATACATCAGTCATCCTTTGAAGCTTTGATGAGTTCCAAAAACACATCCAATATTTAATAGCTAAAATATGAAAGAACAAAACTGTGATTAGTTTGATGTTTGAGGAAGTGATATTATATATGAATAAAGTTTCACATCAGTTATTAAGATAGGAGTTTTATATTTGTGTAAAACTGTTGCAGATGATCAGTGGACTTTATTTTGTATTGTATCTTCAATTTGACTTGATAGAGTGATGAGTTTCTCAACTTAAACTGGTAAGTATTAATCATTCTCTTGAAGCTCAGATTTGATACACAATATGGTAGAGTCTGATAAATAGTTACAAGTATATACAGTACACAGATACGATGACCATCTTGGGATGAACCCCGGCCTATCTTGTTAAAGACTGAGGTACATGAACTTGGCTATTTACTCAAACTAGTTAAACTAGGTTCACAATTACCTTGCTATATTTATCCCAAGTAGCTGATTATTAGACCGACTGCAGTTTTAAGGCTGCTTCAAACATCACCGATATCCGTCCGTGACGTCACCGGTCAGTGATTTTTTATCACTGAAGACAGCCGGTACTGTGTGAATAGGTCCGTTGAAATTAATGTAACGATATATTTTTTCACTGACACCGAATCACTGAGAGGAGAGTGACGGAGACGGCCCGGACCGGTGACGTGCCGGACGGATATCGGTGATGTGTGAAGCAGCCTTTAGGAGGTTTAACCACAGAGAATTTTAATGAATACCTTTAGTCCCCAGTGAGCACTATAAAAGTAATTAAATCATAATTGGTCTGTTCTATTTGTACACAGGTAGATAAATGTTCATATACTATTACTAAAATTTATAGCTTGAGATAAGTACATATACCAATTATTTTACGACCTAATTTAATGTGCTATTTTTCTCAGATTTTTTAACAATTTCCAAACGCTACATATTCCTCTCATTACAGAAGTTTAAATGTGAAGTAAAAATTTAATTTTATAAAAATACTTCAGCTATTACCTTTTACAAGTTTTTTCTTGTATGCATTATATTATTACCAGAAATATACTTACCAAAATATAAAATGCAAAAATATAAAAAATACAACAGTTTACATTTATTAGTTATATTGATTAATTTTCATTATTTCATTACAAAGTTTCACATTCATCTCTTTCATTGGTCGTTTATTATACTCATAGAAGTTTGTATGCATAGAGTAAAAAAAAATATAATGAATTCAAAAGTATTTTGCTACATTGTATAACTTATTATAAATTTTTATTTATCCTAATTGATATATGAATGATCATAATAGTTTCAATATTCTTTCAGTTATTGTATCTAATTAAACATTGGATATTTTAGTGAAATTTTGTGACAAATCTATGACAAATATTTAGTTAAAATATTCATAATAATAATATTGCTACTGAAAATTCTTAAAATCTCAATTACGGGTAATTAATGAGGAATAAAACATTATTGAAACATTATTGATAACAGAATTAAGAAATAAAATTATTCATTGAGATTGAAATTTTGATTTCAAAGTTCATGAACACATAAATTGAAAACACATAAAATAATAATTGTGGAACTAACACTGCCGGGAGATTTGGGGTGAATATTCTGCCAAATATATCCTAAAATTTAACTTACGTAAGATATCTGAAAATGCCTTTATTATATTGTTGTTATATTTATAATCAGTTATCATTAATCCTTAATAATTTTGAGACAGATACAATATTTTACCGTACTAACAGTTCAGACCAACAATAACAGCTAGCTACTGAGATTATCAAGATACTTCGAACTCGGTTTCACCTCTTCTGTGGCCCAGACTCCATTGTAAAGGAGTCATTTGGGATGTTAGGCTGTAATAATTACCAACTGCAATCTAGTAATGGGGAAGATATGGAACTGTAGCTATGTGGTAAAATAGAAATCTGGTCGAGTTTAGTTTGAAATAATTATGGAAATAGTGGAACAGAATATTAGATAAAATTAGTTATTCAATGTAAGGATATTTGGAGAGAAAGTCATATGAATAAATGTATTCAAGAAAATATATTCTTATATCTTAATTTGATTATGTAAGAGAGTTGTAGTGATAATAGAATGTAATGGACATCATATATATATATAATATATATATATATATATATCTCAAATTATAATTTGCTCTCATCAGAAATTAGTTGGTAGCAAATTATCACCTTTAAATTTCTTAGTTATATCACTAGGGTTAAGTTTGGAGTTATCGGTCCGTTATAGTCTAAGAAGTATTTATAGTTATTTTTAGTATTTTATCAAAAAGGGAACTCAGAACTCACCCTATCATATCTCATACAGGAAATTATGTTGGACATCAAAGACTTGTGGCAAAAAGAATAAGATAAGTTATTTCGATTCTATCTTTTGTCTGAGTGCAATTTTACCTCCGGATGTTTCTCAACTATCTCTCAAAGCTATAATTCTACCTGAAAGAACGTTACCTTCTTTTAATTACAGTACCGTAAATTGCACATATCTAGATTAGGTGCAATGCTTCATTTCCTGCAGTTGGTAGAGTACGCAATGTGTCTTACGGTTCTTCTCGTAAAGCAACGAGTTAGTCTCATTTCCCGTCTGTCTTTGACGCGGAAGATACTCTGGCGATGCTAATTATTAGCAAGTCACCCTCGGAAATTTGATGACATGAACATTGTGAAATAAACAGCTTCAATGATAAAATAATATTAGAAAGAAATTTAACTTTGATCAGGCTCTGTGATATAATTTATTATAGAGAAAAACAATATTATTGAATCATAGAAATTGTTAGTATTATATCAATTTTTCAGTTAAATTCGAATTAACACTTGTTTTGTTGAAGAAAATAAAAAATGGACATTCCAATTTCATTTGAATTTACTATAAATGTGCTATTTATATGAATAATAAGAATTTGGCAATATTTCAATTTTCAATAGTATTGATTTCACTAAAATGTTTCTAATTTAATTGATCCAAACCATGCCGATCCCAGCGGTCTTTATTGCACCATTTGGTGATCTCAGCATTGCTCTAATGATGCGATAATAATGAGGAAAGTGAACACATGTTACTGCCTTTAGTCTACCTAATGACTGGTAAACAAGTGAACATATTTCACTACCTCCAGTTTACCTAATGACTGGTATAATAGTGAACACATTTTACTACCGTTAGCCTACCTGATGATTGGTAAATAGGTGAACAAATGTTAGTACCTTTAGTCTACCTAATGACTGGTAAACAAGTGAACACATGTTATTACCTTTAGTCTACCTAATGACTGGTAAACAAATGAACCCTCTCCTCTTGCCAAGCATTCGCAAGTTCCCTTGCAATCCCTGCAATTTAATTATGAGAGTAATATAGGAGCAGTTTCTTGTTATACGGAATATCTATTTGAGTTTAATGCAATATAACCACCACTCCTCTATCCACTGGAACTGTAGCATGAATATTAATTAAACTTGTTGGTAAAAGTTACCCACAGTGTTTGAAGTTGTTTGTTGGTGTAAGTGTAGGTAAATGGAACATACATTTGAAGTGAATTATGTACTTAAAAATATTCACTTGAAATAGAAAACTATCAGAACAAACATGACATTTATGTAATTATAATAATTAGCTTAACAAAATGATGCTGAGGATTAAAATGAAATTAAAACACATTTTTTTAAACTGATTTACAGGTTTTTCTACGATGTGAATTTTAAACATCAAGACGTTGCTGTTGTGGAAATTATTGAATAAATGTAGTAAATATTTATGACTTTCAATATTTGTAAATTTCATTCTCTATTTATAAACATCAATACCATAACTAGCATTCCTTGGCTGCAATATTCTATTCACATATATATTGATATCTTATTTTCACATTGTGGTACGTGAGAAAACAGTTATGAGTTACTTATGAGTTATTTCTGAGTTGTAGCTATTCATAAATATTCTTCCTGTTAGACTTCTAAGGAGTTTTAAAAGTTTTTCTCGTTATATCTCAGTTGCAATTCATGCAAATTCATGCAATAGAAGTGATGAATGAGAGGCTGGAGTGACTTACTGTAGTTTGCTGAGATTTAAGTTAAATATATTATTTTGGCAAATGAAACATTAGGTTGATAGCAAGAATGATGATAATTAGTTAAAGTATTTCTTTTGAAAATTAAGTAATAAGTAAGAGTTATTGTAATATAATAGCAGAACACATTATTGTAGCCCAGAGTGGTTTTAACATCGAATTAATATAAAATTACTCCATTTTGGTCAGTTATCCTTACGAAGGAGCTATCGTGAGTTCCTGGTGATGGGGAATAACAGTCACCGTAATTTCCATCTCTCACTCTTTATGTGTGAAGTTCCAAACGGTCGTAAAAATACATGAAACTTCCGTTTGCGACGACACTTCTTCAGAAGTTTGAAGATGAGACCAGAAATTGAATTGCAAAAATACGTGACACTAAAATGGGACCATTGAAGTGGAGGCTTTAAGTATCAAGACAAGGGCTAGAACTAACTATTGGTAACTAATAACTATGTGACACTTATTTGCATTGAGAAAAACACATTATAGCCGAAACGGAAAATCGTAGAGCGCATACTTTCTCTTCCGCTACGTTTTTTGTTCATTCTGACTTTTTCGTGACCTTGACATTCGACCAGATCGCTCCAATTATTTCATGGATTGACTCCTGGCCAAATGTCAGACTAAATTTCAGCCAATTTATTTCAAAATTATTCATAATATTTGTAAGTATTTGATGTATCATAGATATAATATATTTGATATAATATAATATAATAAAATATATTATGCAAAAATTCATTATATATTTGAGTTGGAGTAACAAGTGAATATTTTGCTGAACATCAAATAATTTTATTTGTAACTTTTCTAACATAAGAGTGCTAACTATGTAGTACATCATGCTTGAGATACATTCTGTGAATTATTCTCATTTACATATGAAGCCAAAAAGTGTTTTTAACATTTTAACATATACAAAGCATCAAAAATTGAAAAAAAACTCTTCATGTAAATCTCTAATGATCGAATGGATCATTCATGTTCTCATTTCTACAATTACAGTATATAAAATTAAATTTGTTTTATATCTTTATTATAGGTAACTATGGTGATATGCAAGGTCTAATTTGAATCATAAAACTTTATCCAATATTTAATATAATTTTCTTCCGAATGCAATAAAAAACACATCATTTTTGCAATGTGTTCTATTTTCAGACAAACTGTTCGACTCCTGATTGACGAATAATGTCAGGGAATTCAGTAACGGATCTGATAAAGTGAAATCTTTTATCAATTGCCAGTGTTTTGATGCGATGAAAAGTGTTGGGAACAAATGGAGCTTTTCAAAATCACTGGAAAATATGCAAGATTTCCATTAATATGATAGATGTACGTACATGGTAAATAAATACATCTTCTACCTAAGAGATGTAGCAAGCCTTTCCCTTGTTAGTGCAGTATGACAAGTAGTGCAATATAACGCAATTTGGTTCCTGCAGAAATATCTCTCTACTTTCCATGAATGGGAATGTCTGGCAAAAAGGTGTGGACAAAATTACAGAAATTATGATAATAACAAAAAAGGTACAAATTTGGGAATAACTGGTACAGACGCTACAATTTGCCGTTTTCCTTAAAATATTTTATTTGTTTTAACTTTCTTAAATTGCTTTTAAGCTATTTGTAGAAACTATCTGTAAATTTATCTAGAATCAGTTTATCAATATCTCGTAACGAATGATTTGGTATTTCTGAATAATGGTATTAATTTTTTTTTTTTATGCAAGCTGTCAAATTTGGTTGGATCTGAAATGAAACACCCTGTATAATGATATTATATAAGACACCAATAGTCAATCGATAAAAGAACTAGCTACAAATATTTTGGAAATAATTATGATATTTACGATGTTACATTTTATTTGTATCTTTTTTTATTTGTATCTACCAAACATGCTAGAACTGTTTATCTTCCAACTAAAAACTGCCAAAATTCAATTATTATATATCATCTTCATTCTAGTACTATTTTCAATTAATTCCAATATATTAATGGCCACATGAATATTCACTTTAATTCCATTGAAAAGGACAAACCATTTTAACATTCATGAGCACATATTGGTTCAGTAACGAATGAATATTCATCATCAATTCGATATGAAACTCACAGATGTGAAACATAATTGTGACTTTGTTGAGGTCTTTTTTACAGTTTAGATTCAGGGGGAATAAATTAAATTGGAATAGAGATGAAAGACAATTCCACATCGTTAACGCATTACAACCAATGCATTCGTATTTGTTAACTCATTACAACCAATGCATTCGTATTTGTTAACGCATTACAACCAATGCATTCGTATTTCTTAACGCATTACAACCAATGCATTCGTATTTCTTAACGCATTACAACCAATGCATTCGTATTTGTTAACGCATTACAACCAATGCATTCGTATTTCTTAACGCATTACAACCAATGCATTCGTATTTCTTAACGCATTACAACCAATGCATTCGTATTTCTTAACGCATTACAACCAATGCATTCGTATTTGTTAACGCATTACAACCAATGCATTCGTATTTCTTAACGCATTACAACCAATGCATTCATATTTGTTAACGCATTACAACCAATGCATTCGTATTTGTTACGCATTACAACCAATGCATTCGTATTTCTTAACGCATTACAACCAATGCATTCGTATTTGTTAACTCATTACAACCAATGCATTCGTATTTGTTAACGCATTACAACCAATGCATTCGTATTTCTTAACGCATTACAACCAATGCATTTGTATTTGTTAACGCATTACAACCAATGCATTCGTATTTGTTAACTCATTACAACCAATGCATTCGTATTTGTTAACGCATTACAACCAATGCATTCGTATTTCTTAACGCATTACAACCAATGCATTTGTATTTGTTAACGCATTACAACCAATGCATTTGTATTTGTTAACGCATTACAACCAATGCATTCGTATTTGTTAACGCATTACAAACCAATGCATTCGTATTTGTTAACGCATTACAACCAATGCATTCGTATTTTTGTTCAGAAAACATTTGCAACTCTCATTAATTGATGAATAAGAAGAGTGTTAATTAATTTGATTAAGGAATGTAAATGTATTTAAATTAATGAACCGTCAATACATAATTAGTTATAATAAATTTAATATCATGGACTATAGGATAGAGATTCATTCATCTTGCTAATTGTAACTAATGGTTTTATTATAATTAATTTTTAATTATTACAAATGATTATCATTAATTGCATAGAGTAAAATGATTTTAATCAATATTTTTCAGTTATACTAAGAGCATTTAGTTATATTATAAACATATACTCAATTAATCATATCAAAATAACTCTTACTTTGAAATATTATACATTAATCTCCTTCAACATTCATCATATCAGAGAATGGTATAATGTAACTATATATTGACCCAAAAAAATACAAACAACTTTTTTCCTTCAAAATCAAAATGAAATGAAAACTTTTATTGAAATCAAAAAATCAAAATTCATCCAAAGTCAAGGAAACTTTCAATAAACTCCATCCTCACTCATATTAATAATTAGGGTCGGACGGGGTATCACTGCGCACAATCCCGCAAACTCTGTATTTACTCAAAAACTAAAGGTACTAGAGAAACTCTTTTTCTCGTGATGAAATGGTCATGAATGAAGATGGTTCTCAACCAGTTTCGAAGTGATAGCTATATGAATAAAATACTTATTGGCAATTTTTATGCATAACTTTTAGTGAGTGCATCGTGGTATCACTGCGCACATGAAAGGGTATTACTGGGCATTGCTTAAATACAACACTTCTCTCCTCACCTAAATACCTCTTATCCCCATTTTAATACACCTCCTCACACTTATTTAAACCTCCTTCTATCCCCATCTAAATATCCCTCTCCTCCTATCTTAATTCCTCTCTCTACCCATCTAAATCCCCCTCTCCTACCATTTTAATCACACTCTCTCCTCATCGAAACCTCCCTTTTTTCCCATCTATCTCCCTCTCTCCCCATCTATTTCCCCCTCTTCCACATCTAAATCCTCCTCCCCCTCATCTAAACGCCTGTGTTTCCCTCTCTATATGCCCTCTCCCCAATCTACTTGTTCCTTGCTTTTTAAACAAATATTTAATGAATCTGCAACGAATTTAACACTTAAATTTTACGCAACTAGTTAACTACTCATATCAAGAAATACAATACGATTGTAAGTTTATTGTCAATCAATATTTAATTCAAAAGCCTCTAGCAACCCCCCCCCCCCTAAATACCCCCTCTCTCTATTCTAATACCCCCACATCAAGTTGAATAGCTACTACGATCGTAAGTTTAATGTTAATCAAATCTATAATTATATAGCACCTTATATAATAGTTATGCCTTTACTAAGAGCTAAAAACTCATAATTTTATATTTATTTACAAACAAGTATGGTTATCAATGATGCGCAGTGATACCCCTCTACCTCTAAATTATCTGGTGTATCACTGCGCATGGTTGTGGCGGGAAAACTGTTAAAACTGAGAAGCTGAAAAATTGACATAACCAAACCGTAATTGTTTGTGGAAACATGTTAAAACATTGTGAATCTATAAAGAGTTTGCGGGATTTAAAAATCACAAGCGCAAACATTTTTCAGATCATTCTGAGAGCACTGCATGTATTGCGACTCACCTCTAAAAATACTAATAAGATACTGGTTCTTCATGATGTTTATGGGAGAAATGAAGATACTTGAAATGATGGTGCAATCAGATTTAGTCTAAAACAAGCGTTTTAAAATTATAAGGGGTGCGGAGTGATACCCCGTCTGACCCTACTCGCTATTTGTGTGAATTCTTACATTTCAAAGCAAATTAGTACGAGGCATATCGTTGAATTAGATGATGAAGGTAAAGGTGTAAAATAAAGTAAAGGCATATTATTGAATTGAATGATGAAGGTAAAGGTGTAAAATAAAGTAAAGGCATATTATTGAATTAGATGATGAAGGTAAAGGTGTAAAATAAAGTAAAGGCATAATATTGAATTAGATGATGAAGGTAAAGGTGTAAAATAAAGTAAAGGCATATTATTGAATTAGATGATGAAGGTAAAGGTGTAAAATAAAGTAAAGGCATATTATTGAATTAGATGATGAAGGTAAAGGTGTAAAATAAAGTAAAGGCATATTATTGAATTAGATGATGAAGGTAAAGGTGTAAAATAAAGTAAAGGCATATTATTGAATTAGATGATGAAGGTAAAGGTGTAAAATAAAGTAAAGGCATATTATTGAATTAGATGATGAAGGTAAAGGTGTAAAATAAAGTAAAGGCATATTATTGAATTAGATGATGAAGGTAAAGGTGTAAAATAAAGTAAAGGCATATTATTGAATTAGATGATGAAGGTAAAGGTGTAAAATAAAGTAAAGGCATATTATTGAATTAGATGATGAAGGTAAAGGTGTAAAATAAAGTAAATGCATATTATTGAATTAGATGATGAAGGTAAAGGTGTAAAATAAAGTAAAGGCATATTATTGAATTAGATGATGAAGGTAAAGGTGTAAAATCCTCTTCTTGCAATCCAAACCCTTCACTGAGAATATGAAAAATAATCACATTAATGGAATCTCCAGAGGCTGAATATTACCTCTCGAAATTTCCCTTCTTTTTAGAGTTAATCAGACTAGAGAAGAAAGTTCTTTAGGTTTAAAAAGAGGAGTGATTTGCATGTAATGGAATTATATTATAACATTAAATCATTAGCACTATATATGTGCATGACACTCTCAAATAATATCTCACTGTGAGAGAAGAAAAGAGTGTTTAGGTGGTATATATGATGGCGAGGTAGATATGGATACTAAAGAAAGAACTTCTTAATTTTTTGCAAATTATTCAGATTAGGCGTAAATATAAATTAAAATGTATTTCATTTACAATTGTATTTGTGTTCTTTTTGTCTACTTTTTCAATATATAATTATATATATTTTTTGGTTTACATGATTCCAGAAAGAATTTCTTTAAATTTCGTAAATTATTCAATTTAGACGTTAGTATACAATAAAATTGATTTTTGCATATAATTGAATTTTCTTGTGTTATTGGTGTCTTTATTTAATATCTATCTAATTTGGTAGGAGAGAGTTTATATGTAAGATTATCTTTTATTAGATTAAAATGAATATTATCCCATAGTAAATCATACATCATATAAAGTTACATAAATTTTAACCAAAAAAATTTTTCACAAGTATTCAACGAAAGAAAAGTAATAACATACTATATAGTAATGAATATGTATAATTGTACATAGGCCTACATACAACATACTGTATTAATTTCATCATTAGTTTCTAATAACCAATAGTTATTGATGACGCTCCCAATGATGGCAACATGGAGTAAAAATAGTATCTAGTTATTATTGTATCCTTAATCAACAACAATTATTTCTCTCGGCTCAAAATGTTTTTATTTTTTCCCGTCACAATATTTTCAACAACTCAATTTTAGGTCAGCAATTATCAATAATTTATTGTTCGCATATATTCCACTAATATGAAAAGTTATTGCGTTCAAACAAATTATGAAAAATATAATTTTTCAAGTGGTACAATGAAGGGCAGAATTCTAAACCCAAAATAGTTATTGTACACAACTACTTCTTAAGTATTTACACAATAATGGGAAATGAAACACAAATATCTCACCAATCCAAAACAATTCTATAAGTGAATCTAAATATATTACCTCTATACCAAATAATTGATTCTTTTTGTGTATTTAATATTTCCACATAAGCAGGAACTAAGAGCAATAATAATTCCTCACATTACCCCCGACTAGTAATTTCTTTGAAGATACATTAGGTGCAATATTTACAAACTCGTCTCATAAACATACATTGGAATTGTGCTTTAAAATTTCACCAAATTGTTTGTAAAGCAAACAAGGCCATTGCTTAATGCATATTGTAGCGCTAGTTCAATGTAAACAGAGAGCATAAGTTAGCTGACATTGCGTGATATCAATGGAATAGGACCTAGGGGGAGGCTGGGATAAAGGGATGGAGTTTTACGGATTCACCATATATGGGCATTTGGAATCTTTGTTTCCATTGTCTAACTACATTTATTTGAATGTTGTGATGTTATATTTGGAAAGATTGGTTGAGTTCTTCTATGTGAGTATGAGTATGGTTTTGTTAAAAAAATTCAAACGGAATTTAAGCATTGATTATGAATACGGTTGTAAGAATATTCATTAAAAATCTTAGATATTAAGAATATCATAGACGAAATGAAATGGTATCAAATACTGTCTAACGTATGTTTTGAACGGTACAATACTCTTTTACTCTATCAATCTATATTATTTCTTATCGATCACTGATTTTAAAAGCATATTGTCTCAACCGTAATTATAAACAATGTGCTGACAATTACAATCTTATACTCAAATAGTTCAACAGTTCTTCTTTAATGCCTATTTCTTCATTGCATTAACCTCATCTAAAAATATATGATAATCCTTAGCAAAGCCTCTTGCTACTTTGTGTTGAATAGATTTTAAATCTAGAGTCAGAGAAGCAAGATTAGAGACAGAGAGGCAAATCTAGAGACAGAGAATCAAGATTAGAGACAGAGAGACAAATCTAAAAACATAGAAGCAAAGATTAGAGACAAAGAGGCAAGACTAGAGACAGAGAAGCATGACTAGAGACAGAGAAGCAAGACTAGAGACGGAGAGGCAAGACTAGAGACAGAGAAGCAAGACTAGATACAGAGAGACAAGACTAGAGACAGAGAGTCAAGACTAGAGACAGAGAGGCAAGACTAGAGACAGAGAAGCAAGACTAGAGACTGGGAAATAAGAGAAGAGACACATGAACGAGTCTGTGAAGAAACCATATATGTACGACAAATTTTAAATTATCATTATTTTTGATTGATTTATTTTTAATCAACGATTGATGAAATTGAAATTTTCTTGTTTTAATTATTATTTATTTTAATATTTAGGAATAAAATCTATTTTATTTATCAAGATTAGAGTTTAGTTTATTTTTTAAATTGATTCATTCATTATTTTTGCTCCATTAGAGTTTCTCTTGTCTGTGTAGTACAATTTTATTAATATTGCAATACATTATTAGTATTACTATATTACACAAATAATAATACCCATTAAATATAGCAATATCATATATCACAGAATTACAACACATCTAGTTTGAAGAATATTATTCCATGTATCTATGTGTCACAACAACTTTCATATTGTTTACCAAACATAATATTTTGATTTTCAATTTAAAAATACAGCGAAGCAGAATTGAAATTTTTAAACCTCTGTAAATGGTATAATATGTTTTCCTTTAAATTTTAGCGACGTATCATAATATATAAATAACATTTTGAAATTCTGTATTTTTTTATGTACCTAGTTCATTATTTAATATTTGCCAATTGATAATAAGTTGTTGATAAAAGTAGACTTCAAATACCACTCTTCACATCCCACTCTTCATCTCTTCACATCCCACTCTTCACTCTTCTCCTCTCTATTTTCTGTTGGCCAAACAAATGGCAATATATTGCAGTGGTCTGGACTCTTATTGGTATAACTAACTGTCTCAATTAGTCACATATCTTACACATTACCAACCTCTCTAACTAAATTAAATGATAACAACGTATACAACTAAATTAACTGAAATAAACAGGCGGTGAGTTTAATTTAAATTTCCAAGTGCTGTATCACTTCAGTATAATACTGTATAAGTGATCTATATATACAGTTGTTATATTTATTTATATATCATGTATTATCGCTAATGTCAAAATTATTCTTTGGCGACCAATAGTAGAATATGTAATCAGATCATATTAAGGACAAAACTATTATTCATTATTTGAAATAATTCCAAGCTGATGAAAAAATTATACTCTGTTAACCTATTCAAGATTTTTTCTAGTTAATTTTCCGTAAGATTGATCTTAATTCAAAAAAATAATTTCCCCCCAGGTAGTAATGAGAAATCTTTAGTATTGCAACAACAACTTTCATTCGTGACAATCACAAACGAAAGCTGTCCCAATGTTTCACGGACAAAAGCTGTCCCAATGTTTCACGGACAAAAGCTGTTTCAATGTTTCACGGACAAAAGTTGTCCCAATGTTTCACGGACAAAAGCTGTCCCAATGTTTCACGGACGAAAGCTGTTCCAATGTTTCACGGACAAAAGTTGTCCCAATGTTTCACGGACGAAAGTTGTCCCAATGTTGTCCCAATATTGGCACAAGAAACATTGCTACATTTGATACTTAACTATTTTATTAATTTAAATAAAGTTTAACCCCGTTTCTTGAACACGAACTCATGATATTTTCCCCACTTCATTTCTGAAAGACATGAGGTATTCATAATAACTATTCATTATTTTATTCCTATTAATTACTTTTCACTATTTGAAAAATTACCAACTTAAAAATCTTTGTGAAAATAAGAAGACTGATTACATTATGCAAAAATTGTTCTACTTCAAATCCTCCAAAAACTCCCATTGTTCAAACGAGGCTTGAAATTACGTATTTAAAATATTTGGCATTGCATGGGTTCAAGATTCCAGAAATTTGAAGATAAAATTCATTTAAGGTTCGAAGAGAAGACTATTTTAATCGATACATGATTAATAGTAAATTAAAATTGCGTTTACACCGTATTAAATAAATTACTTAACGTATTTGATAGATTGTATTTGTTTGAAATATTTATGTGTAGATTTTCAGTTAGTACTATTTCTATGATGTAATTAAGCACCTTTGAATAAAAGTTGTAAATTTACTATATAAATAAAGTTAATTCCTTCCAAGAAAAATGCTTCAGTTGATACCCTCTCAATCTTATTCTTCGGTCCACCCTAACTTTCTCTCTTTCCAACTAACTCTCGTATTTATTGTCACAGGTTAACAATGAAACGTACTCACTTTATCAATATTATTTGCAATTTATTACTATTACTCGCATTCTCCCTCTTCAAATAGGATGGATCAGAGGGAAATATTCATGAAGAGCGAATATGTTCATCAATCATTTTGAAATTCATGCTCGTAATGTTAAACATCGAAAGTAGTTATTTATTATACTTAATTGTGGATTTATTAGTTTGAAATTTTTTTTAATGAATTTGTAGGAGAAAATTAGTATTAGTCTTTTTTTGTATTTTTTTTTTTTCGAGAAAATTTGATTAAAGAAAATTCTTTTTCCATTTTTTAATTTTCTATTTTTGAAGCATTCATTGACACAAATAACAAGTATAGTTTTGTATTTAAAAATTAAAAATATTTACGTATCAACGTAAATCAGCGTAAATAATGTAAATTGAGAAATTAATAAGGCTGTGGTAACGTGTGGCACCGTAGAAATACAGCTAGCTAATCACTCAACACTCTTCCGTTCACGATTTCATGGAGAAATGATACATGCGCGATGTGTGATTGGGTCACACTCTAAACAATCACAGCTCTGCCCGCTCATTTGAATTTCTTATATACAGGTTCGTGCAGCTAAATTGGGACTAACTTTAACAGCACATATCTTCCGTAATATCTAACCTTTGACTTAATTCTTTTTTACAGACAATCTTTAAGCCCTTTGCTATAATATTTCAGATTAAGACCTAGCATATTTCGCTAAAATATGGCGGAATTAGCGCGAAGAACGACTATATGTTAAATGAGACGCACCGGGAACTCTGTTTCAGACATTATTAAGAGCACTGGCTACGCGAAATCGACAGTTTATCGAGTTGTTGTTGCTTTTGATGCCGAGGGTAAGGTTCAGAGAAGTCGACACAGTCCCCGCAGTGATCGAAAGAGACCCACAACATTCCTTGCTGGGCTGAAAAGGACGTTGAAGTCAGACCCAAGCCAGCCGATGTCAAAATCGGCACAAAAGTGCAGCGTGAATCGTAGCACCATCGGCAGGGTAGTCAAGGAAGACCTTGTTATGAATTCATACGTAAGGAGAGTCCGTAACCTCCTAACTACCCGCTCCAGTGACCTCAGAGCTGAAAGATGCCTAAAGCTTCTGAACCATCTGAAACACAAAGGAGGACATGTCCGTATTTTTGTTGACGAGAAAAAGTTCGTTGTTGATGAGGTTGCAAATCGCCAGAACATTCGGGTAGTTGCCTCCGATCGTTCAGAAATTCCTCCTGTGATGCAGAGCAGAAATCCCGCTTCTGTGATGGTTTTTGCAGCCGTCGCAAGTGATGGTAAGGTGATGCCTCCTCATTTCATCGAAGCGGGTCTTAAAATCAACACAGAGGAGTACTTGAAAATTCTGAAAGATGTTTTGATGCCGTGGATACGTAGGAACTATGACCCTTTCAAAGTGATGCTCGTTCAAGACTCTGCGCCCGCACATGGAGCACAGAAAGTTCAGGATTTCCTGAAAGAGAATCTTCGTTTGATGGTCCCGAAGGATATTTGGCCCAGCAGCTCCCCAGATCTGAATGTTTGTGACTATTGGCTGTTTGGCGTCATTGAGGGAGAGTCTAACGTAACTTCACATCCAAGTGTCAACTCTCTGAAGGCCGCCATTCGTTGGGCATTTCGTAATCTTGACCCCGAGGATGTAATAAGGAGTTGTTCACGGTTTCGCTCGAGAATCTCCCAAATTATTGACGCAAAGGGTAGTCACATAGAATGATTTTGTTCTGTAGACAATAACGAACAAATAAATACAAGTAAAAATTAAATTTAATCATTATTTGCCTTTCAAAAGAGCGAATTTAAAAAAAGTTATGTTAGTCCCAATTTAGCTGCACGACCCTGTACATATGTATTTAATTCTCCTCATGCGTTCATTATTGTTACCAGAAATTTGGTCGACATCAGTTTAGTATATTAACTAACAACTTGTTAAAAATACAGTACCGTAGGTTTATAAATATAGACAAATCTTCTCGTTGATTCTGATAGTCAAACTCATTAGGGTTTAAAAAAATTTTGATCTCCAAGACAATATTTTATATTTTTTTGAAATATAAAATATATTTCAAATTAGAAATTATTTTCAATAGAAAATTCAAAAGAATCTTTGGTTTTCTATTTACAGAATTTTTATTCAGACGTAAAATAATTATGCGTTTCTCATCTTATAATTTAAACACCATTTTTCCACACTTTATGACTCTTATAATTGAATCTGTCTTAACAAACTACCATTACATTATTTTTTCCAGTCGTTCACTGATGTAATATCCCTATTTGTTGAAAAAAAAGCCAATTCAGCAATTTGTGAAGTATTTATTTGCGAATTTATTGGTAAATTTGAAATTAGTTCCCAGCTCATAACTTCAGACATAATGAAAATTATTGGGAAACATCCAGTACTTTAATAATATATAATCAAAATTATTAAATTATTTCTACCATTATTATATTGAAGAAAATGCACGGGTTGAAATAATCCCAATTATATTCCTACTAGTGCAAATTACACGGTATCGTTCTTACATAATATATTATTTAATATGTAAGTACATTTCTTATTGTTTTTAGTATTACACAAGTCATTTTCCATTACATTACATTAATTAGGTACCAGTAAATAGTAATTTTCTATCCCGTGACGTCATCAATTTGTGTATATTCATAGAATGGTACCACATAAATCATAATTGTTATATAAAATAGTATATAAATAACTTCAAATTACAAAACATTAAACATTATTCAAATAATCACATTATGATTAGTAAAATATGTAGCTGCATCGATTATTTCAAAGATTGATATAATTATAAATTGGTATTAGTGGAAAATAAATAATTATTTACCTAGTACCTACCTACCAACCCATATTTATAAATATTGAATATTCTAATGAACATCTAAATTCCATAGCAATAGATATAATATATTTATTCTATATTATTTAATATTTGAGGACATTACATATTGCTTTTGGTATGTATACTTATACCATTTTCCATTACATTTCATAAAAATTAGGTACCAGTAAATAGTATTTTTTCTGTCTCGTGTCGTCATCAATTTGTGTAGAATGCTGTCGATCGTATATGCATCATAAAAAATAATATAGCTTTATAATAAACTACAAATTAGAATCATTAATAAACATTAATCAATAATCATATAATCACAAAATAAAATATGTAGCTATATCAATCAGTTCAATGATTGAAATAAAAGAAATAAAATCATATATACCTATATAGGTAGCAGCTGATATTCCATTCATTTAAATTACTTAACATAATTATGTGAAATTCGTTATTATTTGATTAAATATATTTTAAATATCATTCATTTCGAATAATTATTCATATTCCCACCCGTCAATATCAATATTAAAATTAATTATTATATTTCCAATCGTGCAAGATATGTCATTTATTTTCATGAGGAAAAATGATAACCAGCGTAGAATTTTATTTTTTATTTTCTAATTTTAGTCATATCTTGAAAAATAATTCGATTTTCAAAAAACGGTTAACGCAGTCACTTTTGTAGACCATTTTTACATATTGTAGATATTTTTCCGATTCGATTAATGCAAATTTTATTTTTTCATTTATTTCGTATGTTACCATGTATTTCCCGATTTGAATTAAATCCCTATGTATTCCATTAAAACTTATAATTCGAATAATTCAAAAACCCGTTCGAATTTTGTCAAACAAATCAAAAGCATTCTGTAGGACCATAGGCCAGAGGTTTCCAGAAAATTTCAGCCCATTCTGTTGGATAGTCTCTGAAAATATCCTGGAAAGTATGTCGAATTAATTCCTATGTATCCCATTATATATCAAGTGTTAATAATTCGAAAATCCGTTTGAATTTCGGAAAATACTTTTAACACGTTGAATTCGACACGACTTTCTAAAAAGTTGTAAAATTTCAAATTACTAGGACTTACCGTTTGTGAGCAATATTGCTCCAAGTAACACACAGACACACACACACACACACAGATGTAGCGTATTATATATATAGATTCAAGTTTGTTTCGTATCTTTGCATCCGTGAAATAGTCATTTTATACCGAATTATTTTCACCGTTTCCTTTTCTTTCGTAATCTTCTTATGACAACAACCTTTTATTTCCGCTTTTTTTCAACAGTTTAAAAATATATTACAATGCAAAATTGATATACTCTCGTACAATATAACTGACACAGCTTGAATTTTTTAAATCGGCAGATCGTCTGCTATTGTCCATTATAGTATATATTGATGATATTTAAATGTCATGACTTAGATCTATAGCGTTGGGACTTTTGATCAGAAGAATCGGACGAATTTACGATATAGACTGTTAGTTATTTAAATTTTATGGTGAATTACAATTTGGTAATAGTCAAGTCATATATCGTTTTGGATTATATTAATATTAACTACTTCAATTACCAATATGAATTTAAGACTTAAGAATCGATTTCACATTCGAAGTTATATTTGTGGCGACATTTGCAATTTCTCATATTTATAACATAATCTTTTAGAAATCAGGATTTTTTAGAAAATTGAGTGAAAAACCAGTCATAAACTTGAACATATTATTTCTCATAATAAGTCGGGGGTAAGGTTTTTTTTCAGAATTCAAATTTACGTCAAACTTGACATTGTTAAGTCATGTAACGAAGATGGAGTTCCCTTGGTCGAAGGTTCCGCTTAACCACTTCCATGAGCTCTCTAATTACGAATTTCAATTTACTGTCTGGTTTGTAGCCGTTCTACCGAAATTTTCAACGAAAGAGTGTGCAGAAAAAGAAGTTAGATGTCTACATAAAGAATTAAATAAGTAAATTGAATAAAGTTTACAACTCATACATTTTTATAGTATTCAATTAATTCGATTATTTAATTGTAATTAAATATATTATATTATTGTGACATTAATCCATTCATTTAATTTATTAACTTAATTTGATTTTTTAATTAAATTAATAATTATACATTTACATCAAATATAGCCTTTTTATTGAAGCATATTTTATTTATTTAATGATAATTACATTATATCTGATAATTATACACTTTTATACACTACTTTTATACACTTCTCCTCCCACTAATGCGAAAGAGAATCAGAATTTCTCTACAGACAGCTCTTAAGGTAATTTGGACTACTCTCGAGTCGCTGAAACTTTGAAAATTCTTCTGGAAAAAAAGTAACAAAAATTGAAGCAGAGAAAATTAGAGAGTTCCAAATTGTTCCCCTTCCTCCATTCAATTCGTAAAAACTAATTGACTTTCATTCTCTTTGGTGTAATTAGAAAAATAGCAAAGTGGCACTGCAGTAATACAGTACTCGGAAAGTGGGTGTTGATCAGATAAGTCAATACGAAAATCCCCAAAATTCAGATTTCTTCTTTACCAAAAGTATCTCTCGATTTCAGAATAAAGTTACTGTACGGTAATTGAGTGTTTATCCCCCCTTCTTAATCCTTCAATTTAATTTTGTCTTCGAGAATATCGTAATTCGATCCATTATTCCTTGAATTAATTTCAGCGTGTAAAAACGAGAATTTTTACACATATGAATATATGGAGATTGAAGATATGACATATTTGACGGGCAAAATGTATCAAGCTTTTGATTGGAAAAACTTTTTCATGAATATAATAAAGTGCAATTTAGTTTCAGAGACAGTAAATATCTTAACTTATCGAAGGAAAATCTTATCCAAAGAAAGTGCTGACATAGTTCCTAGCATTTGCTATAAGTTGGCTAAAGTAATAATGGAAGCAAGGGCTATAAAGACCCATAAAATGGTTAGAGAATCACCATCGCACATGAATGTACAAAACGTTTCACTGATAATATCTACAAGAAGTTTTTCTACTAAAAAAACAAATTTATTATTATGGATTTAGCTAAAATCTTCAATTAAATGTAGTAAAATTATTAATTATACCGTTTAGTAGCCGATCTAATTTATTATCGACGAAAAAACTTGAATAATCGCAATAATAATGATTGATATTATGAATCACCGTAAGTGACAGAATACCAATTTTAGTAGACACAGATTGGAAAAATATTGGAGAATAATTTATAACTTGAGAAGATTTTCCTATTTGAAAAGTCTGATTCAATCAATTGAGTTTCAATGTATTATTTTCCGTGGTTATATTTTTAGATACGCTGCATTCCATATTCATCTCATGTATCTGAACCAGTGAAACTGTGCCTTGTATTCTTATTGAATTGTATAGCATGGATATATCATATAGGTTTCATTTTATATGCCTTTGATTTGAATAAAGTAACGAAGACTAATGACTAAGCTTCAAAGATAGGAATAATTAAAATCTGATTGATGGAAGCAGGAGAATAAATGTGGTGGTTCATCAAATTCGTTTGATATCAAAACTAGTGCCGTTAAACACATCAATGGGCAATTTATTTAATTAGCAAATATCAATGTAACTGTAGAATGTGGGTGCTATGATTACATTAGAGGGAATAGGTGACTTTGATGAAAATGGTTTACTAATTCAGAAAACTTGTCTTGAAATGAATTAAACGAAGAAAATAATAACAACACAGGAAGATTTTCCATACTCTGATAGCAAGTTATTTTGAACGTTTTAAGTGAAGATCCATCTTTATCCTCGATGGCACAACCATATCTTTACTCTGAGTCATGTAAGACATTCATGTTGGTGATGTAAAGATGCTGAAATGCTCATTCGTATGTATGATCGTAGATACATAAAATTCATATAAAAATCATTGAAGTTATATAGCAGGCAAGATGCATTTATCCATCTTGCCTGGGATACTATCTTAACATCTCAAAAATAAATCCTTCTAAACTTGAATTCCTTCACCATTTTAATTCAGGCCATCAATAAACAAAATAAATCTTCTGCGTTTCAGATTGCTACTTCAGACTTAAAGATTATTCAATTTCAGAAACATTATCTGTTGAAAACAGAATCTTTTATCCATGCCTTATAATTTTAGGCGGTCTGATTTTAATGAAACATTTAATTTAATCTCCTTTGCAGCTGGTGAAGCTAATTCCCTCATCTTATGGTTTCCTAACTTCACTAAAATGAATCAAATTCTACTTGAGAAGCCTTCTAAATATTTAATTCTATTAGATATGTATTTTCATCTTTTTATTCGCCTTCAGCAGATTGAATGAGCACACAAATATATGTTGATGCAAACAAACTTTCCCTGAAGAATCACAATATCCTCAGGAAGTACCAGAAGAGATATTTCCTTTTGTTCAGCAAAATCGCCAATCAAAATTTAAAATGAGAAGATCACAGGTTTCAGTTTCTTTCCTCCACAATGGATGCTAAGATTGCAGATTGTTAACAAGAATGGCGAACATTTATACAAAACTGTAGAGGGCTTCTGTGTAAACACCGCAAGAATCACTTTTTTTTTTGCTATTTTAAAGATGTTATGAAGGAATACACTATTATACACTGATGTAAATGGAAATTCTACTCATTCGTTTTAGAACTGAATGAAGTGGATATAAAGATATGAGCAGTGCTCTTCTAAATGGTATTACATTTATTTTGCATTTCGAGTCCATTTCAGATTACTAACTAAAACAATAACATTTTCATTGTATGAAGTGTGATATTTTTACCAGATGATGAATAATTATTATCAAAAACTTGAAATGCACGAAAGCAATTTATCTTCATAACAGCTCTGCTTCCATATTAAACATAAGCCATATTTGTGATTCACATCTTCATTTGAATATTATATAAGTTTTGCTATATTAACGGCTTGTACAAATCTTTGTTTAGAAATATATATATAATTGATTCAAAAATTGTAGGCAAAATGAATCAAGTTTGTTGTTTAGAATAGTAAAGGCTGAAATTAATCTAAAATTCACACTCAAATGGAAGTTTCTATTTCATCTAAGAAATTCTAGAGAATGTAGCAGAATATTGCGATAATAAAGTTTCATCTAACACATATAGAAGCATAGGGAAGAATATTTATTAGGAAAAAAGGAAGGGTAAGAGGAGAAGAGAAGTATAAGAGTGAATAAATGGAAGGAATTCAAATCCTCAGAAGTCATAAAGCTGTTTCATCGATAGGACGTGGTCAGCAGAAATCTTTGATATGTGTTTCCACTATTTTTCGTCGGTTGAGCTCAAGAAAAGTCTTTCAAAGTCCGTAAACAAGGTAGAAGTACGCTATTGGCCTCTGTGAAAGTTATGGTGAGGGGGCCATAGAAGAACAGTATAGGACCTTACCAAGTGGTGAGCCAGTGGCTTACATTTTAACTCATCTTTGGAGGACGCTTTGGGTGCGACCAATCTGGCTATCCCGCGTCAGTTCTTATCGTATTATGATGAGGGTAGGTGTATTTTAATGAGCATTGAGCAGTAACGCATTAAAACTTTTTGATGATGTTTTAATACAATTTTTGCAGCTGCAATTCTTGAGAAGTATTCTAATTTTGCAATGAGAATAGATTTTAATGAATTTTAATAATGAAAGTAAGATTTTAATTAAAGTAAGCCATGTGAGTATATAATATTATATCGCATAACATCACACAGCAGAATAGTTTTAAATATGTATACATAGTGAGTTGCTCTTTTGGAGTTGCTCAAAATGGACATTTTTCTCACAATGCTAATCAGGCATTATTTTTATTTAAAAATAATTGGTATTTGAATAACTTATTATCATTAATATAGTAGAAATGCATAATTATGTATAATATTATAGTTTTAATTTAACTCCCGCTACCATTATTTAATTTATTATTTATTTTTTTATTTAACACGGGTCATTTTAACCAACAAATTATTTTTGACTCATTAACATATCTAAGTTAGTGCACCAATATGTATGAAATTTATTGACTTTTCATGAACATTCGACGTCATTATTCAGTAAAAATTTAAAATTTGTTCCTAAATTGTTTAGATAGTTATTTTAACATTTACCTCCAACGCCCAACGGGTTATTTTACCCCGCTCTCATAAAATTTCATTTGACGTTAACTTGGGTGCTGTCAGATTGAGATCATGAATCGACTAGTCTAAACAGGGTCGCACAATACTTCTATGAAGTTAGTTGAGCACTTTAACACTAATTTCAGTACTGTTTTTAACAACCAAATTAACAAACATGTTGCCACAAACACTAACAAATGAAGAAATAAATACATTATTTATGGCGACACCTATGGACGAATCAAAAGGCTAGAGTTTCGTAACTTTTGATGAGAACCTCTTTTCAATAAATTCGTAATATCAGTTCATGCAATACAATTCTGGTGAACCAGGTAATTTCGTAACAATTGAGGTTTCCTTTGATTACGACATCTAAAATATTTGAAAATGGATTTAATCTTTTGGAAGAGATAGTTATTGGCACAAAGAGAAATCATTATCAGTACGTTATTTACGATCCTTTTTTCAGAATGTTAGTATATACAATCTATACCCGTATGTAAAACTAGCAGAGATTTTACTGAAAAAGATGACAGGCAGCGGAACTATGAATTTTATTATATAAGAAATCCCCCCATATATAAAATCATCCAAGGCGCCTCAATATACTACAATGCTACTCAAGAATAGAAAGAACATATTGCAAAACGATTTTCTCTCTGCTCCATACCGACCGATTCGTCTTTCTCAACTGATCCTAAAAATTTCAGACTCTGTAGAAGAAATACTATAACCAAACTCTGTTTGGAGTAGATGTTGGTTATTAAAGGTAAGAAAGTAGTTAATAAAGGAGGAGTCATCACGTCGTTGGCCTCTGTAAATTATACTGTGATGCATCTACTCGATTTGTCAGATACAATTTGTAAAGGTATAAATGTAATCCAGATATACAAATTGTATATCTGTGGAAAATGTGCTTAACGTATCCTAATTCTTTGATATAAATGCTAATTAGTATGGTTATTGGAGGTTGTTTTTATATTGCTACATATTACAAGTATAAAAACGATGATATTCGGATGATAATAGTCTAGAATATTTAGTATATGACGATGATATTCGGCTTTAATATTTGTGTTCGGTCTACTTGCATTTTAAACTTTGATGGACATACAATATTTCACATTCAACAATAAAATGTAAACTTACTATAAACCATGTTTTAACTATTACTAACCATAAAAACTAAGTAAAGAACTGTGAAGATAGCGATATCAAATAATGAAACAGTCAAATGCGACAGATATATTCTTCATTCATAGTATAATTAAGGCCTAGTAACAGTTTTTAATAGTGCGGGTTAAAACAGCCCGCACGGTCCACCGAGAAAGTTCGTTTATGCGCTCCATCTAGTGTTGAGTATATACTAGATATAAAAATTAAAATCCCATTATTGATTTTACAAATACAAACCTAGAGTGTTTGTAATTGTAAGGAAGGCAGTAGTGGGTAGTATTATAATAATCAATGGAGTTTCATATATATCAGTTTATCGATGTTCAAAGTTAGCAATACATGTATTTAAATAATATACCGTCTGTAGGTTAGTCATAGCATTTTGCAATTGAAGTGTTTCTTTTTTAAAAATAATTAGATATCATTCAATGGACCAGGTCATGATGATAGTTCATATGGGTATAGTTGTGAAAAAAGATTGAAACCCCTCGCAAATCATATACACTGACGGAGCGAGCTGTGTCACGCACCTCCTCCTAATGCGTCACTCTGGGCACTGAGGCTGCAAGACTTATTTTGTGACCGTATCGGTATCACTGGACAGCTCGCTGTCTCTACTATATAATATTAATACTCTCAGGACCATACTTGATCTTATATGGCCCCAAATTAACTTTCTATTTAGATGAAAGCTAATTTGAATCTGGTAGCGATTGATGGAGGGGAGTCTATTTGGTAGATTTCTAATACTGTCTATTTGATAGATTTAAGATTTTTATTTTGTCTTTTGGCATACCCCGCACTTAATACGTGTCAGACTTATGAAATCGAATAAGTATAGGGCATTCTTCGCTTTTATATATACTGGTAAAGAAGAAAAAACGTATGGTGATAAATATACGTTATTTACAATTAAACTATTTATAATCTATCCCACAGAAATAAGTTAACAATTGATAGAGATGAATATTTGGTAGATTTCGAGATTTGTTTTTTGTATTTCCAAATATTTTGTATGGAAATAAGGGATTCCAATTTTTATGACGTCTTAGATTTATTGAAATCGAATAAGTGTGGGACATGTCTAAATTTAAGTTCACATGGTATAGAAAAAAATGTACGATTAGTAATATACATTATTCAAAAATGAAATAAATTTCAATCTACCCGACCTGCATACTGCATAAGCTATGGCGGAATCAATTTAACTGAAAACTACCAACCAAAGATTCACCTAAATATTTTGAATAGCAGGAGAAATAAGAGTGAGATATATCCCATACTTATTCGATTGTCATAAGTGTGAGACATACTAATAGCGGAGTATGCCTGTAATATAGAATAAATAATTATTTTTTTCCCTTTCCATAATAATGTGAAACAAATTTTATATTATTTACTTACCGAATAAGAAAAACTAAAACAACTCTCACGTTCACCGCATTTTCCTGACTCTAACTAATTATTTCCCTATTCATTTCATCACATCTGACCACTTGACAGTCAGTGTCAAAGTAGGGATGACAAACTAACTCTGGTAGCGTGATCTGCTTTTCCATTCCTTTCGCATAGTCTGAAGTTAGGGAAAGCCATTTCGAGGACTGAAAAGAAGTGTCAACAGTTCTCCATTCCATCAGCTGCTTCAGAACTTCAAAGTCTGGGTAAGTGAGCTGTCCATCCGGTGATAGAGTTGGGAGATGGCGTCAAGAACCTTTTGAATTAATCTCATTGTCCAGGATTGAACACTTTGAAAGTGATGTATTATATAATTGATATATATGATAGAAGTTACAGGGGGAAATCTACCGAAAATTGAGCTCATATTTATATGATATAAGAAGATTGAAGAACTTAATTTTGTAAATTTTAGTAAGAATGGGTTTTTCTTAATAAGATATTACTTTTCTTAAAGTTCGATTTTTTTGTATAAACATGATGAAAAATAAATACTCATATATATATATATATAAAGGCGAACAAAAAACAAATGGGTATAACACAATCATCATTCTTCCCTCATACACCATTTTGTTTATTAAATTTAGTCACAACTGCAATGCAACTAATTAAGTTTAATTCTTTAAAATAGCACTTAACGCACTGCAGTTCGTCAGATGGAGTTTGTTAGTGTGGAGAAGCTGCAATGTAGACTAAATAATGCATCAACAAGAATTTAATTTTCATCTACGTTATAATTATTTTTACGAAAAGCTGCTTGCTTCATTGCTGTATTTCAATTTATTGACATTAATTCAATTCAAGGGTTTTATTAAATGTATTGAGTTACATATCGAGACTATGTATATCAATGTAATTCGTTACGATATTTGCATCAAAGACTGAATAAAATAACTTCAATATGAACTGGAATGCTGATGGAAACGTTAAATAGAATAGCTATGGTAATTATTTAGCTTGTCCAATACTATTCAGTGCCCTTTTAGTCAAGTTATATTCAGCAGTTCGCATATTATACGGTAAATATTGATTGTGTATAATCGTAAAATATCATAATTTCAGAAATTTTCATCAGGAATTTTGTCGGAATATTCCATGAATCTGAATATTCATTAAATTTTTGTAATTTTAGTAGCATTTCGTAAGCTATTCAAAGCTATATACAGAGTACAGGTATTTATGGAGTGGACATATGTCGTAAAACCTTATGGACGGTATCGTGTGAAATTTGTAGTTGACAATTTTTTTTTGAATCAACTGTAGTACATTATTAAAGAAACTATTGGAAATCACCAATGTTAAACTAATAAGAATTAACTCTTTAATGGAACAAGAGATACGTTCGATAGAATTGCATGAAATTATTTACATCTCTTATTTATATTTTTATTTTACCATTTAAAATACAGTCCTAATTTGTTTCTTTGTATTTAAATTTCAATGCATAAAATAAGGTTAAAACAAATGACTCCTCAAATTCATCGCCAGGTATATTATTCCTAACATGGTACCCTCAGTTCAATATACAATTTCACGGGATTATTCTGAATGTATAAACTGTATCGGACTGAATATTTTCAGCATGTAAGTTATATGCGATTTGTTGTGACTTAAACATAATTCATGTGGATCATAAAAAGAATTCCCATGTGGATTATATGAGCTTTTAGTATTGATATTCTTTCCCTGCTATTAGAACATTCAAAAATTTGTTTTTCTTCCGTAAACCTCAGCAGTTGCCGCGTAATTCCTCTCCGTTCTATCGGATTATTCCGAATTTTCTTCGGTTACGATTTTTGTTAGAGTCGAAAATTTTTATCTTTGTATTATTATATTCAATTTTTAGATTTAAACTGTCTTCGGAAATTTAACTCGTTGTGTTTTCTAGTTGATTTAATCTATGCATTTCTTATTTTAACATAGAAAACTGAATATGGATGATCAATCTTTAATAGCCCCACCATAACTCTATCTTCTATAACCACACCAAATTTTTATCTTCAATGGTTCCAAAGTAACTTTATCTTTGATGGCTCCACCATAACTTTTTCTTCTATGTCCCCACCATAATACTCTCTGACAATCCATTAGTAGAGCTAAGTCATTTTTCCTCTCAAGTTTTGCAATGTGTTATAATTTCCAAAAGAAACAAAACATTTCCATTAATAATTCATCCAAAAGTTTTTTATACCAGAGAATAAATGAGGAGATTGTGATAGATGTTTGATTATAAATTGTAGATAATGTCTGTAAAAAAGTGATTTATAAGATTGAATTATTAGCGATGACATTGGGAGTTAGTCTAAAATATCCTCAAAGCTAGCTGATTATTCTGATGCTCTGATTTTGATCTGACCGGAAAGTTATTAGAGAAACCTATCCTTAGTCTCAAATGTTGTGATATAGATCATAAATCTAGGACAATTCAATTCCTCATGCTTTCAATAGGCTTTTCTTATGCCTTAGTTTCCGAAAATTCAATATTTTACTTTAGAGTGATTTCTATTGAAAGAATCTTTTAATATTCTTGGAAAACTTTCATAATACATTCTGAAATTGATTCTGCAGATTTAAACACAGTGTTATTACAATACAGATGATGAGCAAGATAGTTTTCAAATGTATTTTAGGTCCCCCTTAGGTCCCGCCTTATAGAATTGATGAGTTAACATTCAAAGCGTTATTTGGATGCAAAGACACCATTAGCATATATCCTTCACCAGTTTGAATAGTGCGGAACATTGATGTCTGAGGCCTGATGTACATACTTCATATCCTTAATTTATTCACGACTAAGATTGGAAATTGATTCGTTTGTTATGGATGGGATAAGATACCGAGCATTAACAATCGAGATATAGAATTATTGATATTGACTGTATAGCGGCAAATCATTCTTTGATTGCCTGAAGCCATCCAGTTCATTTATTTTAAATTAGTTTAAAAGTGGTGAGTTATCAAGTTATTGATAATAATAATTACATACTTATTTTTTAAACATCGATAGTGACAAACCATTAACTTTACATAATTTATCTAGACTGATTTTTACCGAGGTGGGATAAACCTAGATATATGTAGAATATGTATTATTATGAGTGTTTATCTCCCATAATATTTAAGTAAATAACATGAAACCTATTTGCTCATTTCTGTTTTATGAAAACTGAAGTAAACTCAAAATGAAATATATTTAGAATATTTATTTTACTTGAACATCATATATTTTTATGTAACAATAGAAAACAATACACTTAATCTTAGGTTCCTATAGTGGATATATATATATAATATATATAATTGTTATATAAATGTAACAAAGCTTCATCGAGTACAATTTATGCCTTAAAATTGTAAAGTTAAAGAAAATGAATATGCTTTTCATGTAGTTTTATTCAAAACAGTTTATCCATACCTTAACATTTTAGAATGAAACTTAGGTACAGGAGGAGTTTGATTAAATCATTTATTGAGACAATGGTATTTACTCTAAAAAAATATGTCAATAACAATATTGCAAAACAATTAAGATGGTTTCAATGGTCATGTGAAATCAGTAACATGCTAATTTTTTTATAGAGTTCTACAATGATACATATATTTGATCAATTCCAGAGAATATTGATAAAAAAAGGTTCAGAGATTTGTCTAATTGATACGATTTTCAAATATACATTTGAGCGATGGCAGTTTTTTGTTTGTTTGTTCTAAAAGAAGTCTTCCAGCATTTACTTAAAAATAAACCTGGTACCTACTTCCCAAAATCCAAGTAAACAATCAGCTGAGTGAAGTTTCAATCAAACAATGAATGTAATTATTGTCTATTTCGATCTGTTAGTTCCCTTTTCAATTTACCAAATAGAACTAATTCTAAACTTAGAAAAAACATCAGGAAGATAATGAACGACAAATTCACCCGTTTAGATACTCACTTTGATCAAATGATTTTTTCTTCCGAGTTTAAGTTGTAAAAAGAAACTGAAATTCGATGTAGAAAAAATGGTGGTTTCTGCATATTTTGTTACGCTCCTATTGTCATTAAAAATAGTTATATGTAAAAGAAAAATTATTGTTTATCAAATATTTTTTAGCGTGTTAAAGTGTGATTATATTTACAAGTATAAAACATTTTATCATTCAAAGAATGGTGAGCAAATTGTTCAAATTATGAATATGGAAAAGAACATATGGTAGTTTTAAATTATTATTTTTCATATCATTCACATTTACGACTTTTCCTGGAAATCAATCTGTTAAGTTAGTTATCCTAAGAGTATTTATTGCTTGACATAATATTTGTAAATGTATTTTGTAAAGTAAATAATAATATGACAAGAGAACGGAATCAAATCACTTATATTAGATAAAGATTTCATAACAAACTAGAAACAGAATACAGAATCTTATGAAATATTTTATTTCTGGATAATAAACTAATTTTTTTTTATATCGGGGTTAGTGAGAAATTTCAATATTTCCTGAATCAGAAGCAAACTTCCCATTCTGCCGTCACCAAAAAAATGGACTTAAGACTTTCAGACGCAACTTTCAGAAGTGGTAGAAGATTGATGGCACGATGAGCCGCCTATTTGGCACGGTGATGAAATGTTCTGTTCACTGAAATTGTGGCGTACTTCAGCCGATTGGTCTCGACTTGTTGTTGTAGACCCACATTGTCTGTACGGAACCTTGCCACAATTAATTGATTTGGAGTGCGATGGAATGGAGCCCGAGAACTGAGAAGGACATGTATGCTGTTTTACTGGTTTGCTGGAGTCGGGAGACGATTGTTGTAGATGAGTAACAGGAGAATTTCGGGGATTTAAAGGATTTATCACACTTACTGTATGTACAGGGTATATATTGGCACAAGAAGATGAAGTAGAAGAGGGATTACTGTTATTGGAAACTGGAGGGGATTTGGTTTGTAGCTGATTGAATTTACAAGTGGTTAGACTGCAAGAGTTTGCAATAAATTGGTCACGAATTCCTTGTGATGAGGTAGCATGCCCGATTGGTAAGGCACTTGATGGGATATTACTGCTGGTAATTGGAGGTAAAACATTTAGATTAGTAGTAATGGGTATTGTAGATCTATTTAAAGGGTCATTTGGGTTAACTTGAACATTGGGGTGTGACCGATGGTCATCTTTTACAAACGAAGAGCTATCTTCCATAAATCCTTCGGGTGGCGTATAAGTTTTATTAGGGGCAACAGATGAATCCTTATCAAACATCTGCAAAAAGGAAAGAGTTTTTATTCAGATATTTAATGAACTTGTACAAATATAATGTATAATGATCTTATAAGAAACATAACACGATGAAATATATTTTGACTCACTTGTGGTGCAATGAGTTGTAAATTTGGTGGAGGAGTTAATGATCGCATTTGCTGCTGAGGACATGGTTGTTGATACTTTTGTTGGCTGCCATGCCTCTGTCTAGGCAAGGTACACTGCTGATAATACTGACATTCTGAAGGTATGGAAGAAGACAATGCTTGTGACATAGCAGTGCTAGACCGTTGGTGATGCTGTTGGATGGCAGATCTTTGGTCTGCGGTGATCATCCAGTGGTTTTGAGGAGTAATTTTCTCCATATTTTCAAGTTGGCAATTTGTATTCGAATTTCTTGACATCAATGGTACTCGTAATTCTTCCAGTTGGTATTCCTTACCTGCGCGAATATATTTATTATACAATTGAATAAATAATGTGGGAATTGGATTTTCCAGATTTCAAAAAATTGGATAATGCATATGAAGCACAACTTACTCTCAGAGCACTGAATGACATCAGGATTGTTGTCTTCGGTGAGATGTGTTCTGGAAGACCCTAATCCATGTTTACGATGCATTGGCTGATAATGAGGTAAATAACTGGGATGAGCAAGGATGTTCTGGCTTTGATGAGAATAATCTGATAGATGTTGTGGATGTGAAGGTATCTTACGAGGATTGGAAGAGACTGATGCTGCACAAGCACCACTTACATTTATTTCTTCTTCTTCCAGATTGTACTTTGTTGAGTCAATTTTCGCTTCTTGTTGTAATAGTCCTTGTTTGATGATTGGAGGACTGTATTGAGATCCAGCACTGCTTCGACTTCCTCTAGTATCTGAAAAAATAAGAAACTCGTTTGATCACAAATAGATATAAAAAATTTCAAAGAAAGCCATTAATTGTCGATAATCAGAAATTGATTAAGGTGAAAAAAATTAATATAAAGTGAACAAAGAATTCGTGGTTTTAATAATTATACTAGTATCTGTATAACAGAATAGGTAATTATAGAAGTTTGATTTTCAATAGTTACCAATAGTGTCGGTGTCTTCAGGAGAATTTCTTCTCTTCTTGAGGACTATTTTGAAGGTAACTGTAACTGCAATGGACACCAAAACTGTCACAATTCCCATAATGGCCCCCACTAGTACAGTATTGGAGCGAAAATACAACCCACCCGAGGACGGACGGATGGTGGATGTTTCGGAAGTATCTTGAAGTCCTCCTAATTTTAGGAGTTAAAAAGTTAATAAAGTTAGGAAACGGAAATTGTAATATGTGGTGACCTGTACAAAACTGGAGTTTCATTCTGGGACTATGAAGGTTTTTTTAAAAAAAACATATTAAATGAGAGCTTCAATTCAAAGCACTTTTATATTATAATAAGCTCTCATCAAAAGATATTAATGTTATATCAAGATTAATGCAGCTTCTATCCATTCATTACAGTAGAAACGATGAAATACTTAACTAAAGTACTGCTCATAATAATTTGTTCCATTGTAGACTTTAGATTTAATAACGACACTAAGATTTCCACTTCATAACAATAAATACTGACCCATTCTATTCTCAGCAGCCTTGACGTTGACAGCTTTTAGTTCTATAGGCTCTGAATATCCAAGTTGATTGTAAGTGAAAAAGTGGAGAATGTAGGCAGTACCAATAGGAAGACCGTCAGCTACGAAGTAAGGAGTTGTGTTTGTGACTGTTTTCACAGGTTCACTGTCTTCAGGCACCAGAACCTAATTGGCAAAATTTGAGAAATGAAATTTGAGAAACGAAATTTGATAAATGAAATTTGAGAAATGAAATTTGAGAAATTAAATTTGAGAAATGAAATTTGAGAAATGAAATTTGAGAAATGAAATTTGAGAAATGAAATTTGAGAAATGAAAATTGAGAAACGAAATTTGAGAAATTAAATTTGAGAAATTAAATTTGAGAAATGAAATTTGAGAAATGAAATTTGAGAAATGAAATTTGAGAAATGAAATTTGAGAAATGAAAATTGAGAAACGAAATTTGAGAAATTAAATTTCAGAAATGAAATTTGAGAAAAGAAATTCTAGAAAATAAAGATACAGATATAAAGTTGTGTTTGGGTACACAACATATAGTTCAATTTATGTACCTCCATGTAGAACTTGGTTGGCATTTCTGAAGGTTCACTCTTGCACGTCACAACAACCGCAGCTCCTGTTTCATTTTTCCGCTCACAGTTTGACAAAATATTTGGCGGCTCTGGATGGTATAAGATGAGAAAAGTTCTTGAAAATACAGTTTTGATAATCGTAATCATATTGAAAATTTTGTTAGAGATTTGACATTTACAATAATTTTTTTAAATATTTAAGAGAAGAAAAAGTTGGTGATTGAAAATAGTTTTCTATTTATCTAAAATAACATTAGTCGATAGGAATAATTCTGTTAGACTATAACATAGTAAAATATTAGCATATTTGTATTTGAGTATCTTTTTATCCAGTAGAGGCTATACTAGTATTAGGGACCATATACATTTATGCCACTCTGTTCTTTGTAGTATTGGCTCATCGAAACACCTCCTAACTTCAGGCATTCTGTTTCTGTTAGTTCCGGACAACTTGGCTTTAACTTAGGTTCTATTTGCATATTGTTCAGAGATCTAACTTAACTTTATCTTGTTAAACTTTGAACATAATTATGTAGTACCCAATGCAATTATGAAGATACAATAAAAGAAAAAAGTTATGATAGAGAAATTATATATCTGTGATCCCAATAGAGTTTTCTTGTGGGAAAGCAATTCAAAAAAAATTTAGTTAAAGCCTTTATTTCATTTGTTACAATATATGAAAAAGGAGTTATAAAATCGTATTTTGCATCATTAATAAGAGAAATTACCAAATAGTCCGTATAAAGAAATTTTCACCTACAAAGAAACATCAACAACTCGGAAAGAGAATCATAGATCAATAACCAATCAATGATTAATAAATTTTCCGAATTCAACAACTTTTCGGATACTGTGAGTCTAATTCAGTAATTTATTAACTTAAACCTCTGTTAAAAATTTCTATAATTCCTTACTTGTATCAGTGACGTTTATAACGCAAGGCTGTGACTGTTCTCCAATGATATTTCTTGCTGAGCACAGAAGTGTCCCGAAGTCAGCTTGTGATGTCGGTGTATAGTGAAGAGTACCAACATTGTTCATTGATGTGGATCTACTGTTGTGAACCTCTAGTAGAGTCCCTGTATTGTTGTATCGCCAACTGAACGTCACGTTGTTTGGCTGAGCGTCCACTATGCACGTTATGTTGGAGGTGGTATTTCTCAACACTTTGTACTCTATCGTCTGGTTTGATTTACAAACTGGGGCATCTACAATGAGTATCGGAAAAAGTTTTAATTATGGGAATCCTCTAGAGTTAACTAAATATCATAGCACTAATTTGCTGTTAACCCTCTATTCAAATATGAAATTTTCTCCGGGATAGAATGATTAATAGTTTCCATATCAGGAAAATAAAATTATTATTTGCAAGAAAATACAAATAATATTCAACAATGAATCAAATTTTACGGTAAAGAAGAAACAAAGTAAATGTGTATTCAATGATTATAGAATAATTAAATGTATTACTATTATCCAACATGAGGAGATGAATTTTTCTGTATCCTTCATTTAAGATTAAATATATTGATTTTTGAGTGAACAATTATTAAGCTTACATATCTATTATGATTATATTCCATCCAATTCATATTTAATTTTTGAGAAAACGAAATTAAGGCATACACTAGGATACTGATGACATATTAGTTCAGGACGTTACAGTCAAAGCTTACCCTTGCAAACTGCATGCATTCAGGACTAGTAATTAAATTCAGTTCCTATTGCAATATTGTGTAAGTCGGGAGAAACTCTCTTACTTCAATTTCGATGAGATACAGTGTATTCCTTCATACAAATTATTTATATAGAGCTATATGTATATTAGATTTTTGTAATCTCTTGTAGCAAATTTATTTAGAAAAATCCACCTAATCTTCGATGGGTTCATCCAGGAAATGGAAAATCAACCTAATCTTCGATGGGCCATCCAACTAAATAGAAAATATTCACTCACTACTAACAGTCTCTACTTTCATAATATGTGTAAGGTAAAAGGTTGACTGACTCCTCTTTTAATTAACTCACATTCAACTTCATTTACTCAATACTAACAGTCTCTACTCACATAATATGTGAATGGTAAGAGGTTGACTGACTCCTCTCCCTTCACTGTTGGTCGCAGCACAGCTGTACGGTCCTGCTTGTTGGCGAGTAATTTGTTGTAGCACTAGTGTTTGGTTCGAGAGAATCACTCCGCCTGTAATGTTGTGATTGATGATGCGATCCTATAACAAGAAGGATTAAATGTTACATCGTTTGTTGCAATAGAGTAACAAGTAACAAGTCCAGTAACAAGTTGGAGTGAAAATTAAATATTTTAATGCAATACAGGAGGCTGCAACATACACTTTTATCTTTGAAGGAAATTTAAAATTCATCTGGACTTGTAGTAATTTTCACTCATTTATTATAAATATATTATCAATGAGTTAGATTATATGATTACAACTGAATTTTAAAATTCCTCTCAATACTTTTTTGCGACAAACTTGGTTGCATTTTGAAACTTTGTGAAACTTACTTCAAATAATCAAATTTTTTCAACCTATTACTGAAATTGTGGCGGGGATTGCTTCTCAATAAACAGCGGTTACACCACAACTTTTCTACTGGGTATAAATACTCCTAATAACATATAGGGTCGGACGGGGTATCACTGCGCATACCCTTTTCATGGGGTATCACGCCGCACCCCTTATAATTTTATAACCACTTGTTTTAGCCTAAATCTGATTACACCATCATTTCGAGCATCTTTTTTCTCCCATAATCATCATGAAGCACCGTTATCTTATTAGTATTTCTAGAGCTGAGTCGCGATGTATGTAGTGCTCTCAGAACGATCTGAAAACAGTTTGAACTGCTGATTTTTAAATCCCGCACACTCTCCGATAACTCTAGAACCGAGATTTACAGATTCATACCGTTTTAACATGTTAGCACAAACAATAACAGTTACATTATGTCAAATTTTCCACTTCTCAGTTTTAACGGTTTTCCCGCCATAACCATGCGCAGTGATACCCCAGATAATTTAGAGGTAGAGGGGTATCACTGCGCATCATTAGTAACCATATTTGTATCTAAATAAATATAAAAAATATTAGTTTTTAGCACTTATTAAAGGCATAAATAATGAATAAAGTGTTTTTTAATTAAAAATTTGATTAACAATAAACTTACGATCGTAGTAGCTATGCAACTTGATGTGGGGGTATTAAAATAGGGAGAGTGGGTATTTAGAGGGGTTGGGGTGAGAGGTTTCAACTAAATATTGATTAACAATAAACGTACGAACATATTACATTACTTTATATAAGTAGTTAACTAGCTGCGTAAAATTTAAGTGTTAAATTTGTTGCAGATTCATTAAATATTTGTTTAAAAAGTAAGGGACAAGTAGATTGGGGAGAGGGCATATAGAGATGGAAACACAGACGTTTAGATGAGGAGGAGGAGGATTTAGATGTGGGAGAGGGGTAAATAGATGGGAAGAGAGGGAAATAGATGGAGAAGAGAGGAATTTAGATGAGAAGAGAGGGAGATTCCGATGAGGAGAGAGTGTGATTAAAATGGTAGGAGAGGGGGATTAAGATGGGAAGACAGGGGGATTAATATGGTAGGAGAGGGATATTTAGATGGGGAAAGAAGGGGGTTTAGAAAAGGAGGAGGAGGGGCATTAAAATTGGGATAGGAGGTATTTAGGTGGGGAAGAGAAATTTTGTATTTAAGCAATGCGCAGTAATACCCCTTCATGTGCGCAGTGATACCCCGATGCACTCACTAAAAGTTACGCATAAAAATTGCCAATAAGTATTTTATTCATTTAGCTATTATTTCGAAACTTTTTGAGAACCATCTTCTTTCATGACCATTTCATCACGAGAAAAAGAGTTTCTCTAGTACATTTAGTTTTCGAGTTAATACATAGTTTGCGGGATTGTGCGCAGTGATACCCCGTCCAACCCTAATCCAAAGATGATAGTGCACATACAATGAATAAGTCTATAATATGTAATTTATTAAAACTTATTATATATACTTCCAATGAATATAATGTTCAATAATCATTTATTATTAATCACTATTTCATATCATTATTATTGAGTAATTAGAATAGAAAATGAAAGTTACATTTTATAGAATTGTATACTGAATGCATACACAGCAGCAATAACGAGATTTATTTATAATTAATAATATGATAAAGCTTAATTATATATAAAACCTAGCTAAGTCAACCAAAACCAAAATAGTTACAGACTAATTCGATTGGATCTTTCCTATATGACAACCCCACCAAATATATTTTAAATTAATTTTTTCTTATGTATATTTCTCCATAGAATCCGATAATCATAACTGTTTCTTGAAAAAACTAATACTTTTTGAGATATGAGGGTTCAAAGTTATTTATTCCCTATGTATAACTGAAGGATTGAGAACTTTGAAAAAAATCGTGATTTCACACTCTTTGGTCAATTTTGGTCGAATTTAGCCGTTATGTAGTTTGTTGTATTCGCTAGTTTGTTGTACTCCACACTCCATGATCGTTTAATGACCTGGAAGAGGGGTATGGGGAACGGCACGCCCCTCATTACAAATATATCAGTATTGAAGTAATAAATGGAAAATATCACGGAAACTGAAAATATTCGATAAATTTATTAATGGGGCATGTCGCCCCCCAAGCCATCCTGCCAGGTCATTAAGTAATCATGAAGTGTGCAGTACAACAAACTATTGGATACAACAAACCACATTATAGTTTCATATAAAAAATCGATAATGTTTGAGTAATTTCAATGAAAACACGAGAAGTTCTCAATCCTTCAGTAATACATAGGAAATAAATAATTTTAAACCCTCATATCTCAAAAAGCATTAGTTTTTACAAAAAACAGTTATGATTTTCGTATTTTATGGACAAAAATACATTTAAAAATATTATTTAAATTAAATTTGGTGGGGGGTCGTCAAATGGGAAAGATCCATTCAATTAGATAAATTATTTGAAATTAAATATGATTTTCTGTAAATTAGGCAGAAGATATTTATTTTGAATTCATGTAAAAGATATCTGAATTTCCATTTTAAAATAAATTGCATGCATATAGTGAATCTCAATAGAATCAAGAATCTCGGGTAAGAGATTGGATGTGTTCAGTCCTTCCAATATAATTAAATTGAAATCATCTAAAATCTGTGAACAGAATATGAGACTAGATGTTGAGTATTATTTTGAGGGACCATACATGATTAGGAGAGATATTTGTTATTCTTATTTAGCCCCATTAACTAAAATGAAAATTAATAAATTAATATTACTGTATCTCTAATTAGCTGAATACTTTAAAGTCACAAAAATCTGAGAAAATAATTTATTTTTGTCTTTTTGAAAAAAAAAATTAACAATTTTTGCAGTATTTAAAAGAAATTATCCTGACATGAAATGCTATAGAGATGCTCTCCGATCAGTTCACTAAAGATAATTCATACCATTATGAAAATAACTCCCTCTTTGAAACTCAAGAACATTTTAGTGAGAAAAATATGCTCGTGAGACCGTTAACATAAGCCATCTTACAAACATTGCAACAAGAAGCTTTACTGTGTGGGCCATAATGGGCATAACGTTGTTTGGTTTTACTCACATGGTGTAAGAAGAGCTTCTTGTAAATGGAGGGATTGGCCTTTATGGAGCACTCCAAGAACACATCTGTCCCTTCTCTCACACTCTGGGGGTTCATGCGGAACCCCATCTTCAGGGAGGTAATGGGCACATCTGGACACAAAGAAAATTAGCCAAAATGCAAAGAGCGAATTTATATTTAACTAAAAGGCAGTGTATTATTATATTATCTTAAATTAAATATAAGAAAAGACTTGTAATTAATTTTCAAATTAAATGAATTTTTATTCAACGAAGGAATAAAACCATCAAGTCATATTTCATAATGATAATATAATAATATTGTTGAAATTATTTAACTTCACATGTATCGTATTTTCAGTATTACCAGAATTAAAGTTTATCTTGGACATTAGATACTGAATGCGTTCATTATTAACAGTTTATGTTGTAAGACGACGTTTATGTCCACTATTGATTGATTTTATAAACCATAAGGAAACTCTTAAAGAAAACTATTTTATTTTAAAAAGTTTTCATGTAGCTATAATGCGGGAGATTTGTAGAATGTTTTCAGAGGATCGAAAACAGTGCATTGTACTTGAAAGCAAAAAAATCGCCTGCAGCTTGGTGAAACATAAGTTTCTATATAAGTATGGAATAACAGCAAGAAAAGGCACTCACTATCAATTTCATCACTTATTAAACAGGGCATTACAAGAAATGGAATTGCAGACACCTTGAGAACAGGTCTAATGAACAGGTCTCTAACTGCACATGCACTAATCTAGCAAGAAATGGACCAAAACTCGATAACTTCAATTCGTCGATCGGAACGGAAATTAGATTTTTCCTACTATACAACTCAGAAGACCATGAAGAATGATTTAAAGCTTAAATCGTACAAGTTAGACGGATGCCAAAAACTCAGAAAACCCCCAATTTCACCATCATTAGTTGGGCACTACTGTGATCTTTTTTTCACATCTCTTTTTCATTCTTTAATATTTCATCTAGAAAAATATCTTTTTTTTTACAATCAAATTATACCAGGACTTATAGAGTTATTCTTCTCTTGACCCACTCTAATTTTGAGACTAGGCTTAGCCAATCATATATTTTGACTGTACTAACAGTGGACGTTCAGCTTGTAGCTCTCCTCCAGAACAGATCCTGGAAGAATTTGATTCTCCACTCTGCATGTGATCACCACCCCGTGATCATCAGGTACAGGTCTGAAACTCAGACTTGATTCGGTGAGGTTCGTCAGACGAGTTTCCTAGTAGAAGAAAATAGTCGAGGTCATTAGTTTGAATTAAACAGCTACCGCTCTTTTTAAACAGATAAGAGGAAAAAGAAAGAAGTAATTGTATTAAATATTAATGGTGCTATAGCCTGAGTAATGAGTCTAAGTTATAAATTGATTATTCAACCTACATATGTATAGTACTGAGGAAAACACTTTAATTCAAAGTTGAAAGTTTTGACAGTTTAGATTAAGCCAAACTTGGATGTTTCTTAATTTATTTAAATACGACTGCACCTAGACCTGATAAGAATAGGTTACCTTTATCAAGTTTCTTTCAACATGCTGTCCGTCTCTCCACCATGTTACTTTGGGCGAAGGCCTACTACCGGTGGTAGAACATTCCAACACCTCCAGTACTCCACCTCGAACAAAAGTCGTTTGGTCACTCTTCTTTGACCTTTTGGTGAGCTGAATGGTCAATGGAGCAACTGTGTGAGAGAAGATTTGAGTGTGAAGAATAATAAAGTTGCAAGGGTTCCATTGCTCCACAATATGAGAATCAATAGAGATTTATATATTTAAATATTGTTTTATATATGTATATTTAAATATTGTTTTTCAAATTTACATTATTCAGACATGTTATTGTTATAATTGAAGACTGTTTAGATGAATTAAACACAAAAGAAAAAATTATGATTCTGAAAGTATAACATGCGTGACTGGAAAATTGCCACAAGATCATAAATATTTATTATTACGCTTCTCCACTTATTAAATAGTCATAAAATAAATAAGAATAAACTTTCCTACCATGAAATTAAATAGTTATTTTATTAATTAAATATCAGTGATTCTAAATACACAGTTCAGCATTTAACCGAAGGTTTGGCTAGTAATCCGGTTGGGGGTTTAGGGGGTGATTTAATCCCACCCCCTGATGTTGTTCGAAAGTGACAAAACGTAAACTATACTGAATATTTATTCAATCAACCTGAACTTTTTTTCTAATTGTTCACTAGTGTGAAATGTTATATTATATCTGATGCAAGTATTGTACTGTGGGCGTGTTTCATATGTATAACTGTATTGATTCTTATTCTATTAATGATAAAAGCTTTTATTGTCTCACCCAGTAAAGATCTTTGTCTATAATTAATTTATAGAAAGAAAAACAATATGTAGGTTATATATTACTACCACATATTTTAGATAAAAAAATTCAAGTTATAAAGTCTGATAAAAATCATTAGGGCGGCAATTTTCCACTACAGGTGGCGAGTTTCGACTACTGGTGGCAATTTTCCGAAGGTTGCAATCAATCGGGTGGCAATTGTCCACTGTCCAGGTAGCGAATGTCAGGGTGCTAAATGTCTAGAGGGAAATATTTTTTTTGACAATTGTCTGAATGGTAAAGTTCCGATAGAAATTTTTATGGGTGGCGGTTGTCCAGATGGCAGATGTCCTAGGGTGGCAATTGTCAAGGTGTTAAAGGTCCAGTTTACAGTTGTTCGGTTGGAAAATATCCAGGGGTAACTATTTTCATGTGGCAATTCTAAGCACCAAATTATGCGACCTATATTCTTCATACTTTAATTTTGTATTCTAGTCAGTGAAATTTTTCTTGTTTTATTTACCGGGAAAATGTATTTATTTGAACAATAAAATCTGTTGTATTTTTTAGGCTATTGATAGAGTTACTATTCAGAACGTTTATGTCCATCTCTTATATCAGATAAATTATTTGCTATCCAATGGTTAAGACAATTCTATTTCATTTAATCGACACAAATGTAACTCAATCGACAAAACCAAATATTCTGTTTTTTAATCAGTAAAACAATGCTATTGTTTCTCTGGGCTTAGATACAATTCACGTCAATATTATTTTTTTCACAGAATGCACTTAACTTCCACAACAATATGTCAGTACCAACCTAAAAAAGTTCCTTTCAATAAAAAATATATGCTATAGAAATATAGTAAAACGTTGCACTTAATTTTTGACCTCAACTCATGTTCTAACTATAAATAATATAATGTTTTAATTCGTTCCTATAGCCTGATGATGCCTTCATTATCAAAGCGAAAATTCGCGAAGACAACATTTCAAATTTCATATATGTCGTCATATTGAGATAGTTAACAACACTGGCTGACAACATTGAGCATATGCCACGTTACTGCTTTGCGACATGAGTGTGACTCGAGGATTTGTACGGGATAGGTGTATACTTTTCCCCGTTTTGGAAATATGTGCGTATAAATAAAAAGTTGGTTCCTTCCTTAAATTAAAGTAAGCTATATAAATACTTGGTGTTCCGGCGTTAGCTTACTGTGGAAGTAACCAACGAAGCGTTTAATTGCTCTGTTATAGCAAGAAAAATGAGGTTTGTATTTTAGTGATTTGCATCCTATAACTTAAATGCAACATTTGTTTAACTTTTGCTGACTAACCAGTGAAGTCATATTTAAATCATTGCATCAGCTCTACGAATTGAAAACTAGGTTGTTCTTACAATATACCAATGGCTTTTAAAATTTTAACATTAAATATATTTACAAATGAATCGAAAACAACATCCAATAATTTTTAATAGATAGAAACAAAACTACACAACTATTATATACCAATATATTATGACAAGTATTGTGAACAATATAATTCATTAAACAGTGCTTTCTATGATAGTACTCACGCGTCATATTGATGATGACAGAGTCCTCTAAAGGCCCAGTGATGTTATTGTTAGAAGCTCTGCATGTGTATGATGCCTCCAATGAATCTCGCGATAAGCTGTTCAAGTGGAGGAGATTGCTGACCTGATTTTCCTTGTCTCTGATGTAGGTATCTTCAACAACACGACCACTTTTCACCCATATCAAAGATGGCGAAGGTTGTCCTGAATAACAAAGTTTTTAAAAAGAATTGTCAATATTTTTTTTTATAAATATACAATAAAAAGGTTTTCAATACGAACCTCCATGAGATTTACATGTTAGGACCACATTTCTTCCTTCTCGAAATGGCCCAATGACTCCTGATACAACTTGGCCACTCTCATCAATTATTTTTGGCTTAGAAGGTAAAACTGTACAGAAAAAGTTAAAAACTTAATGGCATTTACATATAAGCATTATTACACATATGTTGGTCAATATGTGTATACAATTTAAAACGCTACTGATTTTAACCCTAATGAGTTTGACGTGTGTTTTTTAAGCACATCCTTTTTCAATCACTTTATATCTCTCATGTCACTCTTTTAAATTTATGGAACTGTCTTTGTTCATACATAAATACACCTTCATTTTATTTTTAAAATTTTTACATATCGGCGTAAATCAGCTTTAATCATGTAAATTATGAATTATATTATAATTTGGTGACGTGTGGCAGCGTAGTTTGGTACAGCTAAACACACATTAGTCCATACATTTTCATGGGAAACACATACACGAGCATGAAACACACCCTCTCTTCCACCCAATCACAGCTCTGCTCTCTAAATTGCCTATGTCTTATATACCTTTGTATTTATTTCTCCTAATATGTACAATGTTTTTACTTGAAATTTGTTACACATTAGTTCAGTATATATACTAAAAACGTGTAAAAGTAGATTACCGTAGGTTTATAAATAGGATTTTAAACACATAGGCAAGCCTTCTGATACCTTCTGAATTTCAAATTATTTTGAGTTAGGGGGAAATTTCCAATACGTGAGCACTTGGGTACACTAAAGTGGTCATTAATACCGGAAATATTGATCAATCAGATTTTGTTGATTAGTTCATAACACACTTTCCGATTGCTGTGTTTACTCTTGAAGTGCGACAGTCAACTTACAATTCTACTTAATTGAAAAATATAACTATAATGATCTCATGTAGGTACATTACGTACCTACTACATTGAGCTGAAGAGACACTGTGCGAGATGGACCAGTCTCGTAGTCTACTCTACACTTATATATACCATCATCTTCCTTCACTATCTGGTCTATTGCTAGTTTGTAATAAGGAGATATAGAAAAATGAGCTCTGTCTCCAAGAACAGATTGGTCACTCCAATGTCTTCCTTCTCCGTCAACTCGCAAGTCGTAGCTGATGAGGAGAAAAGTTTAACATTTTAGTAACATTAATACATTACATAACCTAAAGAGAGTATACAATAATAGTTTCACCATTATCTTCTCTATGACCATTACTAAATGAATATTATCTCTGAACATATATTTTCTCACTTGTTGGACTTTTTTATAACATATAATGAGATAATAATCTAATGCATGTATGAATAAATAAGTAAATTTGAATTATGATTTTGTTCATTATTGATGTAAATTAAATCAGATTCAACGAATTAGTGTCAATAACAAGGTTTATAATGCATCAAGTTGATTTAGTTCATCTTAGCAGATGTTGGAAATATTCTGACCCAAATATTCGGTTTCCAAAGAGCAATAATTGATTGACAATTAACTGTATTGATAATTAATTACTATTGGTATATTATTCAAAACTATAAAACTATCTTCTGAATTGTGGGGAATGTAATTCCATGAATTTTTGACTGAGTTCAATAAGGAATATTATTTTGCAGTAGTTTTCCTCAATCAAAACTTCAAAGAAAATATTATGAAAACACAGAAAAAACTATTTCACAAAGAAACTAAATAAATTCCAAATTCACTGAAACCGCTTCTTTAAGATAATCTTCAAAAAATCTTTCATAATATTTCTGCTTTCAAAATTACCTTCTGTGAAATTATTCGCCCCTAAAATCTCTTGTCAAGCATTGAACACGGGAGTTAACTAACTAATTTCATGGTTATTTCATCATGAATACACTCACACAATAACTTTGTAAATATCCCTCTAATATTCAGAGAGTTCCATGTATGTTTTTTTCTCAACTGATATATAATTAAGGCTTTCATTTTTAATAACCACAAATTATGAACATTTCCACAAATTAAGAGGTAACGTTTTGAAACATAAACAACGGAATGAGAAAAAGCGGAGTAAGGTTGAGTTAAATGTTTCTACTGTATAATTATTTATTGCTATCGACTTTACTAGATGACTTACGATTTTCTTTTATAATAAAAACATGTTCTGTGCCACTTGAACATCAGCAAAAGAATATTCAAAGAATAACTACAGGACTATATAAGGTCAGTTGATCTAGTTCACCAATCCCAGGCAAGAAGGATATATACGTGTAATATTCCCTTAACATCCTAGGATCCTTCTTGCCTGAAATGGACTGTCTTCTCACCTGTAGAAAGGTTCCGGAGAGTCTCCTTTATACCAGAGGAATATCACTGGAGAACTGACTTTGACTGTTCGCTCCACTGACCCTGCGCTCACTCTGTTCACAGTTTGTCCTCTGTCAGTAGATGCTTTGATATCACATGGCAGTGACACTGACTCCTGGACAAGCACCGTCAAGCTTTTCGACACTGAAAACAAAATAATCTAAGTCAGGAATTTGTGGATAGTGTTAGAAATAGCTACCAAAAGTGAAATATTCATCAAAATATAAAAAATGCACTCATTCATGAAAAGAAGAAAGTAAAGCTTTTAAGCACTGCAATCTAAATAATCATTGGCGTTCAGCGAATTGTTCTTCAGTCAAACGTCTTTTGGCCAAAAGTTCGCACTTGAAATACTTTGTAGGTTGTAAGCAGCTTATTAATTTTTTTCAGATATCTAATCAGTTCTTGTATTTAATGGTAAAATATAGTCTTTTAAAATTAGTACTTTATTAACCATATTTATGATTTCTATTATGAACCAATTTTGGAAAATAGGATATTTATGAAATTAACAGTGAGTGAATTTCTACTGCAAGCTTTACACTTTTCTATTTTATTGATTGGGGAAAGGAGATTTTATTACTAATAAAGTAATAATTCAGTTCGAAAATCATACATCGATTTTAGAAATTAATACTATTTACAATGATAATCAAATTATTAAACTGAACTAATTCAGAATATAGATAGAAAAGGAATGTTTATCATTATCGAAAAACTATACATATATGTATTTATTATAAATGTGACCACAATTGATCTATTATTGTATATTTAACTCAAATATATAATGAATAATATGTTAGTATAAGTTATATTTATCTATTTTACTTGGGATGTTACTTTATCATTCAAGAAACATTGCATATTTTATATCTGTTTGTGAGAGCAGCTTGAAGCTTTTAATGTTAAATGTGATAGAAGTGATGAACATGTTACCAACAAAGAGTCAATTATTTACGGGTTATTCACTTCCTGTGATTGCTATTCAGTCAATGTATTTTTCTATATTTAATTTGTTGCAACATATGAAGTAGTAATTCAACAGAAAATTCTTTTTCTGATTATTTTCCCAGCAGAAATACTTAATACTTAAAAAATTAAAGTGGAATAAGAATTAAGAAAAAATAATGAAAAAATAATTAGAAAAGATATGCACATAATTTTTTTTTGTCTCCAATACAATTTACTTCATGGTAACCAGTTACCATTGAATGTTTCATTATATGTAGTAACTAAGTAATAGAAACTCATAATGAAATCAAATACAAATAACACAAAAGGGATATAAAAAAGGTCAATCGAATACTAGATATTCTCTTTTCTCATATATCGAATACTTATTTACAAATCAAAGCCACGATACATTCAGCAGCTATTCAAAGAGCTGACTAAGCGATTAGTGCAGACATAAACGACGACTATAGCCGCGTTTTACCTCTCGTTAGACACCAACGTCTGCAGTTACTGCAAGAGGAATGTATAAATGTTATAGCATCCTAGTTAGTTGAAAAAGATGTTTTCTTAATACAAGTTATTTGAGCTATAAATTAACATTATTCGATCAATTCAGCAATAAAAAGTTGAATAACAATATAGATATAATTCAGAAGTTATTGTAGAAAAAATATTAATTGTTTATCCCATTTGTTCTGCAATATAAACAAAAAATAATCATATTAGATGATAGCAAGGTATTGGTGGTACCAAGTACTCTTAAATTTTGATTTTATACTCTAATACATTTTAATCATTTCGTTAAAAGTATATCACAATCAATCTTGTACCCGATTGCATGATGAACCCGATTGTAAAAATTAATGTATGATTTTAAATTATCTGGTATAAAATTTCGTTGTTCGTAAGCATGAGCGATAACTTTCACTAGTCTTTCAATACCTAATGAGTTAAATGATTTAAAGAGTAGGTACACTTCAAAAGCAGAATTTACAATAGTATGAAAATGATAATAGCATTAAAAATGCGTCACTCTAAGCTTATCTGTAATTGCTCCTCTTGATGATTCCTTTCAGACATCGATCTGACACTAAAAAAAATCTCCCTCAGAAGCGCCAGAATCAAATTTCAATTTCATTCCATTTAAGAATCATTTTATGCAAGCAGCAGAACACGGAAACCGACGAATCTCGTTTGGAAGCAACAAAAATAATCGTGGAGCAGTCCTAGAATATTTGATAGCTCGATTTCGGCCAAGAAAGAGGTCTGAATTGGAGGAGTCAAACGGTCTTATCTCGAATGCATTTATTGTAAAGGCGGCGATGGGGATTTTAATCCTAGAAATGTTAGGAGGTTATTGCTATAATATCCTCATTATTATATGCTTTGCAAAATCAAATCTATTCTTATGGTATTGCTTGTGAAACGCGAGTTGGAATACGAAAATAAGGGCTTATTATATATGGAAACTATTTATCAGTGATTTAATTTAATTTTAATGTTGTGTTTAATAAATTTGAAAGATAAAAGAAAAAAAATCCATCAAATCCCTGATAATTTATTTTAACAAATCAACCATAAATGTTTATGACACAGGACTAATTAATGCAATCAGAATAAATTTGTTATCGCTTGTCAAAATTAGTTTTAGGGAAATATATTAATATTTTGTTACAGGTAGACTGATGAAATGTAATTAGAGTTAACGCTTCAATCTGAGAGAGGAGGTTAGGAACCAGCCATAGAAGTTAAGTGTGGACCTTACATGATTGTTGATACTATATACCACCATATTCATTTTTAATTCGAATAATCATTATAATTTACATGCGATTTGAATTGCTTTTGTCTAAGCCGTGTTCGAAGACTAGCATCCTCCCAACACAGTAAATATTAATAGAAATATGCGATTTACCGAAATTTTACCCTATGCATTGTTAATACATAATTTCCAAAAGATGATGAAAAAATAGAAATATTTTCAATATATTCATAACCGTAATTATTCATCGTAGTATAAAGTTAAATATCTTTGATTATAATTGCTGCTCAAAATCTGACGATAAGGAATTATAATTTAACACTGGGTTGCCCTCTTTCCTGCAAGAGATTGACAATTGTACATTAGTTGCTAAATATTCCCCATTCTGTAAATTGAAAGTAGGTTCTGAAACTTGATGCATGTCTACATATCTTATTTCCATCAGTAGATTACCGTCACTGGTTGACTTCTTAATATACATAAGATATTCAATATTCCCTTCAAATTTGTTCTGTAACTTGATGCACCTCTACATCTCTTCTTTGCAGTTCATTCGAACTCTCGTGAACCATCGAGACGATCGGAAGAGGTTTCACCAATCAAAAGTTATCAATTGGTGTAGTTGGAGTAGGTAACTCTGTCTGAAATTTGGAAGGAAACATTAAGTGAGTTGCAAGGTTCCATTAATTGGTAGGGTCAGGCGTGTCGAAAGGAGACACCACCTGCGATGAAATAGGTGATACAGCGGCAATGTTATGTGACAATAAATGCGATGGGATTTTATTTAAATGCTGGATTGGTGTCAACAATTACAGAGCAATAAGAGTAACAATATTTTAAACACTCATTGTTCTCTTAAAGTGGGTGCTAAATCAGTATCATATCTTTCTGACTGACTTATCTTGACGTATCTTGACAACCACTTTCCGAATACTGGATCCTAATTATATGATATGGTGGAGTTCTAATGTGGTCCGTTATAGATAATATATTGTAATTGTTGAATTTAATTGAAATGAAAATACAAAAAAGATATATTTACCAGGTTCACACCATTTGATCATAAATGTTAGATAGAACATTTAACCTTGTCAACATTACATTAGTTTCTTATTTTCAATGAAAATTTTCGATTAGACATGTGTAATGTACAGTTTCAGAATCCACAATTTATTAAGAAAAACATGAAGAGCTGTATGTTTTTATTTCAGTATAATACATATATTATTTTTTGTAAATAACAATTTAAAGATATTTCTTGAATATACATAAGAACATGATATCAATAAATATTAAATAATTAAACACCCCATTTTGAAAGAATCACCATCTGTCAAATGGCAATTAAAAAAATATTGTAGATGGAGAGCTGTGGGCATCTCATGAATAATTATTACTTAATAACTGTTGTGTGGGAGAGACGAGAATAAATCAAATAACAAAAAGAAAGATTGTAGTGCTTGTAATTAGTTTTATCACGGATTTTAATTCAGTAAATAAAATCTTGAAAAGTAGTTGAGGTGTTTGAAATAAATTTGATCATTCTATGCTTAACGTCATTGAAAATTGCCGTGAACAATATTTAAAAGGAATTTTTAAAATAATTTTACTTGAAATAATGTTAAAGTGAAAGTTACCAGAAAATAAATTGAAAACAACACAATCAAAAGGAAAATTAAAGTTCATGAAGCACTACAGTTGAAAAATATATTTTACTAAGTGTTAAGGTTACTCTTAGCCATCTTTCTCATGCTTCGATTGGGGTTCCTTCTTATCCGTTCCTCTAATGGCTTTGATTTTAGTTGTAGTGAGTGCAGTGCGAGGTCGTCCACACCTAGGTCGATCACCTGTTGTCTCCAGATCATGGTAGCGTTTAACAGCATCCCTAACAGTCGATGTCGGTGCTTTTAACAGCTTAACAATCTCTGGGTTTGTCTTCCCCGCGCAGTGTAGCTGAATAATAGCCTCACGTTGACTCATTTTTACAAAAGACAATGTAAATTTATCAAAATTTAGACCTAGAAGATTAAAGTATATGATTATAGGAAGAGAATGAGATATAAATGGATAAATTTAGTAAACAAATAACATCTTTAATTTAAAAAATGAAATTTGATCGGTGACTTTCTCCGCACCCTGTAGGAAATTACTTCAATTAACCTTGAGCGAATGATACATTATTATTCATTGTATTCCAAATTGATGTACCGATGTAACAGTGTACATGATATGGCCGTTAATAGACAGATAATATGATACATGAATAGAAGTTATATTATATTGCAATGCTGTTTCTCTTATAATGTTAGAATAGAGTCCCCGTTTCCAAAGACGGAATGAACTCTATCCTACGAAGTGTTTTCTCAAGTGCTGATTTATAGTGTGAATTTTTCGGTTCTACATAGATGACAATTTTTAACACCTTCTTAGTAAGATTTACACCACTCTGAACACCTTCTCAATTTAGGTATAGAGTCGAAGTCTATGCAGAGTACACTTTTGAAAAGGTGATACTGATAGTTTGATACACAAAGGAAGTCTAAGGAAGTCTGAAAAAAGCGCCAGGTAGCGTGGATCGCCTTATTGAGACTGAACAAAGATTAGCCAGAGTCTATAGTATATTGGATAGATTGAGAAAAAGGAATCTCAACAGTTGAAGGCTCACATGGTAAAAAAGTATTAAAGTAATTAGCAACGCCTCAAGATGATATTATTAAGTGGCATTTTAACTTCTGAACAATGCTAGAGAATGAAAAGCAATTATCCTTTGTTGAAATGTTGTGATTTTAAAAAGCTATTTAACAATGATGATGTAATCAAATCAGCTAATTATGCGTATTTGTTACTATTCATAAAAGGCGTTTTATTAGGTATTCCTAATAATGAATTATCATTCACTGCATATCTTTCTAAGAGTTACAAGTTTCTAAAGTTAATAACAAGATTTCATTGCAGCTGTTACAAAACCATTACAATAGTACAATATAATAATATAATACAATAGTAATAATACTATTATAATATTATTAATTAAATTGAAATAATTAATTTTATATAATATCTTTTTAATTAGTCAGAAGGTATCAAAATACCTTCCACATAAAATTGAATAAACAAAGTCATTTAATTTACATTCGGTAGAGCATCCATTACGGTGAATATTAATAGTATTTTATCTGAATGTATCCCAATTTCAAACATTATAATCAGGATTTATTGTTGAGAATATAGGATGAAAGATGTTAGAGTATATCACATTATAGTCTAACATGAATATAGTCATGTTATAGCAATCAAAGAAAAACCTACGATTGAAGATATTTTAAGACTTTTATGTGTCGAAAACTTCTAATTTTTCACAATTGAATGTGGGACGTAAATACCCTTCAAAATATTTAAATAGTAATCAGATAATTTGATACACTTTAATAACTAAATAAAGATCAAAAGACTATATTATCAGGATCCACTTAAAGCTTCACAAGCTAATATTCTTTCACATTATTTAAAGTCAATAAGGGTCACAAAGACATAAATCAATGCACATATTCGCTCTAGCTACTACACAGTTGCGTAGAAATACATTGTGATATTTTAGGAGCGATATGCTGTGGGTTAGTCTGAAGTATGACCAGATAATTACCATCATCAAAAAGCTAAGGAATATCATCACCTACAGTCATTCTTACTATTTCAAATTATACATATTTGATGGTGGAAGTAACGGTATTTTAATAAGGGAGGAGTTTATTTGAAACTAAAGTAAAAAATATAATTTTAAGTGATATGATTTGATTTCTTTATTACATTTAAAGTCATTAATTCGCCTACATACAATTAATATTATGAATTATAAGTAGTATCATTTTGATAACATTTCTCCCAGAGAATGTGATGATAACATTTCTCCTAGAGAATGTGATGATAGCATTACTCCTAGAGAATGTGATGATAGCATTTCTCCTAGAGAATGTGATGATAGCATTTCTCCTAGAGAATGTGATGATATCATTTCTCCAGTGAATGTGATGATAGCATTTCTCCAGTGAATGTGATGATAGCATTTCTATTAGAGAATGTGATGATAGCATTTCTCCAGTGAATGTGATGATAGCATTACTCCTAGAGAATGTGATGATAGCATTACTCCTAGAGAATGTGATGATAGCATTTCTCCTAGAGAATGTGATGATATCATTTCTCCAGTGAATGTGATGATAGCATTTCTCCAGTGAATGTGATGATAGCATTTCTATTAGAGAATGTGATGATAGCATTTCTCCTAGAGAATGTGATGATAGTTTTCATCCAAGGGATAATCTGTAACATGTGAACACTGCAATGATGGGTTGTAAAGACTGCTATTTAATTAACAAAAACTTGGAATTATGGGAAATATTTACAATGATAATAAGCATGGAGTAATGAAAAATGATTATTATTTAACTGACACATTTGCAAACGATTATTTTCTAACTGAATCGATGACAATTTCATCTATTCTGGCCTCGTTATAACTTCATCCCAAGCTAGCAAAATGTTCATTTATTTGTTAATGAATATTTATTATACATACATACAATGTTTTAATTATAGAACTGAGTTCACTCAGTGTACTTAGTTCACTAATAGTGTTTTCAGTTCACTAATAGTGTATTCAGTTCACTAATAGTGTACTCAGTTCACAAATAGTGTACTAAGTTCACTAATAGTGTACTCAGTTCACAAATAGTGTACTAAGTTCACTATTAGTGTACTTTGTTCACTAATAGTGTACTCAGTTCACTAATAGTGTACTCAGTTCACTAATAGTGTACTCAGTTCACTAATAGTGTACTCAGTTCACTAATAGTGTACTCAGTTCACTAATAGTGTACTCAGTTCACTAATAGTGTACTCAGTTCACTAATAGTGTACTCAGTTCACTAATAGCTAAGTTCACTATTAGTGTACTCATTTTTTAAATTTCCATGTGCACGGTTTCCACCGTATGTTTTCAGTAGAGTATTCACTACAGTACTTGCAAAAAACATTGGATTTATCGTTCATTGATGATCGATTTACTGATGTCAGATAGAAAATAAAATGATTGTGAGAGTCGCTTTATTGCATCGAAACTACTGAAACCTAACAAAAGTATAGTGAATATTTATTGCTAACATTTATTGAAATTGAAGTTATTAAAATTGTGCTATACGCAATATTGCTCAATTTACAGGTTTTTCTTTATCAAAATTGGATATGTGACAGCGGAAAAATGCATATTTTGATATCAATTTGGAGAACAATGATTATCTATGGATGATATGACGTCTAAGTACAGTAATTATTATTTTCTGTTCGGATATAATAATGATATCAGATATTAATTTAGTTCTTTCAAATGGATCAATACCCAAAAAAATTATTGTGGGAAAAAAACATATTATTCAATCTTTCTGTGAGTAGAGAAAGATAATTTAGTCAATTATTTCTACAATTAACATTCAAGTGTAAACAGAGTATCATTACATTTAATATTTAAGGATACACCAAGTTATTGAAATGGATTTTTTTTCAGTAGAAAGCTAAAATTTAAAGGTTAACTTCTACGCTTTATATCAAATTCATTAGCTACAATTATTCTCTAATTCAGATATCTGAAACAAATCAACGTTATAAGACGGATCATTTTTTCATTTTTTAAACGAGCCTGTCACGTCTCTCTAGAACAAAAAACTGACAGAGATACAGAGTGTCCAACATTTCAAAACATAAGGTGACAGGAGAGACTGAAACATCTCCACCATCAGGTTATCTCCTTCATTTGAAGATGTGTTTCTTTAGAAAAATAGCACATTCTCCTAGTACAAAGGTCTATGTGGAACTGATTTCTCAATAGAGCCTAGAGTGAAAAGGTGGGAGGCTTTTTCCTAGACCCTCCCCCCCCCCCCCCCAGAGGAGGTATGGGAAGGCGGATGCGTTCCTAGCCACCCGTCATACTTCCACCCCACTCTATGCGCTACAGGCGAGCTATGACTGTAATATTACAATTTTTGACTGTTCTGAATGGTATTGAACCCCTCAATCTTCTATGATCTCACTGCACCTCTCTTTTGGCAGGAAAAATGGTCAGTATTTCCAATCTATTGATATATTCAATTCCAAAAGAGTAATTTTCATTCTGTTATTCCTATTGCTCTATTTCGCTAGAAGGTAAATACCGATATAATATTTCCACAATAATATCTTCAATAATGTTATTCATAGCCTATAAATGGATTTCCTTGAAGTTATTATGCATTGCCAAAGCTTAGACTATATACATTGATGTAATAAAAAGAACGTTTATTTATTGGTTCCGGTAGAACTATCTTTCCTTTCAATGGGAAAATTACATATTAGTTTTGAATGGAAACTCTTGCATAATGTGCAATAGTTATTTATTATCAAACTGTAACATTTATCAATAGGAAATAGTCTTGTAATTCCATTTAAAATATTTAGACACATGCAGCATTTTGATTGAATGTATAATAGTCACCTAATATTTTAAATAAAGTTGCATTAAATTTATTGCTCGAACTATAAAATATATTGAAACATTATACAAATTTACAAATTTATAAAAGTTATTTATTTATCGGACTCATTAATATCCGAAAAGGTTTAAATTTCAGATGCCTCTCTTTCTAGTTTGACATTTGCACCATCACAAGTTGAGTTAGAGTAATAATGAATACGGAAGTAGCCTCATTGTATTGATTAGTTTCTCACTGTGTTACTGATGACGTAGACAAAATACTGTTCTGTGATTGGTGTACAATAGAAGGTTAAAATATCAGGTTTTGTCTAACCGTACTGAAATGTGATTGGTTCATACACTTTACGCTTGTCAAACAGTTGAAGATTGAAATTAAATATCAATAAAAAATCCTTTGTAATCAAAATTAACGTAAATGAAAATGTGCGGTTAATAAATATTTCAATACAATTAAATGAAAAAGGAAAGGGAATTTTTTATAGAATTCAAAAGGAGAAATTAAAAATCTAATAAAAATTTAAATTTGAAAAAAATCCTTTCATAACTCACCAACATCACCTGAAGTGAAGGAAGTGGATCCAAAGTGTAAGAACAGCAGAAAGAAGATGGCTGACAATGTAGAAGAAAACAATACCGTCTCGTGTAGTTTCTTCATCTTGCAGTTCATAGCAACTCCAAAGAAATAATAAATATCACGTGTAAAAATATATTTTTCTTCATTGCGAGGTTTATTATGTAACCAAATTATTATCAACCACCATTGCTGATATTTTAGTTCTTAAATTTCACTCCACATTATATCTGTATCAAAATAAATATTTATTTGCAAATTACCACTACTATTTAATAAGCAAAACATTTTCAACTTCATCGATTCATTTTATCTGAAAATAAACATTTTATGTTAATGATGAAAAATAAATATCAGTGAAATATTATAACAACAACTTATCCTATTATGAATTATAAATAATTAAAATTTGAAAAGTGATTTATTATCTAAACTATTTGTTAGCAATAAAAATTCTTTGAATTACTCATTTTATACATCACAACTAAAGGCAGTTGAAATTAATATAATAATTATAGCATCAACTAAAAATATAAAGAATTATTTCCTTTCAAACATTAATTAATTTCCTCTTCTACAACTGTAACTTACTTAACAAACTAAATTTAAGATAAATTCTGTAGTACTTAAGAAGGAAAGTTTCTTGCCAAGCAGATAATGTAATATTATAACAGAGGTTTATTCTTCATAAATTAGAGCTTATAAAACCATTAATGGGGAAAAGTTCAAAGAAAATCTTCACTTCATTATGAGTGATTATTTTGCTTGATTTCTCCATGACAAAAGTTATATTTGTTAAATGGAGTTTCTAGAAATGAAGGATTTATTCAAAAGATTTCAACATTGTATAGGAAAGTAATTATGTCAATGTAGAACTGCTTCAAGTTTTTAAACCATTCTTGTGTTAAATGCCATTAATACCAAAGTAATTCGACTCTGAAAGAAGATACAAATTATATTCCGCTAGGGATGAACTCCTACGGTGAAGAACATTCATACAATAACTATTTACAGTTAAGATAGAAATAATTTTACTGAATACAAATAATTAAAATGAAAAAGAATTTTTTCACATCCAACCTTTATTTTGTTAATAGTTTGCAGCTGTGAAAAAATAACGACAGATAAATTGTCTTTGAGAACATCTGTAAAAGTTGATGTCTCTTGATGACTTCTTTTCGACGCACACTGAGCAAACTAATTAAGAAAAAATTATGGAAAAGATATATAAAATCATAGATAACTATATGACTCTAGTTAGTTTTAGTTGTCTTTGATATCTGTAGTTATATATAGTTATCTATGATAAAATGAATGTAATGTAGCTATTTATGTAAGAATATTCTTCTTTTTGTTCTAGCAAACAGAAATACATTATGAGTACAGATTAAATAAAGTCGAACAGTAAGTAGTTCTATTATTATACGTATCTAAAATTTTATCTTGGTATCATGAATTCATCAGATTATTATTATTATCATTGTAGATAATAGATCTTTTGTTTGAATAAAAAATTGACATTCGATTGACACATTTTAACAGCCCGATAAGATATTTTTATGATATTGAGTTAGCATTCGATGGGTGACTAAGCTGTTATGAAGTTATATATAGAATGAATTACTTTATCAACAAAAGGTGTTATTTTCTAAGTAAAGCTAATAGTTTCGTCACATACTAACTTGAAGCACCTGGGTATTCGCCGATAGAAAGTTGAACTGTGTCTAGAGTCTTCTATTCCTCTATTTGGACTTCTAATGGCCCAAGAAGTTACAAAAACTTCTAAGAGTCCAATTTAGAGGCGAGAGAGAGAGAGAGAGAGAGAGAGAGAGAGAGAGAAGAGAGAGAGAGAGTCTCTGCATCTAATTACAGGTGATTGGATTAAAAATCTTCTTCTCAAGATACACTCACAGGCTAAAAGTTATTTCCAATCAAGGGCATTAACCGCTACTTTGAAGTCCTTTGTAATTAGACACAAAATCAGTGATGAGGAAATTGAACTGCTGCTAGTCTCAAAAAATCTCCAATGTTATTGAAATTACTTTATGTTAATTAATAGCTTGAAGAAGAGTTTTTGAGTGAAATTCATAGGTAAAAGAATTGGAAATAAAAATGCAAATACATTATTAATTTTGGAACAATTTTCCCTTTTATCACCAAAATCATTAAATAATCTTACTACAAAATTGTATAAAGCGTTACTTTCTTATTCGAAAATCTAAATATTCTATATATGCGATAGTAATTGATTCTGCCAATAGATTAAAAAATAATTGCTTCACCTCTTAAAATATTTACCGGAGGTCAAATTACCGGGAGGTAAACTAACGGGGTCAAATTACCGGAGGGTAAACAAGCGGGGATCAAATTTCCCAACAACGAGTAGCCTACAACAATAATTTAATTTAAACTATTTAATTTATTGAAATAAACTAAACTATTCAAACTATTAAATTAAACTGAAACGGAATATAATACAATCAAAATATATATATTTTTTTAAACGAATGAATCGATTATTAAAATGATTTATTCAGCAAAAGATTAGCACTATTTTTCGACCATTGCCAAAATTGTTGTATAATATAATAAAAATTCCATTTTATCGGCTTATGTTGCTAATAAGGCGATGAACTTTTTCAAACTTTTCTTCAAAGAGAATGTCTTCAATTTCATAGTTTTGGCCTCTGGATTTGAAGTTGACGTTATGATCACTTTTCGTGAATTTAGGTTATAAGTTTAGTAAAAATTTACACTTGACGGTTTTTTAACAACCTAAGTAATTTGTAAATATTTTTCAAACGAGATTTAATTTTTTCTACAATATTCTGCAGACAGGTCAGGTTCACTTTAATAAGTAATTTTAATTAATTAAATTAAAATTTACTTTAATTATTATTTTATAGTTTATTAAGACAGGACTACTTCCATACGTTTTTTTAAGACAATTACTTTACCTCATTATTCTGCGAAAATATACTTTTTCTTCCTTTGGTAATATATTGAATGTGGAAACATTGCCCATTCATAGCAAATAGTATCATATTTTTAATTACTAATGCACCTCTGTAATACTTATGTTAAAATAAACTGCATTGTCTCCAAATTTATCCAAAGAATCAAGCAGCTTTATAGGTCATAAAGGCGAAATATTTTAAAAACATTCCTAAAACTAAAATACTCTGCAATAAGTTTCCATCGCCGTGAAAAATGCTAACAAATGGTATTGCGGTTTTCTCTCGATTCATTAGTAAAAAGTGAATTAATTTGAAATTTAAATTGCTTTACGTCAGGTATCTTTAATCTGTTTCTAGATGTTGGATGGATCTCAACAAAAGAAAATGTCGATGCAGTAAGTTGCATTTGAAAAAACACAAAAGTTAATTACCGTCTGACTTCTTCATAATGCTTCCTCTTTATTAATAATAACTCGGATTTGAAAATGGAAAACAAATGTTGCTAATAAAGAAACAATAATTTCAGAATAACATTCATCTCATAAATACAATATTTAGTTTTTAAAATATATTATTGCGAAGAAAAATGATGATATGACATCTGGAGTGCATTTAATCTATTTAAACAAAGTGTTTATTAGATAAATATAATTTCATAAAATTTAAATAAATTATAAAATTCTTATCACAATCAAATGTCTAAAATCATTTCACTGAGTTTTACATTTATTTTTAATTACAACCTATTAACTATTTTTGCTATTGAATTATTGTTTCTTTGTGTTAGAATGGTAAGGGTTCACTGCACAATAAACAGTTGAAGCTTTTGTAAGTTTTAAAATTAGTTCCCAAGGCAAAGATATGCACTATAATTTTATTTCCTTCTGGGCCATTGCCAAACTTCTTAAAAGAGGAGAAATATTTTCTGATTCACTGGACAGTTTTATGCTCTCCAGATGTTCTTCTATAAATTCTTATATTTTTACAAACGTCTGTTAGAAATTTAATTTTTTATTATTTCGAAAGAAATATTGAGATTCAAATTCACTAAAATGGAAATTGTTCCTTAATGAGTTAATATTGTTATACAAATACTAAAAAATATTTTAATTTTTTCCACGGCTACTTCCTTACTCAGGACAATACATTCACTATACAGGATATCACTATAGAGGAGTTCTACTGTCCTATGATTTCTCACTCTATATTTCTGAACAGTTTATCACAGTGTCCACATATCCATTCTAAACATCCTTCGCCTGTATTCTTTTATGGTAAAATGAACCAAACTAACAAAATTGACATGTTCCTCGTGTGAAGAAGCGCTGCTTATGTGTACTTCATAGCAGCTGATTGATGAGTCTGCTAAAGGAGACTGATAGTCTGAAACCTCAAGAGTATTTAAAGAAGCTCTGCTTTCACTTCATATCTTTCAGACGTCCTCCTTAGAAAACACATTCGTCAGAAAAACTGGAGTACTTTTGATCTGTTTGCCTTTCATAGTATTCCTTAATGAACTTCCTTGTTTTCATACCAATAAAGTAAAATATTTATTAGAATCATGGGAAGATTAATTATTAGTATATTGATTTTTTTAAATGAAATATCTAGCATTGAGCAAGAATTTTAAAAAATTCTTCGTTTCATTTGAAGTAATATAACAATTAATATTGTATCTGATAAAAATATGTAAATTGATATATTTTTTATTAACAAAGTGCTATAAGAATAAAAATAATTATAATGTCAACATGAACATTTTAAACACGTTGAATAATTTCAAATTTACGAAATTATTGAATTGAAAACAAGAAATACTAGCAATTCAATGTATTTCTCCAATAATTGCTTTACCATTTTAGACACTGGCTGCCTTGGCTTTTACATCCAATATAGTTTCACATGAACTTGCTTCACAGAATCTCCAAATATCTCTGAATTGTTCATCGATTTGCAAGAATTGTTGGCATTCAGTGACCTGATGGCACTATATTGGACCGTTCAGAAAGTCATTTAGAATAACAGTAACGGCTGCCCATCTGAAAACAACGAAGAAAAGAGAACTGAAGAGGATTGTAATTTGACTTTCTGATGACATGAAGATTCCTGACATTTGACCTTATGATGACAAAAAGATTCTTGCCATTTGACCTCATGATGACAAAAAGATTGTTGCCATTTGACCTAATGACAAAAAGATTCTTTCCACTTGACCTTATGATGACTAAAAGATTCTTACTCAGCTAAGGGAGTGTTTCAACAAATTATTAATAGAGCGTGTCACTGGTACCACAATATGAACAAATAACAATCAGAGTTTGGTACAGTTTTATTAAGGTATTACAGTAAGGTATACAGATGGTGAAAGGAGTGACCACCTCAAACGGGGTTGGTCTCAAGTACTGTACTGAATCAATTGACCCTATCGAGAGACTCTAACGTCCCTCTACAGGTGGGCAAAAAACGGTCTATTTTAGTTTAGCATATCTACTAATTAATGAGCTGAAACCCCGTCCATAGTTTTATTGGTCTAACTAATTATTATATGCCTCAGCTAACCACAAGAATTTTGAAAGTCATCAAGCACTAATTTTATTATACATTTCGCAAAGAAGAGGGTTATTATTAGCAGAATTTTTAATGTCCCTCCTACACATCATTGAATCCTTTTATTACTCCGACGGAAAGATACCTAGACTACCACTACCTTCACGACTTTTTCCAGAGACTTGATTTTCTAATATATTTTTTATAGAGATTTCTGACTGACTCAACGAACATGAGTTGTGATTACACTCACTTTCTGAGTACTGTGCATGTCCTAGTTGTAAGAATAAGCATGTGAAAACAGATTATGGCAACGCATAGACAATTTAAATTCTATTTTTCAATTATTAAATTGCACATTAGAAATAAAAATGTATATTTACATTTTGAAATTCTATATTAGAATTATTTAATTCCAAATTAAAATCATTGAACTATACACAAAATCGTAAAAGCCTGCATAAGAATAATTAAATTCCATATTAGAATTATTAAATTCCATATTAGAATTATCAAATTCTATTTAACAATAATTAAATTCTATTTAACAATAATTAAATTCTATTTAACAATAATTAAATTCTATTTAACAATAATTAAATTCTATTTAACAATAATTAAATTCTATTTATCAATAATTAAATTCTATTTAACAATAATTAAATTCTATTTAACAATAATTAAATTCTATTTAACAATAATTAAATTCTATTTATCAATAATTAAATTCTATTTAACAATAATTAAATTCTATTTAACAATAATTAAATTCTATTTATCAATAATTAAATTCTATTTAACAATAATTAAATTCTATTTAACAATAATTAAATTCTATTTATCAATAATTAAATTCTATTTAACAATAATTAAATTCTATTTAACAATAATTAAATTCTATTTAACAATAATTAAATTCTATTTATCAATAATTAAATTCTATTTAACAATAATTAAATTCTATTTAACAATAATTAAATTCTATTTAACAATAATTAAATTCTATTTAACAATAATTAAATTCTATTTAACAATAATTAAATTCTATTTAACAATAATTAAATTCTATTTAACAATAATTAAATTCTATTTAACAATAATTAAATTCTATTTATCAATAATTAAATTCTATTTAACAATAATTAAATTCTATTTAACAATAATTAAATTCTATTTAACAATAATTAAATTCTATTTAACAATAATTAAATTCTATTTAACAATAATTAAATTCTATTTAACAATAATTAAATTCTATTTAACAATAATTAAATTCTATTTAACAATAATTAAATTCTATTTAACAATAATTAAATTCTATTCAACAATGATTGAATTCCAAATAAGAATATTAAAGTTCTTTGATAAAGCTCCTTGGTTGAAATATAGAAAATGTTATGCTCTTCGCAATGGTTTTTCTTATAGCTTTTCATTTTGTCCTTCTATTCGTTTTTTTTTTCTCAGTACCATCATCGCTCCTATTTTTATCCATGATCAATGAGAGGTATTTACGCTGTTTCCATATATGAATAATAAAATAGCTTATTCCGAACTCTACTATTGATATTATTAGTAAGCTTTATTGGGAATTGTCGTGAAATCATATTTAATAAAACAATTAAAAAATTATTCTTGAGAATATAAGAAATCCACAGCAATAAATATTTATTTAATTTTTTCACTGGTGTCAGGTTTTATAATTTCACTACCATGAATGTTCAATTAAATTATTTCCATTAAATATCACCATCAAAATAATTTTATTACATATAACAGAATTCGTAATTACTTCAACATATTAATTTCAATTCGCCAGTTGCGAATAATAAATGAGCAATATCCTCATTGCTAACGTTCAAATATTCATCACTTTTTCAGTTAATATAATGCAAACAAATTGGTGAATACTATGATATATCATGTGGGTAAATTAATTTATTTCTTCATAGTAAAAGAAGTACTGATGTTAACAATCAAATAAAAAGTAGGTAACATACTTCTTAATGTTATTGAGTATTTGATTCACAGTTTAACTTTATAACTTCAGAGAAATACCTTAATATCCATTAAGGAAAGTACCTCATGCTTCAGATATTATAACGTGAAGCATTTCTTATACCAGATTACACTACAAGAACTATATGCTACATGAATAACTGATTCGAAAATCTATTTATCGAATTTGTGCCATCCACATTCTTCAATCTGCTTCTATAAACTCCCAGACAGAAATTATGGTGGGACAATCGTAGATTAAATGCGAATATTCTTATATAACCTCTCTATCTTTATTCAGGAAGTCACGATGCTTTTAAATAAATTTCGAGACCCATTTCTTTGCACAATTCAAGAAAATATAAACCTTTTTCTCTGAAAGTCTTCTTTTGTTCATGTATTGTTATGAGATCGAATGCTTTTCTGATCCCATTCCAGCGCTCCATTTAGTGCATAAATCCTTCAAATCTGACAAAAGAGACAAAAAACCAACACGCAAGAAATAAATTCCGTGACTGGCCTGACGTTGAAAAGAACCGTAGGCTGAATTCAGTCAGATTGTGAAGAGTCGATTGAAAGAAATTATTCCTACGATAATTACAATTTATTTAACCCTAATGAGTTTGACTATCAGAGTATACGGGAAGGTTTGACTCTGTGTTGAAAAACAAATGTCTTATTTCTAAAAAATTGGGTACTGTATTTAATACAAGTTGTTTATATGTAGATATACTAAGCTAATGTGTACCAAATTTGAAATTGTGAAAATATGGAACATAGAAGGAGAAATAAATACATAGGTATATCACACAATGGCAACTGAGTGCGAAGAGTTGTGATTGGGTGGAATGTGACCCAATCTCAGCTCACGCAAGTGTATGTAGTCCGTTAAAACGTGGACAGATGTGTGCTTAAAGGCTAACCAAACTGTATTTTTACGTTGTCTTACGTCACTGCAGTACAAACAATTTCCCAATTTACGTGATTTATGCTGATTTACGCCTATGATTAAATATTTTTTCAATTTTTAAATACAAAAATACATTTGGAATTAATGTAGGAACAAAGACAAAGAAAATGACTTGATAGATATAAAGTAATTTAAAATAATGTGCCTAGAAAACACACTTCAAACTCATGGGGTTAACAACTAAAAGTAATACCAAGGTACAAAATGCACCGTTATGATGCAACGATAGTATAAATAATGTACACTAATTGAAATAGCAAGAAGACATAATACCACGTGTTCTGAATTAGATAAATAAGTCTGAGATGAATTGATAAGTACAGCATATATCAACGTAAAGTTTTCATCAGTTCAGCATATCGTTGCAAAATTCCAGAGAATATTGATGAATGTGGGATAAATCTATAGAAATGACACATTAAATAAGTATTTAATGTAAGTATTTCAGTTATTTGCATCTTGTTCTTCTTAAAATCTACGGAAATGATTCCTAGTGTTCGAGTTTCACTTTAAATCTACGGAAATGACTCCCATTATTCCAGTTACTACCAAATTTACATTTCAAATCTACGGAAATGACTCCCAGTATTCCAGTTACTCTCAACTTTTCACTTCAAATCTACGGAATTGACTCCCATTATTCCAGTTACTCTCAATTATACATTTCAAATCTCCGGAAATGACATGCAGTTTTTAAGTTACTCTCAACTTTATCACTTTAAATCTACGGAGATAACTCAGATAATACTATATTTCTTCTTTAACTTGGAAAGTTCATATGGCAGTAAATATGTGCATTGTACTGTCCAATCCACAACTTTGTTTATATTTTCGTCACACAAAATTAGTTCGATAATTAATATAGCTCAATATATAACTTATGTTCATAAAAACTACATGAATCAGATGAATTAACTGTAAATATTCAGTTAGAGGTACTTTACCTCACAACAAAATGAATTCAAATTTTCGTCTTGTTGTTAAGTTCTAAAGTACTTTACACTTTTAAATAAATATTATATTCGTAACTAAACAATCTCCATAGAGTTTCTAATTAAAGATCAAAGGAATCAAAAGTAAGCAGAACAACTGAACAATCATAACAATAACAGAACAACTGTACAATCATAACAATAACAGAACAACTGTACAATCATAACAATAACAGAACAACTGTACAATCATAACAATAACAGAACAACTGTACAATCATAACAATAACAGAACAACTGTACAATCATAACAATAACAGAACAACTGTACAATCACAACAATAACAGAACAACTGTACAATCATGACAATAACAGAACAACTGAACAATCACAACAATAACAGAACAACTGTACAATCATGACAATAACAGAACAACTGAACAATCATAACAATAACAGAACAACTGAACAATCACAACAATAACAGAACAACTGTACAATCATGACAATAACAGAACAACTGAACAATCATAACAATAACAGAACAACTGAACAATCACAACAATAACAGAACAACTGTACAATCATGACAATAACAGAACAACTGAACAATCATAACAATAACAGAACAACTGTGCAATCATAACAATAACAGAACAACTGTGCAATCATAACAATAACAGAACAACTGAACAATCATAACAATAACAGAACAACTGTACAATCATAACAATAACAGAACAACTGTACAATCATAACAATAACAGAACAACTGTACAATCATAACAATAACAGAACAACTGTACAATCATAACAATAACAGAACAACTGAACAATCATAACAATAACAGAACAACTGAACAATCATAACAATAACAGAACAACTGTACAATCATAACAATAACAGAACAACTGTACAATCATAACAATAACAGAACAACTGTGCAATCATAACAATAACAGAACAACTGTACAATCATAACAATAACAGAACAACTGAACAATCATAACAATAACAGAACAACTGAACAATCATAACAATAACAGAACAACTGAACAATCATAACAATAACAGAACAACTGTGCAATCATAACAATAACAGAACAACTGAACAATCATAACAATAACAGAACAACTGAACAATCATAACAATAACAGAACAACTGAACAATCATAACAATAACAGAACAACTGAACAATCATAACAATAACAGAACAACTGAACAATCATAACAATAACAGAACAACTGAACAATCATAACAATAACAGAACAACTGTACAATCATAACAATAACAGAACAACTGAACAATCATAACAATAACAGAACAACTGAACAATCATAACAATAACAGAACAACTGAACAATCATAACAATAACAGAACAACTGAACAATCATAACAATAACAGAACAACTGAACAATCATAACAATAACAGAACAACTGTGCAATCATGACAATAACAGAACAACTGTACAATCATGACAATAACAGAACAACTGTGCAATCATGACAATAACAGAACAACTGTGCAATCATAACAATAACAGAACAACTGAACAATCATAACAATAACAAAACAACTGAACAATCATAACAATAACAGAACAACTGAACAATCATAACAATAACAGAACAACTGAACAATCATAACAATAACAGAACAACTGAACAATCATAACAATAACAGAACAACTGAACAATCATAACAATAACAGAACAACTGAACAATCATAACAATAACAAAACAACTGAACAATCATAACAATAACAGAACAACTGAACAATTTTAACAATAACAGAACAACTGAACAATCATAACAATAACAGAACAACTGTGCAATCATAACAATAACAGAACAACTGTACAATCATGCAATAACAGAACAACTGAACAATCATAACAATAACAGAACAACTGTGCAATCATAACAATAACAGAACAACTGTACAATCATGACAATAACAGAACAACTGTACAATCATGACAATAACAGAACAACTGTGCAATCATAACAATAACAGAACAACTGAACAATCATAACAATAACAGAACAACTGTGCAATCATATCAATAACAGAACAACTGAACAATCATAACAATAACAGAACAACTGAACAATCATAACAATAACAGAACAACTGAACAATCATAACAATAACAGAACAACTGTACAATCATAACAATAACAGAACAACTGTGCAATCATAACAATAACAGAACAACTGTACAATCATGACAATAACAGAACAACTGTACAATCATGACAATAACAGAACAACTGTGCAATCATAACAATAACAGAACAACTGAACAATCATAACAATAACAGAACAACTGAACAATCATAACAATAACAGAACAACTGAACAATCATAACAATAACAGAACAACTGAACAATCATAACAATAACAGAACAACTGAACAATCATAACAATAACAGAACAACTGAACAATCATAACAATAACAGAACAACTGAACAATCATAACAATAACAGAACAACTGTACAATCATATCAATAACAGAACAACTGAACAATCATAACAATAACAGAACAACTGAACAATCATAACAATAACAGAACAACTGAACAATCATAACAATAACAGAACAACTGAACAATCATAACAATAACAGAACAACTGTGCAATCATAACAATAACAGAACAACTGTACAATCATGACAATAACAGAACAACTGTACAATCATGACAATAACAGAACAACTGTGCAATCATAACAATAACAGAACAACTGAACAATCATAACAATAACAGAACAACTGAACAATCATAACAATAACAGAACAACTGAACAATCATAACAATAACAGAACAACTGAACAATCATAACAATAACAGAACAACTGTGCAATCATAACAATAACAGAACAACTGAACAATCATAACAATAACAGAACAACTGAACAATCATAACAATAACATAACAACTGTACAATCATAACAATAACAGAACAACTGAACAATCATAACAATAACAGAACAACTGAACAATCATAACAATAACAGAACAACTGAACAATCATAACAATAACAGAACAACTGAACAATCATAACAATAACAGAACAACTGTGCAATCATGACAATAACAGAACAACTGTGCAATCATGACAATAACAGAACAACTGTACAATCATGACAATAACAGAACAACTGTGCAATCATGACAATAACAGAACAACTGTGCAATCATAACAATAACAGAACAACTGTACAATCATAACAATAACAGAACAACTGTACAATCATAACAATAACAGAACAACTGTACAATCACAACAATAACAGAACAACTGTACAATCATGACAATAACAGAACAACTGAACAATCACAACAATAACAGAACAACTGTACAATCATGACAATAACAGAACAACTGAACAATCATAACAATAACAGAACAACTGAACAATCACAACAATAACAGAACAACTGTACAATCATGACAATAACAGAACAACTGAACAATCATAACAATAACAGAACAACTGAACAATCACAACAATAACAGAACAACTGTACAATCATGACAATAACAGAACAACTGAACAATCATAACAATAACAGAAAAACTGTGCAATCATAACAATAACAGAACAACTGAACAATCATAACAATAACAGAACAACTGTACAATCATAACAATAACAGAACAACTGTACAATCATAACAATAACAGAACAACTGTACAATCATAACAATAACAGAACAACTGAACAATCATAACAATAACAGAACAACTGAACAATCATAACAATAACAGAACAACTGTACAATCATAACAATAACAGAACAACTGTACAATCATAACAATAACAGAACAACTGTGCAATCATAACAATAACAGAACAACTGTACAATCATAACAATAACAGAACAACTGAACAATCATAACAATAACAGAACAACTGAACAATCATAACAATAACAGAACAACTGAACAATCATAACAATAACAGAACAACTGTGCAATCATAACAATAACAGAACAACTGAACAATCATAACAATAACAGAACAACTGAACAATCATAACAATAACAGAACAACTGAACAATCATAACAATAACAGAACAACTGAACAATCATAACAATAACAGAACAACTGAACAATCATAACAATAACAGAACAACTGAACAATCATAACAATAACAGAACAACTGTACAATCATAACAATAACAGAACAACTGAACAATCATAACAATAACAGAACAACTGAACAATCATAACAATAACAGAACAACTGAACAATCATAACAATAACAGAACAACTGAACAATCATAACAATAACAGAACAACTGAACAATCATAACAATAACAGAACAACTGTGCAATCATGACAATAACAGAACAACTGTACAATCATGACAATAACAGAACAACTGTGCAATCATGACAATAACAGAACAACTGTGCAATCATAACAATAACAGAACAACTGAACAATCATAACAATAACAAAACAACTGAACAATCATAACAATAACAGAACAACTGAACAATCATAACAATAACAGAACAACTGAACAATCATAACAATAACAGAACAACTGAACAATCATAACAATAACAGAACAACTGAACAATCATAACAATAACAGAACAACTGAACAATCATAACAATAACAAAACAACTGAACAATCATAACAATAACAGAACAACTGAACAATCATAACAATAACAGAACAACTGAACAATCATAACAATAACAGAACAACTGTGCAATCATAACAATAACAGAACAACTGTACAATCATGACAATAACAGAACAACTGAACAATCATAACAATAACAGAACAACTGTGCAATCATAACAATAACAGAACAACTGTACAATCATGACAATAACAGAACAACTGTACAATCATGACAATAACAGAACAACTGTGCAATCATAACAATAACAGAACAACTGAACAATCAAAACAATAACAGAACAACTGTGCAATCATATCAATAACAGAACAACTGAACAATCATAACAATAACAGAACAACTGAACAATCATAACAATAACAGAACAACTGAACAATCATAACAATAACAGAACAACTGAACAATCATAACAATAACAGAACAACTGTGCAATCATAACAATAACAGAACAACTGTACAATCATGACAATAACAGAACAACTGTACAATCATGACAATAACAGAACAACTGTGCAATCATAACAATAACAGAACAACTGAACAATCATAACAATAACAGAACAACTGAACAATCATAACAATAACAGAACAACTGAACAATCATAACAATAACAGAACAACTGAACAATCATAACAATAACAGAACAACTGAACAATCATAACAATAACAGAACAACTGAACAATCATAACAATAACAGAACAACTGAACAATCATAACAATAACAGAACAACTGTACAATCATATCAATAACAGAACAACTGAACAATCATAACAATAACAGAACAACTGAACAATCATAACAATAACAGAACAACTGAACAATCATAACAATAACAGAACAACTGAACAATCATAACAATAACAGAACAACTGTGCAATCATAACAATAACAGAACAACTGTACAATCATGACAATAACAGAACAACTGTACAATCATGACAATAACAGAACAACTGTGCAATCATAACAATAACAGAACAACTGAACAATCATAACAATAACAGAACAACTGAACAATCATAACAATAACAGAACAACTGAACAATCATAACAATAACAGAACAACTGAACAATCATAACAATAACAGAACAACTGTGCAATCATAACAATAACAGAACAACTGAACAATCATAACAATAACAGAACAACTGAACAATCATAACAATAACAGAACAACTGTACAATCATAACAATAACAGAACAACTGAACAATCATAACAATAACAGAACAACTGAACAATCATAACAATAACAGAACAACTGAACAATCATAACAATAACAGAACAACTGAACAATCATAACAATAACAGAACAACTGAACAATCATAACAATAACAGAACAACTGTGCAATCATGACAATAACAGAACAACTGTACAATCATGACAATAACAGAACAACTGTGCAATCATGACAATAACAGAACAACTGTGTAATCATAACAATAACAGAACAACTGAACAATCATAACAATAACAAAACAACTGAACAATCATAACAATAACAGAACAACTGAACAATCATAACAATAACAGAACAACTGAACAATCATAACAATAACAGAACAACTGAACAATCATAACAATAACAGAACAACTGAACAATCATAACAATAACAGAACAACTGAACAATCATAACAATAACAAAACAACTGAACAATCATAACAATAACAGAACAACTGAACAATCATAACAATAACAGAACAACTGAACAATCATAACAATAACAGAACAACTGTGCAATCATAACAATAACAGAACAACTGTACAATCATGACAATAACAGAACAACTGAACAATCATAACAATAACAGAACAACTGTGCAATCATAACAATAACAGAACAACTGTACAATCATGACAATAACAGAACAACTGTACAATCATGACAATAACAGAACAACTGTGCAATCATAACAATAACAGAACAACTGAACAATCATAACAATAACAGAACAACTGTGCAATCATATCAATAACAGAACAACTGAACAATCATAACAATAACAGAACAACTGAACAATCATAACAATAACAGAACAACTGAACAATCATAACAATAACAGAACAACTGAACAATCATAACAATAACAGAACAACTGTGCAATCATAACATTAACAGAACAACTGTACAATCATGACAATAACAGAACAACTGTACAATCATGACAATAACAGAACAACTGTGCAATCATAACAATAACAGAACAACTGAACAATCATAACAATAACAGAACAACTGAACAATCATAACAATAACAGAACAACTGAACAATCATAACAATAACAGAACAACTGAACAATCATAACAATAACAGAACAACTGTGCAATCATAACAATAACAGAACAACTGTACAATCATGACAATAACAGAACAACTGTGCAATCATAACAATAACAGAACAACTGTACAATCATGACAATAACAGAACAACTGTACAATCATAACAATAACAGAACAACTGTACAATCATGACTATAACAGAACAACTGTACAATCATAACAATAACAGAACAACTGTACAATCATGACTATAACAGAACAACTGTACAATCATAACAATAACAGAACAACTGTACAATCATAACAATAACAGAACAACTGTACAATCATAGCAATTAGATCTTTTGAACATAACAATATGATATTCTGAAACAACTCAAGTTGTTCTTATGTCTGATTATGAGAGAGTCTTGCTCTAAATTTGGATAAGAAATGATATACCAATTGCCCATGGTTGAATACATTCAAATTCCAAGATTTATTTCCAAAAACATGATTTGAAACTATTCCAAATCGGTGTCTTCAAGTTACTTTTAACTTTATTAACACATTCAAGTGAATAATCTTCTTCTGAAAATAGGTCTGTGAATCAGAGATAAAAGTAAAGTTTCCAGATCGAATGGAGAAGACTTTTTCAATGGAAGTTTCATTTTCTGTAGAGAAGCTCTTTCGAAAAGTGAAATGTGTGAGAGCGTAAAGTACAAGATAAGCAGTTCATATCTCAAAACTTCTCTGAAAATCAATAGAGGTTTTGATGTCTTTTAGATTGCAGCAAAGCTTTCAACTTATGGCTTCTTGAGAGAGAAAATCGTGCTGATGTCGACAGAAAGCAGATCCAACAGTCAGAAAATGGCAGATTTGGAGGAGAAAGTACGTGATGCTTTAAGTCTACAGTGTTAAACTATGACCAAGGCAAGAAGGAGAAATTAAATCCTTGTTGCCTTGGAAGAGTGAAAAAATTGTTTGTAACACAAATCCAGAATAAAATGATATGCAGGAAAATAGAATACAATATTACATTTTTGATTATATGGGAGGTTTAATGAACTCCCGTAAGATTAGATTCTTATTCCCAGCTAGATGAATAGAGAAATAATTATACTAATTACGGATTAATTCGCTGTAATTTACATAATGGGATGTAAGTCATTAAAAATATTACAGAGTAGCTTTACGCTTTCTGGTAGTGAGATACTTGATCAATTTAGTATAATTTATTACTTTTTTAATCGATATTTTGTAGAAATCAAACTGGAAAGCAATATCAACATATTGTTGAATTAATGAAGATGGATGAAATATAGAGATATTGTATATCGAAATTTCACTAATCCTGATAATGTGATCTTATTGTAATAATGATAACATTGGAGTAGTTTAGTTAAATTGTATCAATATTGAAATCTTAGTTTATACTACACATTAATGACTGTTTAACATGATTATTGGATACAGTCCATTTTAGACAAAAATTTAATCGTATTTTATCATAGATAGAAAAAAAATTATCTTTTCATCGGACAATCCGAACAAAGAAATCCGACAAAAATGTCTGAAATTTTTATATTTTACCATACAATAGAATTACAATTTACTGTTTAATTGACAATAACAGACGAATACCGACTACTGTTCTTTTTGACTGGAGTACAGACTACATTAGGTACAAACCACTTTCTATTTCACCTTTGGAATTCCTTCAAACTTTTCATTCGATTGAGTTACTTGAGAAATGTGAGGCCAGAACTTTTAAGGAGTTCAATACCCTGAAACATTCCACTTTATATTACCATTGAGAACTTACGCAACAATACGAAGACTATGACACCAGGTATACATTTATGATAATATTGTAACAAATTGTGGAATGGGTTCCCTACAAATTTAATTAATCAATTTGGTAGAGTTGTTAATGTTTCTTTTCAAATTGTTGTTATTAAAAGGAAATTAAATGTAAAGGACTGAAAGAAGCAGTCAGAAAGAGAGGTTAATCCATGAACAAAATTACCTACCACAAGTCGGTGACAATGCTCGTGTATGAGGAAATGCTAAATACAAATGATATTATCGTGTTCATAATATAAGATAAGATTATACTTTTTGGTAATGCTTCAAAAAACTGATTAAAACAATAAACAACCGATCAAATATAAAATAAAGCAGGTATGAGATTATATTTGGTGTAAAGAAGAAAATAAACACACAAAAAGACTTGTTTCTGAATATTATTATCTATTCAAACACAAATACTTCGTAAATTTTTCAGATTATTGAATTATTCTGTAATTACAATAATTTCATCAGGTAGCGTAAGATTGATGAAAAGGGTGAAATCTAACATCATTTCAATGTTACATACTTACGAAATTCTTAACTTACAATTTTTCAATTTCATGGACCTTTTTCCCTGTTACCTCACCCAGTGACACCATACTTCCAATTCATCTTTGCCCCGTTACCCACCCTGTGACACCATTGTCCCAATGCATCTTTGCCCCGATACCCACCCTATGTCACCATTGTCCCAATTCATCTTTGCCCCGTTACCCACCCTATGTCACCATAGTCCCAATGCATCTTTGCCCCGTTACCCCACCCTATGTCACCATAGTCCCAATGCATCTTTGCCCCGTTACCCACCCTATGTCACCATAGTCCCAATGCATCTTTGCTCCGTTACCCCACCCTATGTCACCATAGTCCCAATGCATCTTTGCCCCGTTACCCACCCTGTGACACCATAGTACCAATGCATCTTTGCCCCGTTACTCACCCTATGTCACCATTGTCTCAATGCATCTTTGCCCCGTTACCCACCCTATGTCACCATTGTCCCAATTCATCTTTGCCCCGTTACCCACCCTATGACACCCTAGTCCCAATGCATCTTTGCCCCATTACCCCACCCTGTGACACCATTGTGCCAATGCATCTTTGCCCCGTTACCCCACCCTATGACACCATAGTCCCAATGCATCTTTGCCCCGTTACCCACCCTATGACACCATTGTGCCAATGCATCTTTGCCCCGTTACCCCACCCTATGACACCATAGTCCCAATGCATATTTGCCCCGTTACCCACTCTGTGACACAATAGTCCCAATGCATCTTTGCCCCGTTACCCCACCCTGTGACACCATAGTCCCAATGCATCTTTGCCCCGTTACCCACCCTGTGACACCATAGTCCCAATGCATCTTTGCCCCGTTACCCAGCCTGTGACACCATAGTACCAATGCATCTCTGCCTCGTTACCCACCCTGTGACACCATAGTCCCAATGCATCTTTGCCCCGTTACCCACCCTGTGACACCATAGTCCCAATGCATCTCTGCCACGTTACCCACCATGTGACACCATAGTACCAATGCATCTCTGCCCCGTTACCCACCCTGTGACACCATAGTACCAATGCATCTCTGCCACGTTACCCACCCTGTGACACCATAGTACCAATGCATCTCTGCCCCGTTACCCACCCTGTGACACCTTTGCTTCAATTAAAATTTGCTCCGTTACGCCACACTATGCCACCATAGTCCCAAAAACACATTTTCACAGAGTAGTTCAGACCAATCACATTTATCGTGCAAATCGTCTCGTATCTCTTCATGTGAAATGAAGAGTTTTCACAGTTGAAGCATTTGTCACGTCAAGAGCTCAATCTTCATCTCTCTCAAATGGGGAATTGCTTCCTGAATTCTAACGAACTTTTTCGAGATATTTTAACCTTAGCAATATTTTCTGCCCAACCCTAATTATTAGTATGATGTAATTTCAAACAAGCAGGGAAAATATGAGAGGATTTTCTTCATAATATATTTATAATTACAATACATGGACATTATGATGCATGTGAAATGTATCATCAGACATATGCACCTTCTTGTTCATGTGTGCCTTATTATATAATGCAATTTCAACAAGTTATTCTATTGAATCAGATATACATTAATAACTTACATTTACTCAACATGAGTGGTCACTCGAACGCCCCATTATTTATTCGTCTAATTTAGCCAAAATAAAGCCATTAGCTGCCTTTGAAGAGTACAGTTTGGGGTAGAAAAGAGTTGTTTTTTTTTCCCTGAAAGCCCTCGAAGTTGTCTTGTTTTCTCGCATTCACCGTTTCTCAAGTAGAGATATAATTTGTTTCTGAATGATATGATGAATCGATGAGACAAGGAAGAGTTATCTGATATTGTCAATTTTTCGGGCTATAGTTACAAGAAACATATAAAATATTACCTCAGTAGCCATTAGAATTTTGAAGATAAATTTGATGTAACTTTAGTGCTTATTTGAGTGATTGAATAGGCTGCTCTAGGTGTATTTTTTCTAATTTTTAATCTTTTTTTGCCCTAAAAGCAATCAGGCTTATTGGGCCTTACAGCTCATTTATATTGTTGTTTTTTGATATTAAGGTATTTGATGCGATTATTTCTCCCAGTACTCGTATCTTATGTATGGGAGCAGTTTGAAATAGATCTTTGAAATCTATGAAGAACTTTTTCAAGCAAGGTTTACCATGAACATGACTGTTGACTCTGACTCTTCCATCGATAACGACTCAGGGTGACTTAGCCATCTGATGCAAGATTTGACCTCACGAAAAAAAATTCAAGGATCGCTTGAACTCTTGAAAGTTTCAACATCAGCTTGCTTCAGTCCATTTTTTTCTCTTCAAATCCTCTGAAATAAAATTTATAGTGTATAGTAGGCTGCATTAGGTTAAGTAACCCTTATATACTCCTTGATTCCTCTCTATTGAGGACAAGAGGATACCAATCTCTTTGGTTGGTTTCTGGGACTTTTTTGCATATATACGCATATAAACACTACAGAAATAACACTTTTAGAAACCATTCCTAAAAATGCATTATTTGAGGTTGTGTATGAATGCATAGGCGTTGTAAACCGTTTTGCGACACAGCTTGTGTGGTTTGAAGATATCCATGGTGCTACTGCTTTGCTCTCTATGGTAAACCATCTGACCACGAATGACCTTACCTGAAATAAATTCTCAAAACCTGTAATAAATGTTGGAAAATTTATGTGAACCTTGTTATGTTTATGGTAGCAAAAACTGAAAATTTTAAGGAACACAATATAGAATTTTTTTAAATAATAATTCGGAAATTTTAGGTAAATCTCGTTGGTGAAACTGCATATGCGCGTGACAATATCTTTCATTACTCTATTTCATTGTAACATTACTACTATAAACTTTAAGTAAATTTCTCATACTAATCTAACAGAAGAATAAAATACTAGCTTAGATGTTCGATTGTGCGTGTATATGTATATTAAAGAGAGAATATTATTTCATATAAGATTACGTGCGGTCCATCATAATGATCGATCCAAAACTTTCTATCTGCAATAAATGACTGAGTGTTACAGAAAGAAATTTATGTTGTGAAAAGTTACTTGAAGAATATACTCAACTCTCGGTATACTGTGGCTCCAGCTTATCATTTATTCTTTGAATCTATGACATACGCATTACAAAATACATTTAATGTAGTACTAAATATTTTATATATGTATTATCAGAAAAGTTATTAAAATATCGACTTCGGAGGCCAATTTAGGTACAATGCTTTTAAAGCGGATAATCCGTCTTCCGGAGTAGGAGTAAAAACTAGGCTAAACAATGAATGAACCAACTGTCGTGTGTTAAATACCTTCTTTCATTATGAGCTTCTCTATCCAACATTTTATTATATAATTTCACCTTCTTATCAACAAACTAATAAGAAATTTGATAGAAACAGAGGAATATATATGTAACTAGATTATGAACACTCGGTAGAGCGCATACCTTCGCCACCGCTTTAACCCGTTCTCTCCCAAAATTCAATAATTTGCTAACTGGATAATAACCAATCGTCCCACCAAGTTTCATGCAATATGGTTCAATACTTTTTGAGTTATTGAGTTATAAATGACCTTGACCTTAACCTTTTACCGGATTGCTCCCAAAATTTTAACAGATACTTCCTAGATATTGAACAATTGTACCATCAAATTTCAAACAATTTGGTCGAATAATTTTTGAGTTATTGAGTTACAAATAGCCTTGACCTTGATTTTTGACCCGATCGCTCTCAAAATCTAACAAAATGGCTCCTCACCAAGTTTCATGCAATATGATTCAATTCTTTTTGAGTTAGGAATGACCATGACCTTGACCTTTGACTGGGTCACTCCCAAAATTCTACCAGCTGGTCACTGGACATGGATCAATCGCTTCACCAAATTTCAGGCAAATTGGTTGAACACTTTTTCAGTTAAGCGAATAACAAGAAGATAAATAAATAAACGACGGCTAAAATATGACCTTCCTGCATTCTCCGAACGTAACTATAGTTATTACTATCGCGTCCGGAAAACTCGTTGCGGAAAATTCGTTACATACAGTTTTCTATATTCGTATTTGTACTTTTTAACTCAAATTCAACACGGTTTTATACCATTTTTTATTCTTCAAATTACATCCAAAGATTTTAAGTTGGTTTGATCTGAGGTTTTTAGATTTATATAAATTACTCGTATTGTTGATACCAATATTATTTCGATATTATTTTATCTCGATATTATTTTATTGTTTTTATCTATGTCAAATGATTAATAATTTATTTCAAATGTTAAATAATTAATTTCAAAATAATGGAAGATTACTTATTCATTAGAAAAAAAGTTATATTATAGATACCAAGCTTTCATTTATTAATTTAAAGATTTGAAAGAAATGGAAAATATGGCAAAAAAATGGCGAAATTAAATATGAAACAAATTAATAATATGAAACATGGCGAAAGGGAAAATATGGCGACGAATTGTCCGCAACGAATTGTCCACTAATTTAAATATATGTATTATATTATATATATTTTAATGCGTTTGAGATATCCATATTAAAATTCAACTTATTAAAATGAATTGGCATTCCTTGTTTTTAGTACAACCTACGTATTCGATTCCAATGTATGTAACAGCAATGGATTCATTTTGGCATCACACCTTTGGTTGCAGGTGATTTGTATTCCAGCTTCAGCTTGATTCCAGTACACGAATACAAATGACCTTTTTGTGAAAGAGTAAAACGAAATGGAATTCCCTTATAGGATATCGGTAGTGGATATCAAGCAATAATTCCACCAAATTACAGCTGTATTCCCGGCTAATAAGAAAATTATACATGGAATTGGGAATGATTACTATAGGATGTTAAAGAAAGGAAATTTAACTTTAAATGTATGATGAACATTACATTAAAGTGAATTTGACGCATAAACTAAACTCTATTACTCGTGTAATCATGTCAACTCACTTTTTTCATTTCTAATTCAAAAACGAATTACAGAGAGAAATCACTTCTGAGTGCCTGAAAATCAGAGGATTTACCTGTATATCGAGTTAGGGAGGAGATCCCTGTGAATAACTTTGGCTTCAATTGAAATACTTTACATCTTAAATGAGGCACGACATTGCCAAGAGTCACTGGAACTGATTTAAATTCCTGATGGATTCCTGTCTAGAAACGAATATAGTATTTGAAAACGGGAATATTCTTAGATCAAATTTGGTCTCAATAATAGAATCGGTTTTCTGCCAACAGTGTCAGAGGAATTATTAGATCAGGAATATATATTTTTTGTCTTTCTCTGTAAAAGATTCGAAAGGGTGAAGAGAATCATTGGTTTTCGTTTTAAAAATTCATCAAAATTTACCGTAATCTAGTGTGTGTAATTCGTATCATTTATTATTATAGGTAAAACTAATAGAATAGCTATTAAGTCACCTATTTCAATAGCAGACTTTAAAAAAGCAATTTGATACTATAAAAATTTTTTTCAGCTCGGTATACAATATACAAATGTTTGACTTTATTGGCATCAAATCATTTCCGCTATATATATATTTTAAATGTCGAATAGTCTTTAAATTAATAGCAAATATATTACATCAAAGTAATAAGTAATTAATAGAAAATGAATTGAATTGAATTGAAGTATTACACACTAATTTACAGGCTCATCGTTGATTAAGAGGGCGAAATAATCATCGCAAGACCCATTATCCTTTTAACACAATTATGTGATCAACCCTAATTGAAATTTCTAGTGCGATGGAATATTTTCGTAACCTAATTTGGCGTAATGGGCTAATATTTCAGGCTAGCGGGAGACAACAACGATTAATGGGCTTTGGTGAGGCTGCTGGTAAATTAGAAGTGAATCACTTCGATAACATTGAATCATAGCGAATATAAATCGCACATCAGAGTAGATAGCGGTTATCTTTGTACTATCCTTAGAGATAGGTGAAATAACTCAAAGTTATGGCAGAGTTTTAATAAATCTACAAAAAAAATTCGGGTTTTATGATAAAAAAAACATGAATAGTAGTGATTCACCACATGATTCCAATTCACATGTTACATACGAGATGACACAAACGGTCTAAAAAAAAGATTATGCAGAATGAGTAATAATTAAAATAATTTATAGAATGATTAATGATCAATTACTAAAAAGAAACAAACATTGTTAGGTGCAGCTCCACTTCATGAATAACTGACTTTTATAAAATCGAAAACTGTGCAATTTTATAATTCGAGCAATTTTGTTCATTCGAGCAATTTGATAATTCGAGCAATTGTTCATTCGAGCAATTGTTCGTTCGAGCAATTGTTTTTCGAGCAATTGTCTTTCGAGCAATTGTTCTTTCGAGCAATTGTTCATTCGAGCAATTGTTTTCGAGCAATTTACCGGCTACCATTGACATGTATAGCTGTATAGGACGATAAAATCGAATTGGTGATCAGATAGTAGTACCGATGACATTTCTTTCAATGCTAATTGGATTTTGATTAAAAATGACATTCATCATAGGAAGTTGTTACCGTATTATCAAACCTCTAATCAGAGCCACCAGATATTCAGAATGATCAATCCAAAAGCAAACTGACACTTATTGATACTTACATTGATAGGTAATTACTTAAATTATGATGATGACAACAAATGAAAATATACTTACAAATTTATTAACATGTTAATGCTAATTTTCAGGGTTGAAAATATTGAGTCGTTACAAGTTTAAAGTGTAATCATTTCAGTCTACTGCCTATTCACTAACTTATATCCAATATACTAAATTATTATATATTGATTACCTCATACATAAGTATACACTATATAGGTATCAGTAACAAATGTAGGAATTTGCGTTATGGTCGGAATATCGTAACTTACCACTAATCGGATTCCGACGGAACTAACGGTATAAGAGGCAAGTGTATTAAAGGTTTGTCTCCAATCAGAGAAATACTAACTTCCCATTCAGAGGATTATGGTGTTTAGAGGAAGGTAAGAGGCTTGATGGTATCTAGCCACTACTTCGTACTGGACACTATGAACTGAAGTGAATTGAGTTTGCCATGTGTGGGAGTATTGGAGAGTTAATTCCATAAACTGTAGTAATAAATAATTGTTACTATTTAATCTGATGAGTTTTAATTGTGAGGTAATTTGATACAAAGAACTTGAAGAAGCAGTCTGAGAGTAAAGTTCTTCCATGAACAAAGTCACCTACCACCAGCCTTTTATAATGCTCATGAAGTAGGCACTACTAATTATTTACCGATATTTTTTATACGTAGGTTCTGACATACTGTATGTATAAAATCATTATAATTGGTAAAAACATTCATCAATTGTGTACCTATTTTTTCCTACTAAACGTTTCTTAATCTTATTTATTATTTTTGTAAATTTTGCCTACCGATACGTACCGATAGAGAAAATCTTGGTTGAGCCAAAGATGAGAGAGTATCTCTATTTATCATAATTTCCCTACATGTTTAACCACTCGATTACCGATACCCTGAATACAGTGTGAGATGGTAATTAGGGTAACCACTCAATTACCGATACCCTTAGTACTTTGTGTGATGTTAATTAGTGTAACCACTCAATTACCGATACCCTTAGTACTTTGTGTGATGGTAATTAGTGTAACCACTCAATTACCGATACCCTTAGTACTGTGTGTGATGGTAATTAGGATAACCACTCAATTACCGATACTCTCAATACTGTGTGTGATGGTAATTAGGGTAACCACTCAATTACCGATAATCTCAATACTGTGGTTATGTTTTATTAAAAATGCTGATCTAATCAGACCTTTAGGAAGCTATAATTGACCTAAGTGCTTCGAAATGCAATTCCAATATGAATATAACTATGTAACACAAACCTCTGATATAACGATAGTTTCACAAGGTTGTAGAATGTTAATATTTATTTACATCCTATTGTTTAATAGCTATTTAAGTGTGGAAGTAAGTACTGTCACATTAACCTACTACTGTGTCATTTGCATCTATTAATCTTTTTTGCTTCATCAGGCACTCTAAACTAGAAGTAGAGTGTCCTGTTCGTTTAGACTTTAGAGGAGTGGTTAATTTGCACTCTTAGCCAAATGTCACCAAGACTTACTTTGACTGAAGTTAATTCTGAGGACTCTTGAGACTGGCACAAATATGCACTGAATAGTTAGCGATATGGCGTGCTCAAAGAGAGATTTGTGCCAAATGAGTTGAAGTATTATAATGACAATTTATTTCATTTAGAATGTCGGAAAATATATAAACGGCAGATTGTCTGGTATTTTCTGTAATGGTAAGATTATATTGATCGTTTTTTATTGAAGGATCCCCTGTAGAGTGTATAATCCTCACCATATCTGGTTTATAGTGAGGATTGTACTGGAGTGAAATCTTGAGGGGCTGATTGTACAGGAGGGAAATTATTTGCGTGCGCATTGTACAGGAGTGAAATCATGTCTTGGGGTCCTGATTGTATAGGAGTGAAATCTTTGGGTCGCAGAATATACAGGAGAAAAAAATTCGGGTGCGGAATGATGATTAAACAGTGTATAGGAGTGAAATCATAGGGACGCGGATTATATAGGAGTGAAATCATTGGGATGCGGATTGTACAGGAGTTGAATCATTTTGAGATAAAGGTTCTACTGGTGTGAAATCTTGGGATGTGGTTTGTACAGGAGTGAAATCATTTGGGTGCAGTAGTTAAGAGTGTAATCTTAGGGTGCTGATTGCAAAGTAGTGAAATCTTACAGTGTATTGTACAGGAGTGAAATCATTGTGGTGTGGATCTTATTGTGTGGATTGTACAGGAGTGAAATCTTATGTTGTAGATTGTACGGGACTAAAATAACTGTGTTCGGATAATACAGGAATGAAATCTTTTGATACGGAAAATACAAGAGTGAAGTTTTTGGATGCGGGTTCCACAGGAAGGAAATCATTGGAGAACGGATTGTACAGGAGTATAATCTACTTATTCTACGGGATCGGATTGTACGGAGTGAAATCATTGGGGTGCGGATTGTAGAATAAAATTTTGGGATCAGATTGTACAGGAATGAAATCATTGACGTGCGAATTGTACATAGTGAAAATTTTGGTGCCGAATGTACAAGAGTGAAATTTTGGGGGTGCGTATTGTACTGTGTACAATTTTGGGGTGCCGATTGTACAGGAGTGAACGATGATTCACTGATTGATGATTCTACTGAATGATGATTCACTGATTGATGATTCTACTGAACGATGATTCTACTGAATTCATGATAAATTACGGTTGAACGTTTATTGTCGTAGGTTGCTGTTCTTTTTATCATCGATTACAATCACCGATTGAGAGCCGACGATAATCGAACATTACTGCATTTAACCATTGGGAAGTAATGATATTCCATATCGAAGAAAAAAATGCTGTAACTTACTAGAATATGAAATTTCATTACTTATTATCGTATGGAGGCAAATCAAGAACTGATTAACTAGTTTAAATAAGCATTGAAAGTCAATCTTTTGGAAAGAACATAAGTCTAGTAGTTTTGAATTTTAAAATCATTTATATTATCTTGCCTTACATATCGAACAAAATAGTTACACAAATCTTCTCTTTAAGTACCATGAAGTATAAAAGCTGTAGTTAGGATTATAAAATAAATAAAAAAAACAGAAGAACACATGGTAATTAATAAACATTAATAAACTATCCACTTTCAGATGATAAATGTATTTAACAAGGAAAAACGTTTTAATTAATCGATGTAGAATAATATTTACACAGGAAAAGTAATTGCTATAACTGATTATATGCCAGGAAAAATAATTATTACATATTTTCTGTCTTATTGGAATTTAAAATGATGAATAATTGTTCCATTGGAAAAAAATGAATATATTTTACACAAGTTGGATTTATTAGGTAATAGTTTAGAAAAATATATTATCAATATTAACTAGAAAATTGAGAAACATATTTAATTATAACAAGTTTTTTTATACATTTGTGTATTTTAAATTGTAAAACAATCGTGGAATAAATATACAAAAACTGCAAGTCCGCTCAAATTTCACATTATACAAAATATACAAATCCCTAAATTGCACGTAATGTGAATTAACAGATCTATATATTAGTTGAAAAAAATGTAAGAAAAACATCCAATTATTTTGAAAAAAAATTAATGAATTGCAAAAATAAAGCTCCAATGCAAATATAATGATATGATATCACGAGGGTCTCAAACGTGTACCAATGATTGCAATCAACTAATCACACTTCTTTGCAACTCTGCAGGGAAATCAGACTAAACTGAAAAAAAATCTGATTTACTATTAGAATACTTAAGTATTTGAGAAAAAAATTAGTGAGGTGATTAATAACCTACTTCAGAAAAACAATTTTCTAATGGGTAATAGCTATTAGTTTGATTATTTATATAGTTAGAGGTTTTAACATTTGATTCCAATATTAATCTGGATATGAGTTTAAAGTGTTAGTTAAATAAAATCTTTCTTGTTTTTAATGGAAAAATATTGTTTTTTTAAACAAAAACAAAAAAGGAGAGAATTTACAATAATTATCGAAATAGCGTACCTCAAAGAATAGTGTATACTCAATACTAATAAACCATCCTTATTTTAGGATACAATCATTTTTCTAAGCGTCTGAAGGAACCAAATTAGTATTCATATCTAATATTGTACTTATCTTCTCTCCCTGTTATTTGAAAACTACCTTATTCAGTGAAACTTTATATTCTATAGTTTCGTTTTATCCAATTTATTTTTTGTGATTCTTCATAAACTCTTATTATGATTTGGCACAAAACACTAAGATAATTTAAGCCAATAACATACGACTGCAAATAACGGGAGATCATAGAAAGACTTATTTCGAAATAAAACGCTCAGCCTGAAACTGAGTTTGATTGTCCTGAAGCTAAGAACACTCAGCAAGATGTTGAAAAGATTTTACGGCTGCAGAAATAAAAGCAAAAATTTCTTTTTCTTCAATCTGATTTGCTCAAATAGAGACATTTCTCATAGGAGAATATGCTTTCCTTTCATTTATTGTGTGCAGAATTTACCTATTTTTCAGTTCTTTGTTACTCCATATCAGTTCATACTAACAGATTTTTTTTAACGTTTGATTTTGCAAAGAGAATTTTATAGGAATTTTTTTCGAACTTTTTACTTTAAAGATCGGTCGAAAAGCATCTCAATTTATTAATTTTCCTTATTAACTTATCCACTGACAAAATATCTGTACTTTATGAAATTAAATTTCAATTTATCATGATTTTTATCAACAATGAATTTTAACAAATTAAATATTTCGATAGTGAAAGAGTGCATTTGTTCTCAGACTCTAGTGGAAACATCACTAATTACTTAAACATTATAAACATTGCTATTCAACTCTTCTTCTTTATCAAGCTCAATATTTTCACAAGTATAATTTTCAGCAACCCAACCTTGAATTTTTCTCTGATTGCGATTTACTATCATACTTGACTGTTCATTTACATCTAATTTTAAATTAACTGTAAAATATATATATATATATTATCTTAATTTGAGATAATATCAGAATGTCCGACAAAAGACGTAAAAGAATTAGCATCTCTAACTTATGATGAATTTCGATTATTCATCATCAAGGTCAATAATTTTATCGTCGTCAACAGATGATAATTTCTTCATCGATTCGAAACACAGATCAAAAGACAACGATCAGCGTTATAATTTTCTCACTGGGTTGTTAGTTTGCGTCTTTTCAAGCGAAGAAAAAATGTCACTCCGCTTCATTTGTTTCAAATTGAATTTTGTCATCAGTTCTTAAGGAAGAATGATTGGTAAGTGGTGAAGCAGTGATAGCTAACATTGGAAAGTGGTGAAGCAGTGATAGGTAACATTGGAAAGTGGTGAAGCAGTGATAGGTAACATTGGAAAGTGGTGAAGCAGTGATAGAAAACATTGGAAAGTGGTGAAGCAGTGATAGGTAACATTAGAAAGTGGTGAAGCAGTGATAGGTAACATTGGAAAGTGGTGAAGCAGTGATAGAAAACATTGGAAAGTGGTGAAGCAGTGATAGGTAACATTGAAAAGTGGTGAAGGAGCGATAGGTAACATTGGAAAGTGGTGAAGCAGTGATAGGTAACATTGGAAAGTGGTGAAGCAGTGATAAGTAACATTGGAAAGTGGTGAAGCAGTGATAGGTAACATTGGAAAAGGGTGAAGCAATGATAGGTAACATTGGAAAGTGGTGAAGCAGTGATAGGTAACATTAGAAAGTGGTGAAGCAGTGATAGGTAACATTGAAAAGTGGTGAAGGAGCGATAGGTAACATTGGAAAGTGGTGAAGGAGCGATATGTAACATTGAAGTTTCATGGGCCATAAAGAAAATAAGAGAAGGCGTGACAGCTTATTATGCCCTCGTAAGACTGTACCAAGTTTTAGAGCTACCTTCTTAAAAAAATTGAATTGGACGTAAAAGATAAAGGAGAGTTTGAAGATTACCTAGTAGAAATTTTATGATTTCAGTAGTGGTGTGTTATTGTTCATTTATCTATATTCAGTTTAGTTATCTATATCCATTGTTCATGTCAAAATAAGTGATTTAATAACCACAAGAATTAAATATCCACTACAGTCTATTTTTTTATTAGCTATTCACTGAAACTGAGTTTATTGGTTACAAAACTGCAAACCATTTCAAATTCGGTTCTATATTTTTATTTTATTATGTAGTTTAATTTATTCTTAAAATAAATTGATCTACCCTCCGAAATTCAAGCAGTTAAAAAGTAGGACCAATTACCGAGAAATTCAAAACAATTACAAAGTCTTACAGAGTTGATAGAAATATTATATATAGCTACATATACCGTTATATAAATACCATTACACTAGAACAACATTTAAGTACATAAAAGTATAACGAAATACTTTACGATAATACGATATAAAGATCGTTTTATACACTTTTTCTTCTATTTAATCTTAGAAGATTGGAAATGTGAATATTTCTTATATAATTTATCACGAAACGAATATTTAATCCAATCATTTTCAGTTAACTGTTACATAATCCTAGATCTAAAAATTTAAAGCATTTTTAGATAAATTTCAATAAAAAAAAGAGGGGACCTTTTGATAGTATGGATATTGGACTGTTTTTTTTTTATTTACAGTTCAATCTAGTTGAATTTTGATGTATGTAAAATTTAATTCTAAGAAACTATTGGTAGTGACATTTTTTTAACAAAATGAATATTTAAATTTCACACATTTTTTTTCAAAAAGAATCAAAATTTGATTTTATTACTTCTTTTTTCCAATTTTGTTCAATTTCATTGTTCTTTATCCTAAATTGTAGATAATATTAATGTGAAAAAATGTATGAAGCATATTACACGTTTGGTCTTAGCTCATAAAATACAATAATATTAAACTTGGCTACGTTTGAATTCTATTTCTGATTTTAATTTTTTCTAATGAGCAATTATAGATAGAATATAAAGGCAAATTTCTGAATGACCCGCTGCAAACTGCATCCAAAATTGATTGATGATTGTCCAAGTGGTGATGAAATACATTAGGAAAAATATTTATAGAGGAAACGCAGTTATGGGACTATTCTTTTCGTATGGAAGACTAGGTAGTAATCTAATAGTTTTACAATCTTCAATCCATTCTGATACAGTTTATGGTAAGTTATTCGAGAGAAATGTGTCTTTATTTAAATCACAACAGAAAGAGAAATTTAGAGCTAGGAAAACAAAAAAAGTCAGAATATATAATATTAAAAAAATTGTCGAAAGAAACTGCAAATTTAAAATATCTTATATCATGGAAATATTTATGAAAATATCTTAACTTTGAAGCCAGAAACAAGGAAATTAAATTAAAATTTGAACAGTTTAGTAGAATTTAGAAAATACATCTGAATTTCGAATATTTATTTTCTAGAAAATTATCAAAAAGAAGTCTATCCATAAATGAAGATTAAATTTGATTTAGGAAAACATTAAATGATACTGCCAAAATATACATTCATAAGAGACTAAAATATGAAGAACTCTTTCATGAATATGATCCGATAATGACACACTTTTCGATTTTTTCGATATAAGCTCCCCTTAAATTGGAATAAAGTAACGTGAAACATAGATTATTTCAATTAAATTTGAAAGATCAATCATAGATCATCCATTTAATTTCAAAAACCTTTGGAACATCAGCAGATTATATTCTCACGTATTATCTATTACCAGATTTGTCAATAATGACAATCGATTCCAAATATTTTCAACCGTCGTATTCTTTCAACCTATTATATAAATTACCAAATTATTGAAATGATTGCTGCTGTGATTTACGTCCATCCAATTATTTTGAAGTCCATATCTAAATTACAGGTGCAATGCGATATGCTGGCGAGATCAGTTCGATACGAGTGATTGCATTGGGTATGCGTGGTGGCACATGAATTGAGTGTAAAAAAGACTGGGCAGTGATTGATTACTACTAATAGTTTGTTTTATTCAATCAAAAAAAAAATCAAATATAGCAATTCCACTGTTCCCAGTCACGACATTAAATTGGTGATAATTAATGCTTAATAACATAATACATTGATATTTGACAATTTATGATATAGTGGAGCAAATTACCTACTTCACGCATGAATAAACTAAATATTAAATCAATATACTGAACGAGGAATATTATTAATAATATCATTGTTGAAAACTTATTTCCGTACGGGAAATAGTGCCTGCCGTGATTATTCTTCATATTTGCCTTCTTATTCAGTCTAGTGAGAGTGCTAAGAACATTAGACTTACTAGTTACCATCACATACAGTCTAGAGAGAGTGCTAAGAACATTAGACTTACTAGTTACCTTCACATACAGTCTAGAGAGAGTGCTAAATTAGACTTACTAGTTACCTTCACATACAGTCTAGAGAGAGTGCTAAGAACATTAGACTTACTAGTTACCTTCACAAACAGTCTAGAGAGAGTGCTAATAACATTAGAATTACTAGTTACCTTCACATACAGTCTAGAGAGAGTGCTAATAACATTAGAATTACTAGTTACCTTCACATACAGTCTAGAGAGAGTGCTAATAACATTAGAATTACTAGTTACCTTCACATACAGTCTAGAGAGAGTGCTAATAATATTAGACTTACTAATTACCTTCACATACAGTCTAGAGAGAGTGCTAATAACATTAGAATTACTAGTTACCTTCACATACAGTCTAGAGAGAGTGCTAATAACATTAGAATTACTAGTTACCTTCACATACAGTCTAGAGAGAGTGCTAATAACATTAGACTTACTAGTTACCTTCACATACAGTCTAGAGAGAGTGCTAAGAACATTAGACTTACTAGTTACCTTCACATACAGTCTAGAGAGAGTGCTAATAATATTAGACTTACTAATTAGGTACCTTAACATTCAGTCTACCAAGACTGCTAATAATATTGTACTTACTATACCTCCTACAGTTTTAGTCGATTCAAATGAAATAATATTTGATCCAAGTGAATTTCAATTCGATCAAAGGAAGAATGATTTTGTTCCTTATGAAATTGTATTTGATCCGAGAAATTTTTTATCATTCCGACTGTTCACATTTTAGAACAACTCACGGTGAGAATTGTTTCAATATTTTTAATTCATACATTTATACATAAAATAACTCTATATACTAATACACAGTGAAGTGTGTCTTTGTCTGTTGATTGGTCGTCGGTTGCAAGAAAAATGTCACGCTTTAACATTTAGGATACGATATGATTCCATGACTAAAAATAATTACCAGGATAACAAAAACCTGGAGAACAGAAAAAATCGGGTAACAAAAATTCGGGATGAAAATCCGAATAGAATAAATAAAAAAATCAGATAAAAAAATTGGGGATAAAAAAAACAAGATACCGAAAATTCTACAAAATTGTAGGATTTCCAAAAAATGCAGATTTTTGTGGAAATATTACTTCTTTTGGAAAACCAGCATTTTTTGTGTCCCGGATTTTTAATTTCCCCAATTTTTTGTATCAAAGTGTTTTTATTTAGATTTCTTTGTATCTTTGATTTTTATTTCCTGCTTTGTATTGTCCCGATATTTTTTTTCAGGTCCTAACAATTATTTAAGTTAACCAACGAACGAACAAACAAACACTGTGTATTAGTATACAGGGTGACTTTGTTAATGGATGAATTAGGAATACTAAAACAATTCACTGACTGTCAGTAGTAAAATGTGAAGTATCTGAATGATAAAATATTTTCTTAGATCGAATTAAATTTCAAATTGATGAAAATAAATTTCAAATAGATGAAATTCCATTTCGTTTGGATCAACTAAAACTGTAAAATTTATTTTTTATTATAAATAGAACGGATAAATTATATCTTATTATTAAAAATAATAATAAATAATAATTAATAAATAATACATAACAATAAATGAATTTAAAAAAATATATTTCTTAAATTATATTACTTTATAATGTAACAATTCAAAAATATTTAGGAATACTTTTTTTAAAGTTATGACTATTTTATTTATTAAAAAAATCATTTCAAATTTTTTATCTAGAATTATTATTCTTATATTTTTTCCATCGTACAATTTGCTATTCGATATATAGTTAAAATGTCATCTAAAATACTTATCCTTCCTATTTAAAATAACACTTTCCAGTCATGTAAATGAACGTTAAATAACACTATTCATTTTCCTGTCTAACTGTATTTCACGCTTTGAGTCCTTTTCAAACCAATATCCGAGTATCGGATCGAGTCGGCAGCGACATCACGGAGGAGCGTACATCACAGCACCACTTTCCTTCACAGCAATCGACGCTAAACTGAACGGCAAAACGAAGGCTGGAAGGCTTGCTAGGCTTTCTCATCTCATATCTTCTTGCTGTTACCATTGGGTCTAATACAAATACTTGCTATTACCATTGGGTCTAATACAAATACTTGCTGTTACCATTGGATCTAATACTAATACTTGCTATTACCATTGGGTCTAATACTAATACTTGCTATTACCATTGGGCCTAATACAAATGCTTGCTGTTACCATTGGGTCTAATACAAATACTTGCTATAACCATTGGGTCTAATACAAATACTTGCTATTACCATTGGGTCTAATACTAATACTTGCTATTACCATTGGGTCTTATACTAATACTCGCCATTACCATTGGGTCTAATACTAATACTCGCTATTACCATTGGATCTAATACTAATACTTGCTATTACCATCGGGTCTAATACTATTACCTGCTATTACCATTGGGGCAGATACTAATACTTGCTATTACCATTGGACTAAATACTAATACTTGCTATTACCATTGGGTTTAATATTAATACTTACTGTTACCATTGAGTCTAATACTAATACTCGCTGTTACAATTGGGTCTAATACTTATACTTGCTATTACCATTGGGTCTAATACTAATACTTTCTATTACCATTGGGTCTAATACTAATACTCGCTATTACCATTGGATCTAATACTAATACTTACTATTACCATTGGCCTAAATACTAATACTTGCTGTTACCATTGGGTCTAATACAAATACTTGCTGTTACCATTGGGTCTAATACAAATACTTGCTGTTACCATTGGGTCTAATACAAATACTTCCTATTACCATTGGATCTAATACAAATACTTGATATTACCATTGGGTCTAATACAAATACTTGCTATTACCATTGGGTCGAATACTAATACTTGCTATTACCATTGGGTCTTATACTAATACTCGCCATTACCATTGGGTCTAATACTAATACTCGCTATTACCATTGGATCTAATACTAATACTTGCTATTACCATCGGGTCTAATACTATTACCTGCTATTACCATTGGGGCAGATACTAATACTTGCTATTACCATTGGACTAAATACTAATACTTGCTATTACCATTGGGTTTAATATTAATACTTACTGTTACCATTGAGTCTAATACTAATACTCGCTGTTACAATTGGGTCTAATACTTATACTTGCTATTACCATTGGGTCTAATACTAATACTTTCTATTACCATTGGGTCTAATACTAATACTCGCTATTACCATTGGATCTAATACTAATACTTACTATTACCATTGGCCTAAATACTAATACTTGCTGTTACCATTGGGTCTAATACAAATACTTGCTGTTACCATTGGGTCTAATACAAATACTTGCTGTTACCATTGGGTCTAATACAAATACTTCCTATTACCATTGGATCTAATACAAATACTTGATATTACCATTGGGTCTAATACAAATACTTGCTATTACCATTGGGTCGAATACTAATACTTTCTATTACCATTGGGTCTAATACTAATACTTGCTGTTACCATTGGGTCTAATACCAATAGTTGAGGTTACCATTGGGTCTAATAAAAATACTTGCTATTACCATTGGGTCTAATACAAATACTTGCTGTTACCATTGGGTCTAATACTAATACTTGCTGTTACCATTGAGTCTAATACTAGTACTTGCTATTACCATTGAGCTAAATACTAATACCTGCTATTACCATTGGGGCAGATACTAATGCTTGCTGTTACCATTGGGTCTAATACAAATACTTGCTATTACCATTGGGTCTAATACTAATACTTGCTATTACCATTGGGTCTTATACTAATACTCGCCATTACCATTGGGTCTAATACTAATACTCGCTATTACCATTGGATCTAATACTAATACTTGCTATTACCATCGAGTCTAATACTATTACCTGCTATTACCATTGGGGCAGATACTAATACTTGCTATTACCATTGGACTAAATACTAATACTTGCTATTACCATTGGGTTTAATATTAATACTTACTGTTACCATTGAGTCTAATACTAAAAATCGCTGTTACAATTGGGTCTAATACTTATACTTGCTATTACCATTGGGTCTAATACTAATACTTTCTATTACCATTGGGTCTAATACTAATACTCGCTATTACCATTGGATCTAATACTAATACTTACTATTACCATTGGCCTAAATACTAATACTTGCTGTTACCATTGGGTCTAATACAAATACTTGCTGTTACCATTGGGTCTAATACAAATACTTGCTGTTACCATTGGGTCTAATACAAATACTTGCTGTTACCATTGGATCTAATACTAATACTTGCTATTACCATTGGGCTAAATACTAATACTTGCTGTTACCATTGGGTCTAATACTAATACTCGCTATTACCATTGGATCTAATACTAATACTTGCTATTACCATCGAGTCTAATACTATTACCTGCTATTACCATTGGGGCAGATACTAATACTTGCTATTACCATTGGACTAAATACTAATACTTGCTATTACCATTGGGTTTAATATTAATACTTACTGTTACCATTGAGTCTAATACTAAAAATCGCTGTTACAATTGGGTCTAATACTTATACTTGCTATTACCATTGGGTCTAATACTAATACTTTCTATTACCATTGGGTCTAATACTAATACTCGCTATTACCATTGGATCTAATACTAATACTTACTATTACCATTGGCCTAAATACTAATACTTGCTGTTACCATTGGGTCTAATACAAATACTTGCTGTTACCATTGGGTCTAATACAAATACTTGCTGTTACCTTTGGGTCTAATACAAATACTTGCTGTTACCATTGGGTCTAATACTAATACTTGCTATTACCATTGGGCTAAATACTAATACTTGCTGTTACCATTGGGTCTAATACTAATACTCGCTGTTACCATTGGGTCTAATACTAATACTCGCTGTTACCATTGGGTCTAATACTAATACTTGCTATTACCATTGGGTCTAATACTAATACTTGCTATTACCATTGGGTCTAATACTAATACTTGCTGTTACCATTGGGTCTAATACTAATACACCATTGGGTCTAATACTAATACTCGCTGTTACCATTGGGCTAAATACTAATACTTGCTGTTAACATTGGGTCTAATACTAATACTTGCTATTACCATTGGGTCTAATACTAATACTTGCTGTTACCATTGGGTCTAATACTAATACTCGCTGTTACCATTGGGCTAAATACTAATACTTGCTATTACCATTGGGTCTAATACTAATACTTGCTGTTAACATTGGGTCTAATACAAATACTTGCTGTTACCATTGGGCTAAATACTAATACTTGCTGTTACCATTGGGTCTAATACAAATACATGCTGTTACCATTGGGTCTAATACTAATACTTGCAGTTACCATTGGGTCTAATACTAATACTTACTGTTACCATTGAGTCTAATACTAATACTCGCTGTTACCATTGGGTCTAATACTAATACTTGCTATTACCATTGGGCCCAATACTAATACTCGCTATTACCAATAGCAAAAATACTAATACTCGCTATTACCAATAGCAAAAATACTAATACCATTATGATGATAAGTGCGGTTTGCAGCTGATTAGTTGATAACGAAATCATTGCTCATTGGTTTGTCGTATAGGACATTACAGATGGTAAAACTATTGTTTATTGGTAGTTTGACAACCGATAAAAAAATCACAATAATATTATCGAATATTTCATAAACATATCAAGCTCTTCAATTGTGTGAATAAATTAAATTGTTTACAAATTTGTTCCTTTGAATGGTAATACAATCAATATTAACCATTCATATCAATTTAATGACAAAAAAAGCAATAAATTATCAGAATATGAAGTAAATGAATTGAATTATTTTCAAAGAATGAACAATACAATTGTAAAAGTAAACGTATAGAGGTAACTGATATAATTTTAAATTGTAGCTTCAAATTCAAAAAAATAAGGAAAATTTTATTGTCTAACATCAATTCAAGTTATATATTCAATTTAAATGCAATGTAAGTACTACAATTAAATATTTTATCATCAAATAGTTACTATAATATATTTTTTATTATAAACAGCTTCTTCTGAAATTTGTTTCACTGGTAGAAAATTCTTTTCAAGCATGTAAACTAACCATGTCAACTGCCAATATCCCTTTATTCGAATATTGACTTTTAATCAATAATGAGCATTGGGATCATAAATAAAAGGCTTTACTTTGAATGTAGCTGGGTGTGATTTATGCTCAGGGAATGACAGTGTAATAAAACAGAGTCAAAGCCTAACGCCGAATAGAATTAAAATCAAACATTGTGCACTAACGTTCTTCCATTAGCGTTAATGCCTTCAAACTACATACATGAAATAATTCATCACGCGTGCCTTTCAATTCTACTCTGGTTTATTATTTAAATGACTGTTGTGAATTGTGGCAAGAACCTATATGCAACATATGCAATTTCCGCTACCATTTCAAATGACCGTCACATTATCTTCTGACTTTTTCGGTCACTCAAATGTCTGTAAATCGAGTGTACAGTCCACTGCAAAACTATCGCCACCATCTACTGTACTCAGCTTTAAAAAATAACCGCATAGATGCATATTCATACTTACTGCCCCCTTTGGAGTCCGAGTTTGAAGGATTGGTAGGGGGGTTTGGCCCCCGGGGGGAGGGGGACCAGCAGATAAATATTAGGGGTGGTTTGTGTAAAGGGATTAAAGTGGTAAATATTGAAATTAAGCGCAGCAGCGAATGGGTCTGAGTGCTACTTTGAAAAGAGTTATAAGAGTAGGAGAGAGCTGTAGGTAGAGTGATTAAAAGAGGTGAAGGGAACTATTGTGATAGAGAGAGCTGTAGGTAGAGTGATTAAAAGAGGTGAAGGGAACTATTGTGATAGAGAGAGCTGTAGGTAGAGTGATTAAAAGAGGTGAAGGGAACTATTGTGATAGAGAGAGCTGTAGGTAGAGTGATTAAAAGAGGTGAAGGGAACTATTGTGATAGAGAGAGCTGTAGGTAGAGTGATTAAAAGAGGTGAAGGGAACTATTGTGATAGAGAGAGCTGTAGGTAGAGTGATTAAAAGAGGTGAAGGGAACTATTGTGATTAAGAGAGAGAATTTACTATTCAGAATTTAGAGTGAATTTATATAATTTATTCACTGCATTGAAATATTCTTTGAAATGAGAAGGCTGTTAAAAAAATCTAAATTTAAAAAAAACTTTTCAAAATAGATGAAATATGAGTTTAAAAACTTATACAAAATTTATTGGAAATAAAAGAAATAATTAAAATTTAAATAATGAAAGAAAAAAGAATATGAAGGTTTTAAAAATAATATATTAATGATTAGTCATCTACAATTAAGAGATGATTTGAATTATTCTGAAGTTTTGGTTTACAAAATAAGAAGATATTCTAAAATTATTACATCTGAACTATTTCAGGTAGAGACTGAAATATATCTAATGGATGAATGAGGTGAAGATGTTAATATTTTATTGGTTCTTTAGCTTTGCCCCACATGCTCTGCTATCCGCATATAAAGATTACGTGACGTCATGCCCACGTGATATGACGGGCATGGTGTCTGATTACCGAACTGCCCGCAACTAAAATAGCAAAAGATGGAGGAGTGTAAGCAATGCGTAAGTTTTTATTTGAAATTGAAATATTATCATATATTGTAAATTTGTAAACTAAAATTATATATAGAGAAACAGATGGAAAAAACATGATAACAATTTATTTAATGTCATGTTTTAAATTTTCAGATTGATTTGCTAAATATGAAAGAGAAACATAAAATATATCGTTATCACTGGTAGGTGACACTGGATGATTATTTGAATTGTTTGAAAATTTAGCCAAACATTAGTTAAATTTGTTTTCTCTAATAAATTAGTATAAAAAACATTATTTCTAAAAGAAAAAATTATATAACAACATAATTCCTTGTGAAATGAAAAAAAAGTAAGTGTTGATATACAATTGAGTTTAAAATTTGAAAAGAAAAATATAAAAACTTGTTCCTAATCCTGTGAAAAAAGATGAGAAGTTTTTAGAATATTCTCCACACCTACTTACTCGCAATACTATCTAAAATTAACCATTGAGAAAATCATGTTCTATTTCTTGAGTAAAATTTAATATTCACATGATTCCAATTAAATTAATATCAAAAAAATATTTAATGTTCCTTCTATATAAAATGGTTGATAATTAGGAATGATCTGGAACATAATGGAATAGTAATCTGGAACTAAATAAACCAATTAAGGGATAAATCTAAAGGACAATAATTTCTCTTGTAACTGAACTGTTTTATACTATATTAAACATTTTGCTAAGTGATGAATCAAAACTTTACCGGTCCAAAAAATAAACACTGCACAAATATTCGAGTTTGTTTCAAGGATTAGATTAATTTCACCAGGTAATTTCCGTATATCTTACAGGTAAGGTTGAGGTTTTTTGGAATAAGGAGTTTTTAAAGTTAGTGAATTTGTATACAAGTTTGGGTACATCAAATATCCAAATAAAACCCAATAAGACCAACCTTGAAAGTTTCATTTAGTTCAAGAGTATAATCATAAAATGGCAAGACAAAAAGTACAGTTAGAGTTGAACATAGAACTGGAGCTCATGAAAAGTAAAGTGTAGTACTCTACTTTTTAGGAATCTGTTCGAACAAGGATTAGAATAGAAGAAACATTAGGTTAAATATGCGATATAGAGAAAATATTATGATTTGTGAATCGTATGATTGATTACACAAGCAATGAGAGTGTCACTATAAAATGCATTGAGTGAGATATAAATTTATACAACTACTATCACCACACTCGGAGAAATTGTGATGCATCCAGGTGTTACGAGTTCACCCTATGGCTTTGTCTCTAAATTAAGACACTTTAGTGCATCAAACTATAGTTTGGATGCACTATAGTGCATCAGTTCGATGCGCTTTAGTGTCTTAGCTATAAGTTTGTTAAAATGATGAGAAATAAAATGAGGAAAGAATAATTTCCTCATTATTTTAACAAACTTAGAGCTAAGACACTAAAGTGCATCGAACTGATACATTTTAGTGCTTTCACACTATAGTTTGATGCACTAAAGTGTCTCGCTTTAGAGACAAAGCCATAGGGTGAACTCGAAACACCTGAGTGCATCAGTTAGAGTTTTTTTTTTCAGTTCATGTTGCAGATAATTTATAGACGTAAATTTAATATTGGCTCTGTCTGAAAATCTATCACTATACTATGAACATACATGAGAGAGTTATGGTGGGCCATAGAAGATTTAGAAAGGTCTCTCTCACCATAACTTCCCTATAGGTAAGAACCCAATAACCTTCTCCTGGCCTTCAAACTAAATCCATAAAAACTGTTAAATTTAAAATATCATCAGAAAGAAGGAGATCATCTTACCAAATCATGATTTTTGGTTACTTCCCACATGTATGATTAATGTTTCTAAAAAACCTCAGTCAGCAGAATTTGTGGCTTTGATTTTAGTGGTGAGAAATTATTCAGTGTTCATTTAGAGATTAGTGGCATGGTGCCATGTTATCACCTGAATATTAATGAACACTGGACATTAATAAAGATAGATCTGAACTAACAGCAGTAAAAAAGATGGCCGTCCTTGTAATATGCCGTATGGAATTGACCAATTTTGCTTATGTAGGGAAAGTTAACGTCGGAACGTAGAAGATTAGGTAAGGTACACAACTCATACAGAGTTGCGTATTATATAATAATTTAGCTAAAATTAACTAATTTCATGTCTCTATATCAGATTTCGTTTAATACATCATCTCCCCATCATTCTTTCAACTAGCCTGCCAAGAGAGATTTATTCCTGGGACATTAAGGGAATATCCCAGGAATAAATCCTTCATGCATGAAAAATATAAGACAAATGGAAACAAGATGACGGGCACTCATTGAGCGCATTCCTTCGCCACCGCTCATGAATGACCTTGATTATCCCAATAATTTGGCTTGAATCATAAAAGATCTTGACATTTAGCCCGATCACTCCCAAAATCTAATCAACTGGTTCCTTGATAAAGATTTCAGGCAATTTGGTTGAATACTTTTTGAGTAGGAGAAAAGATAACAAATATATGAATAAATGTCACCCAAAACATTACTTTCCGCAATGTTAGATGGTAATTTGGATACCTACATCATTAATTGGGATTTTTACCTATAAATTTTATGCATTGTCCATTTTAACCCCGTACATTCTTATTTCTCTCATAGAGCCATGAAAAGATGCCCCCTTATGAATATCATCTGACGAAAGGGGGCATATACCCCCCCCCCCCCCTTTGATATGTGATGAGTACTCACATCTCCCAGCCATTATATAAATTAATAGCTCGTATAAAAGTAATAGTGTCACTCAGCGCCGCTAAAAGAAAGAGCGCTGGCATTAGGATATTAATGAATACATGTATAGGTGGCTATTACTTCTAATAGCGGCACTTATTGAAACAAAGCAATGGCAGGGAGGTGTATTTACCATTCATTCTCTACGCTTTTAATGTTATAAATATAAATAGATAATTAAAGCTAGGGTTGTGACTTTACGCTTTTAAAATAATAGATCCCGAAAATATTATAGACGGAGAGAATTAAAGAGTATTGAATGATTCTACACCAGCGGTATATAGTATTCGATACCATTTCACTTCGTCTGTGACATTCTTAAGATCTATGATTTTAAAAGCATATTGTTGCAACCCTATTTATAATATGTAAACTGTACATGCATTCTTTGTATCATTGTTCGAAGATGAAAAGTTTAAGTAATTTACAATACAATAATACACAACAACTGTAATGGAACATAATTAAAGTTTTTGTTTTGAAATCGTATTAATAATAACAGGTTGATTTATATTTTGCAAGTATTTATGTGATATTCATTAGAATTATTTATATTAATTTTAACATTGAAGAGGTAATTAAATTCTAGTAATTATTAATAATTATTTATTAAAGAGATACAAACAAAGCTCAATAATTAGCGTAACTAATTATTCCACTCTGCCAGTCTCATCATTGTGTGCAATTATATAAATTCAACACAACTTCTTTGGTTACATTACCAATATGTTGTTAATTCAAACTAAACAAGTAAACATGGCATAACAAGAATTAATTGATGTACTTAGAGGTAATTCTTTGATTGGTAATTTTACTAGAGTTAAAAGAGATATGATTTGTATAGAAAAAATAGTTTTGATGTCACAATATTTTATCAATGGTTAAATTGAAAAAAAAATATCTTTTAGTTTTAAATATTTCTATATTAATAAAGAAAATATATTAAAGAAATAAATCAAACGAAATAAAAAAGTTTCTAATATTCCATCCCAATTATTTTTCCAACTTCAGAGATTGCAAATATTCTTTCCTTTCAATGTTTAAATATTTATAAAAAATTTGATAGAAGTTTTAAAAGCGAAATGAGAGCTGAACGGTTAGAGACTACTCTCATTATAATTATAGTCAGAAAAAAATAACGAAAATGCTTGTTAAAAGAATTTAATTGGCAATAATCCCTGCAAGAATATATCCAATATTTATTATTTGTTGTTATTAACTGGTATGTGAACTAGTAAGTTACAAGAGTCTAACTTATTAGTGATTTTGCTTGAAATATTCTTGAAGAAAAAAAAATTATTTTGGTTTTACTCTGATTTGCTTATTTCTCTATGTAAGAAAAAAATATATATAAACTATTGCTGATTACTTGCCATCAACAACATTTACCATTTGTTACACTATAATTAATTTATTATACCTAAATTAATTAAATCAGATGGAAGAAAAACAGTATTAAACTAGATGACGGGTAGCGCATACCTTCGTTGTCGCTAATAAAAGACCTTGATCATCCAATTATACATGAGTTATAGATTACTCTCACGTTTGACCTATTACCGATCCTTCCCAAAATCCGATGAAACGGTTCCTCAATGATGACCAATCGTCCCACCAAATATCTGGCAATTTGGTTGGATACTTTTTGAATTTTGCGAATAACAAGATTGTGCATACAAATAAATAAATATACATCTACAAAACATAACTTTCTGCAATTTACCAAAATAATGAAGGGATTAGAGGTACTCTCCATGCTCAGGCATGAACTGGTTTAGTAATAAAGAACCAAATATCTTCACTCACCAGTCTGTGAAAATGTGAAGAAAAATCTAATTCCCCATACGGAACCCCTTGAATTTTGATAAAATGAATATTGCCTGGGAAGAAGGATTACTCCTGGGATAATCCCTTCATATCCCAGAGAATGTAATTTTAATGCCAAGTTTCATAATATGGCAAAATGTTATTGAAATTTACTCCAATTATTAAAAAAAATGGAATAATTTTACACCAAAATTAACAAGACTTTAAAATGTAAAAGATGGTCCTTAATAATATTATTATCAAAGATTATCACGTAGATATACATACGAATAATAATTAAATTTAATGATAATAATAAGTCGAGAACATTAAACATATAGCTTTTATACATTTTATTCGTTCATTATCAAAAAGCATATACTAATTCTTTGTAAAATTACGTCAAATTTATTTATCAACTCTCTTTGATATTATTTCAGAGAGTACGTAGAACAATATCTATTAGTAAATTAATATTTCAAAAAAGGATGCATATCAATTAAATGATGATTGAAATTACATTGAGTAGTGAATAATAATTAAAATTAAATTGTATTGTAATATTCGAAAGGACTTAGAGAAAAAATACTAATTTTGATATTAACTTTATTGATGATATGCAAATAATTGATTAATTAAATATTCAATTGAGTTGTAGATTGAATTTAAATTCAATAAATTTCTCTTCTTCCTATAAACAGACTACATAAATAAGAATCAAACGTAGGCGATTTTTAAAAGTAAAAGGCTGGTTAGTCATTGCAGATATCTTCTGTCAGGTCTCATTGCTCCAACGTCACAAATTGTTATCGGTCTGATATTAATTATCATATCTTGAGGTAAACTCTCTGAGTTATCGGACGGTTACACGCTATCGCACACGTTAGAAAAAGGTACATAATACTTACGATTTAACTGATAATTTGGTTGGTAACCATGATAGATGCAGGTATCATAAAAAATAGTAGTATATGTTTTATTGTTAGCAATGAATTATTCTTTGCCCATATATTTCAAGAATTTCAGAAAAATTCACGTGTTTTACACACTACAATTAATTATAAAACAATACAGGTCTAAATAAATGCCCATCAAATGTAATATAATTGTATACATAACAACTCTCTGTTAAAGTTATTATAATAATCATCACACTCTATTTACATTCATTGGCTAGGTGACAATTACAACAAATACCATAACTTGCCTCAAATTCTATGTAAACAATACACCAAAACAGGTAGCCATAAAAAGGCTAGTGAATGGTGACTGCAAAGCATCACTAATTGCTGCAGACTCATCACTATTCACCCTTTCTTTTATTAGTAGGACTTCATTATAGCAGATTAACGGGTTACCATAGGCAGTCCTGTAGAGGGAAAGACTATACTTTAGAGCTAAATTTGCCTACGCTTGGCCAACAAATAAAGCAATTAAAAATAATTGACCGGGAGATGCGTTGTAACAATGTACAGTTTGTTGTGTACGATTAAAATGAGTACAAATAACATGTATTGCAATGGTTGTATAGGTATATATTATTCTGATATTAAAGAAATTAACTTTCATATGTTCTCGATCATGAGTTTATTTATTAAATATTTGCTATGGTTCTTCCAGTACTTTTTCTTTGTTGAATTATTTCACTCTTGCTCTTTATAATATTATCGATTTTATTGAAATTCTTGTGATGAAAAACCTGCTTGCCGAGTCATTATGGTTTCATTTTATTGAAATTTCACCTTTACATTATAAAATACAAAAATCATTAAAATATATAATAATACAAATATATATTTTACTCAAGATATGGTAAGTACATTTTATAATTATAATGGGAATTTTTTTTTCGTAAATAAGCTATTTTAAGCCTAACAATTTCCAGTTAACTTCTGTATTTCAGTCCAAAATATTTGCTCTTCAATCAGGACTTGAAAACAGAAAATACACAAAACAAACTTTCTTTATAATGAATTGTTTTGAATTATTATGTAGCAAGTTTTCTTAGAAAACACTTCAAATAATAAACAGAAAATTATTTCAATAACAAGGAAGTACGAATGCACTACTCTTGATGGTGAGTGGAAGCTCTGAACGATTCCACATTTCCGATCATGATTAGTGTGATCGAAAATTCAAAAATGGTGAACCGTTCGATGACTTGGAACTCACCATATAGATTCAGCTCCTTTGTTTTGAAAAATTTAATTTTGGAAAAATGTATTTATTTAAAATAATGAGAAAATTGGTTTATTAAGACCTTCTAATTTAGACATTTATGACAGTTATAACGAGTTTTACAGTCACTTATAATAACGAACTAATACAAGCAATCGAATTACAAAAAGATTGTTGAATTGTTATTTGTATTAATTACCTCTTCACTTTATACCAACGAATTACAAAACATCATTTAGTAGTGTGGGCTATTTAGTAGTGTGGGCTATTTAGTAGTGTGGGCTATTTAGTAGTGTGGGCTATTTAGTAGTGTGGGCTATTTAGTAGTGTGGGCTATTTAGTAGTGTGGGCTATTTAGTAGTATGGGCTATTTAGTAGTGTGGGCTATTTAATAGTGTGGGCTATTTAGTAGTGTGGGCTATTTAGTAGTGTGGGCTATTTAGTAGTGTGGGCTATTTAGTAGTGTGGGCTATTTAGTAGTGTGGGCTATTTAGTAGTATGGGCTATTTAGTAGTGTGGGCTATTTAGTAGTGTGGGCTATTTAGTAGTGTGGGCTATTTAGTAGTGTGGGCTATTTAATAGTGTGGGCTATTTAATAGTGTGGGCTATTTAGTAGTGTGGGCTATTTAGTAGTGTGGGCTATTTAGTAGTATGGGCTATTTAGTAGTGTGGGCTATTTAGTAGTGTGGGCTATTTAGTAGTGTGGGCTATTAAGTAGTATGGGCTATTTAGTAGTGTGGGCTATTTAGTAGTGTGGGCTATTTAGTAGTGTGGGCTATTTAGTAGTGTGGGCTATTTAGTAGTGTGGGCTATTTAATAGTGTGGGCTATTTAATAGTGTGGGCTATTTAATAGTGTGGGCTATTTAGTAGTGTGGGCTATTTAATAGTGTGGGCTATTTAGTAGTGTGGGCTATTTAATAGTGTGGGCTATTTAGTAGTGTGGGCTATTTAGTAGTGTGGGCTATTTAGTAGTGTGGGCTATTTAGTAGTGTGGGCTATTTAATAGTGTGGGCTATTTAGTAGTGTGGGCTATTTAATAGTGTGGGCTATTTAATAGTGTGGGCTATTTAGTAGTGTGGGCTATTTAGTAGTGTGGGCTATTTAGTAGTATGGGCTATTTAGTAGTGTGGGCTATTTAGTAGTGTGGGCTATTTAGTAGTGTGGGCTATTTAATAGTGTGGGCTATTTAATAGTGTGGGCTATTTAGTAGTGTGGGCTATTTAGTAGTGTGGGCTATTTAGTAGTATGGGCTATTTAGTAGTGTGGGCTATTTAGTAGTGTGGGCTATTTAGTAGTGTGGGCTATTAAGTAGTATGGGCTATTTAGTAGTGTGGGCTATTTAGTAGTGTGGGCTATTTAGTAGTGTGGGCTATTTAGTAGTGTGGGCTATTTAATAGTGTGGGCTATTTAGTAGTGTGGGCTATTTAGTAGTGTGGGCTATTTAGTAGTGTGGGCTATTTAGTAGTGTGGGCTATTTAATAGTGTGGGCTATTTAATAGTGTGGGCTATTTAATAGTGTGGGCTATTTAGTAGTGTGGGCTATTTAATAGTGTGGGCTATTTAGTAGTGTGGGCTATTTAATAGTGTGGGCTATTTAATAGTGTGGGCTATTTAGTAGTGTGGGCTATTAAGTAGTATGGGCTATTTAGTAGTGTGGGCTATTTAGTAGTGTGGGCTATTTAGTAGTGTGGGCTATTTAGTAGTGTGGGCTATTTAGTAGTGTGGGCTATTTAATAGTGTGGGCTATTTAATAGTGTGGGCTATTTAATAGTGTGGGCTATTTAGTAGTGTGGGCTATTTAATAGTGTGGGCTATTTAGTAGTGTGGGCTATTTAATAGTGTGGGCTATTTAGTAGTGTGGGCTATTTAGTAGTGTGGGCTATTTAGTAGTGTGGGCTATTTAGTAGTGTGGGCTATTTAATAGTGTGGGCTATTTAGTAGTGTGGGCTATTTAATAGTGTGGGCTATTTAATAGTGTGGGCTATTTAGTAGTGTGGGCTATTTAGTAGTGTGGGCTATTTAGTAGTATGGGCTATTTAGTAGTGTGGGCTATTTAGTAGTGTGGGCTATTTAGTAGTGTGGGCTATTTAATAGTGTGGGCTATTTAATAGTGTGGGCTATTTAGTAGTGTGGGCTATTTAGTAGTGTGGGCTATTTAGTAGTATGGGCTATTTAGTAGTGTGGGCTATTTAGTAGTGTGGGCTATTTAGTAGTGTGGGCTATTAAGTAGTATGGGCTATTTAGTAGTGTGGGCTATTTAGTAGTGTGGGCTATTTAGTAGTGTGGGCTATTTAGTAGTGTGGGCTATTTAATAGTGTGGGCTATTTAGTAGTGTGGGCTATTTAGTAGTGTGGGCTATTTAGTAGTGTGGGCTATTTAGTAGTGTGGGCTATTTAATAGTGTGGGCTATTTAATAGTGTGGGCTATTTAATAGTGTGGGCTATTTAGTAGTGTGGGCTATTTAATAGTGTGGGCTATTTAGTAGTGTGGGCTATTTAATAGTGTGGGCTATTTAGTAGTGTGGGCTATTTAGTAGTGTGGGCTATTTAGTAGTGTGGGCTATTTAGTAGTGTGGGCTATTTAATAGTGTGGGCTATTTAGTAGTGTGGGCTATTTAATAGTGTGGGCTATTTAGTAGTGTGGGCTATTTAATAGTGTGGGCTATTTAGTAGTGTGGGCTATTTAATAGTGTGGGCTATTTAGTAGTGTGGGCTATTTAGTAGTGTGGGCTATTTAGTAGTTTGGGCTATTTAGTAGTGTGGGCTATTTAGTAGTGTGGGCTATTTAGTAGTATGGGCTATTTAGTAGTGTGGGCTATTTAGTAGTGTGGGCTATTTAGTAGTATGGGCTATTTAGTAGTGTGGGCTATTTAGTAGTGTGGGCTATTTAGTAGTGTGGGCTATTTAGTAGTGTGGGCTATTTAGTAGTGTGGGCTATTTAATAGTGTGGGCTATTTAATAGTGTGGGCTATTTAGTAGTGTGGGCTATTTAGTAGTGTGGGCTATTTAGTAGTATGGGCTATTTAGTAGTGTGGGCTATTTAGTAGTGTGGGCTATTTAGTAGTGTGGGCTATTAAGTAGTATGGGCTATTTAGTAGTGTGGGCTATTTAGTAGTGTGGGCTATTTAGTAGTGTGGGCTATTTAGTAGTGTGGGCTATTTAGTAGTGTGGGCTATTTAATAGTGTGGGCTATTTAATAGTGTGGGCTATTTAATAGTGTGGGCTATTTAGTAGTGTGGGCTATTTAATAGTGTGGGCTATTTAGTAGTGTGGGCTATTTAATAGTGTGGGCTATTTAGTAGTGTGGGCTATTTAGTAGTGTGGGCTATTTAGTAGTGTGGGCTATTTAGTAGTGTGGGCTATTTAATAGTGTGGGCTATTTAGTAGTGTGGGCTATTTAATAGTGTGGGCTATTTAATAGTGTGGGCTATTTAGTAGTGTGGGCTATTTAGTAGTGTGGGCTATTTAGTAGTATGGGCTATTTAGTAGTGTGGGCTATTTAGTAGTGTGGGCTATTTAGTAGTGTGGGCTATTTAATAGTGTGGGCTATTTAATAGTGTGGGCTATTTAGTAGTGTGGGCTATTTAGTAGTGTGGGCTATTTAGTAGTATGGGCTATTTAGTAGTGTGGGCTATTTAGTAGTGTGGGCTATTTAGTAGTGTGGGCTATTAAGTAGTATGGGCTATTTAGTAGTGTGGGCTATTTAGTAGTGTGGGCTATTTAGTAGTGTGGGCTATTTAGTAGTGTGGGCTATTTAATAGTGTGGGCTATTTAGTAGTGTGGGCTATTTAGTAGTGTGGGCTATTTAGTAGTGTGGGCTATTTAGTAGTGTGGGCTATTTAATAGTGTGGGCTATTTAATAGTGTGGGCTATTTAATAGTGTGGGCTATTTAGTAGTGTGGGCTATTTAATAGTGTGGGCTATTTAGTAGTGTGGGCTATTTAATAGTGTGGGCTATTTAATAGTGTGGGCTATTTAGTAGTGTGGGCTATTAAGTAGTATGGGCTATTTAGTAGTGTGGGCTATTTAGTAGTGTGGGCTATTTAGTAGTGTGGGCTATTTAGTAGTGTGGGCTATTTAGTAGTGTGGGCTATTTAATAGTGTGGGCTATTTAATAGTGTGGGCTATTTAATAGTGTGGGCTATTTAGTAGTGTGGGCTATTTAATAGTGTGGGCTATTTAGTAGTGTGGGCTATTTAATAGTGTGGGCTATTTAGTAGTGTGGGCTATTTAGTAGTGTGGGCTATTTAGTAGTGTGGGCTATTTAGTAGTGTGGGCTATTTAATAGTGTGGGCTATTTAGTAGTGTGGGCTATTTAATAGTGTGGGCTATTTAATAGTGTGGGCTATTTAGTAGTGTGGGCTATTTAGTAGTGTGGGCTATTTAGTAGTATGGGCTATTTAGTAGTGTGGGCTATTTAGTAGTGTGGGCTATTTAGTAGTGTGGGCTATTTAATAGTGTGGGCTATTTAATAGTGTGGGCTATTTAGTAGTGTGGGCTATTTAGTAGTGTGGGCTATTTAGTAGTATGGGCTATTTAGTAGTGTGGGCTATTTAGTAGTGTGGGCTATTTAGTAGTGTGGGCTATTAAGTAGTATGGGCTATTTAGTAGTGTGGGCTATTTAGTAGTGTGGGCTATTTAGTAGTGTGGGCTATTTAGTAGTGTGGGCTATTTAATAGTGTGGGCTATTTAGTAGTGTGGGCTATTTAGTAGTGTGGGCTATTTAGTAGTGTGGGCTATTTAGTAGTGTGGGCTATTTAATAGTGTGGGCTATTTAATAGTGTGGGCTATTTAATAGTGTGGGCTATTTAGTAGTGTGGGCTATTTAATAGTGTGGGCTATTTAGTAGTGTGGGCTATTTAATAGTGTGGGCTATTTAGTAGTGTGGGCTATTTAGTAGTGTGGGCTATTTAGTAGTGTGGGCTATTTAGTAGTGTGGGCTATTTAATAGTGTGGGCTATTTAGTAGTGTGGGCTATTTAATAGTGTGGGCTATTTAGTAGTGTGGGCTATTTAATAGTGTGGGCTATTTAGTAGTGTGGGCTATTTAATAGTGTGGGCTATTTAGTAGTGTGGGCTATTTAGTAGTGTGGGCTATTTAGTAGTTTGGGCTATTTAGTAGTGTGGGCTATTTAGTAGTGTGGGCTATTTAGTAGTATGGGCTATTTAGTAGTGTGGGCTATTTAGTAGTGTGGGCTATTTAGTAGTATGGGCTATTTAGTAGTGTGGGCTATTTAGTAGTGTGGGCTATTTAGTAGTGTGGGCTATTTAGTAGTGTGGGCTATTTAGTAGTATGGGCTATTTAGTAGTGTGGGCTATTTAGTAGTGTGGGCTATTTAATAGTGTGGGCTATTTAGTAGTGTGGGCTATTTAGTAGTGTGGGCTATTTAGTAGTGTGGGCTATTTAGTAGTGTGGGCTATTTAATAGTGTGGGCTATTTAGTAGTGTGGGCTATTTAGTAGTGTGGGCTATTTAGTAGTGTGGGCTATTTAGTAGTGTGGGCTATTTAGTAGTGTGGGCTATTTAGTAGTGTGGGCTATTTAGTAGTGTGGGCTATTTAGTAGTGTGGGCTATTTAGTAGTGTGGGCTATTTAGTAGTGTGGGCTATTTAATAGTGTGGGCTATTTAATAGTGTTACATAACTAAGTATTTAGTGACACATCCGAGTGAGTACTGACAGACAGACTAGAATTAATTAATTAACTAATCAGGTGTGTAACGTCTGTTTCGGAACCAAAGGCCTTATCGATGACGTCAAAAGAAAATTAAATACATGGGACTGGAAGAAGCAGTCAGAAAGGAAATTTTCTACTGAAGAATAGCACAAGGGAACTAGAACGAGCGCTCGTAGATCGCATACCTTCCTCGCTGCTGCATTTTTTGTTCATATTGAACTTTTCGTGACCGTGACCTTGACCTTTGACCTGATGGCTCTCAAAATCTAATTGTAGGCTTCCTGGATACTAACCAATCGTCCAACAAAGTTTCAGGCAATTTGCTCGAGTACTTTTTTGGGTATAAATGACCTGGAATTATCATAAGGAAATTCCTGTTTGAACATTCATATATAGATTATTTCACTGTCTTTAGTCAGTCCATTTCTAGCCTAACTTTGAATTTGAAATGTGAGCGGTGGGACGAATGTTGAGTTTCGAACACACACGTCTTCAATTCATTTGCAATAAAATAAGTTTGTCTCGCTATATTAATTGGACTTATTGTCAAACTTCTATGAGTGTCCCAAATCAGTCTGAAGCTTCGAACAAATTGAATAAGGGATTACTTTTTCGAATTGCAGTCCATTCACGCTCCACGAGGCTCCACTATTAATTAATGCTAAAAATCATGGCGTTATTAAGCCCAGATGAACCCGATTGAATTAAAGCCTAGTTTGAATGGAACCCGATTGCAATAATTACGTTTAGTGAGAGGGAAAATAATATGAATTGATGATGTTATAACAAACGTAAAATATATGGTAAAATGAATTCAATGGAAATTTAAAATAAAAGGAAAATGTATGGTAAATTGAATTCAATGGAAATTTCAAAAAAATGAAATGTATGGTAAATTGAATTCAATGGAAATTTAAAAAAAATTGAAAATATATGGTAAAATGAATTCAATGGAAATTTAAAAAAAATTGAAAATATATGGTAAAATGAATTCAATGGAAATTTTAAAAAAATGAAATGTATGGTAAATTGAATTCAATGGAAATTTAAAAAAAATTGAAAATATATGGTAAAATGAATTCAATGGAAATTGAAAATAAAAGGAAAATATATGGTAAAATGAATTCAATGGAAATTTTAAAAAAATGAAATATATGGTAAAATGAATTCAATGGAAATTTAAAAAAAATTGAAAATACATGGTAAAATGAATTCAATGGAAATTTAAAAAAAAATGAAATATATGGTAAATTGAATTCAATGGAAATTTAAAAAAAATGAAAATATATGGTAAAATGAATTCAATGGAAATTTAAAAAAAATTGAAAATATATGGTAAAATGAATTCAATGGAAATTTTAAAAAAATGAAATATATGGTAAATTGAATTCAATGGAAATTTAAAAAAAATTGAAAATATATGGTAAAATGAATTCAATGGAAATTAAAAAAAAATTAAATATATGGTAAAATGAATTCAATGGAAATTTAAAAAAAATTGAAAATATATGGTAAAATGAATTCAATGGAAATTTAAAAAAAATTGAAAATATATGGTAAAATGAATTCAATGGAAATTTTAAAAAAATGAAATGTATGGTAAATTGAATTCAATGGAAATTTTAAAAAAATTGAAAATATATGGTAAAATGAATTCAATGGAAATTGAAAATAAAAGGAAAATATATGGTAAAATGAATTCAATGGAAATTTAAAAAAAATGAAATATATGGTAAAATGAATTCAATGGAAATTTAAAAAAAATTGAAAATACATGGTAAAATGAATTCAATGGAAATTTTAAAAAAATGAAATATATGGTAAATTGAATTCAATGGAAATTTAAAAAAAAATTGAAAATATATGGTAAAATGAATTCAATGGAAATTTTAAAAAAAATTGAAAATATATGGTAAAATGAATTCAATGGAAATTTTAAAAAAAATTGAAAATATATGGTAAAATGAATTCAATGGAAATTTAAAAAAAATTGAAAATATATGGTAAAATGAATTCAATGGAAATTTTAAAAAAATGAAATATATGGTAAATTGAATTCAATGGAAATTTAAAAAAAATTGAAAATATATGGTAAAATGAATTCAATGGAAATTAAAAAAAAATTAAATATATGGTAAAATGAATTCAATGGAAATTAAAAAAAAAATTGAAAATATATGGTAAAATGAATTCAATGGAAATTAAAAAAAAATTAAATATATGGTAAAATGAATTCAATGGAAATTTCAAAAAAATGAAAATATATGGTAAAATGAATTCAATGGAAATTTCAAAAAAATGAAAATGTATGGCAAAATGAATTCAATGGAAATTTTAAAAGAATGAAAATATATGGTAAAATGAATTCAATGGAAATTTAAAAAAATGGAAATATATGGAAAAATGAATTCAATGGAAATTTAAAAAAAATGAAAATATATGGTAAAATGAATTCAATGGAAATTTTAAAAGAATGAAAATATATGGTAAAATGAATTCAATGGAAATTTCAAAAAAATGAAAATGTATGGCAAAATGAATTCAATGGAAATTTTAAAAGAATGAAAATATATGGTAAAATGAATTCAATGGAAATTTAAAATAAAATGAAAATATATGGTAAAATGAATTCAATGGAAATTTAAAAAAATGGAAATATATGGAAAAATGAATTCAATGGAAATTTAAAAAAAATGAAAATATATGGTAAAATGAATTAAATGGAAATCTAAAAAATTAAAATAAAATATATGGTAAAATAAATTGAATAGAAATTTAAAAAAATGAAAATATTCATCAAATAATATGATTAAAATGTTAAAAATAATTATGAACAATCAAGCACAGAACTAAAGACAATATCAAATTCAACAGTTAAATAAACGTGACAAAATTGGTAAAAAGAAGATAAATTTAACGTATCAATAAAATATAAATAGTGTGACGGGTCCCCCTGTGGGGTTATCTCATCAACTGTGAATCCTTATAACGGTTCACTATATGGGTTACATGTGATTAGAATCTTACTCTGTTTACTATTTTCAGATTCCTTTTTCTCAATATATCTCTTTCTACTAAGTACTCATGGTACCATGCCCTAGAACCACCTTGCCAATATGGTTCCGACCTCAGGCCTCTGGTCCAAGCTTAACTGTATTTAGGGTAATAAATTAATGTAATTAACACTTTAAAGAGAATATATTCATTTGTCAAGCAATGGTAAATACACTGTGTATCTTCACTAGAACGCTCACAAGTAAAGGTCTCAATAACTAAGACTGGAGATAAGGTGTGTATCTCGTGCGAGACGATCGGTAACTAACTGGAATGTTACTTACTCACAATCATATAGGTTCGTGATAGCAGTTATGCATACACAATTGCTGTGTTTGCCTTACTACAATAGTTCCCATTTCATTCGAATGAAAATATTTTAAGAGATAGTTTTCATATGAAAAAAGCGAGGGGCAAAAATGCAATAATACATCTACTAGATGTATTACCCCGTCACTGCTGTAATTGGGAATACACTGTATCTAAATATAACAAATGTAATTACACTATATCTCACATTTTCCATTCATTCAAACCAAGATTTGATAGCCTTGAAATATTCCAAGAATTGTTAATAATATTGTCTGAAGCTGCTACATATTGAAGTCCTCGAATCGAATAATCTGAGTGTTATATTACAAGTTAGCAAAGACAAACAGCTATTTACTGTGTATCTGTGCAATGTGTTATTTTGAAATAAAATCATATACTAGAATATATATTATATTTAAACCTGTAACGATCACCGTCCCTTTGGATGACGTTAGAAAAACACCGAATAATGTGTTTAATATCATCATATTCTAGCAATAAGAAGCGTACAAATAAATGTAGTCTATGCCACATGATTATTTTAGATTTTGGATGAAAAACTGGTCTTTTAAAATATTCTTTCTTGAAAAGGTTATCTAGGATAAGCTCTTAATTGTCGGTCAGTTCCCCAATTTCGGTCACGTAATATAAAACGTATTTAATAATAATTATTTAATTTTAATTGTAGTTGGTATCCATGATACCTGCAGGTATCATGGATACCAACTACAATTAAAATTAAATAATTATTATTAAATCACCAAAATTAAAGAAATAACTTGGAGTTCTTAAAGAAAGTAAGTTTTCTACTTTTAAAAACTATTATTCTATTATTTTTTTAAGTAAAGTGGATTTAATTCAATTTATCAGAAATACTAATTTTGAACCTTCACAGAATTATTCTCTTAGCGAAATAGTCCACAATAAAGATTCAACTTTTTCCATTGTCAGGATATGTCAGAAAAATTATTCTTCTGGATTATTTTGACAGAAAACTGGCAGTTAGTTTTTTCGTTAATATGTTTCGGGTATGGCTATTATTTATTATTTAAATAATGATATGCAGACACTTTGGAAATTGAAATAAAAATGATGGCTTTGATCTTCTGGATTATAATAACAAAAACATTGGCAGTTATTTCAATTATTGTTTGAAAAGTTAATATCATTTAACATTTTTCTGACTATATATTGGGAACTGGAGCACTCATGTAAATATGAAAAGGATTTACGTAAACAAAGATTTAATAATTTTTTTATAAACTTACACTGTGTGGTATGTCGTTTGAGAAATAATTTAATTGTGATTAGGCAGGAAATTTATTAATGAAAAAGAAAAAATGTCGGAACAAAATTGAAAATGAAAAAAAATTCAAATTTTTTTCTGTCATTTTCCATGATTTAACAAAAGTTATCTTTGGAAGCAATCATCAATCACAGTGAATGAAGTGCACAGTAGAAGGTAAAAAACTTTAATTGTGCATAAAGTGCACAGTAAAGGGTTAAATCCAATAGTTGTAACTACTCGTTGTTGAAGGCATTTAATTAGATGTTCTTTCCCTCTCTCTAATTATTACCCACTAGTTAGTGGCGAGAGATACCAAGAACATTACGCCACATTCTACATGTTGGCTTTGGCAGCAGCACGCCTAGCACTAGATTATGTCAGACAATGATGCTGTAACATGCCAAGTAACATTGCCTCTACGGCCTGAGGGAGAACTGAACTACAAAGTGATGCTTGCAAATGTACTATTTATGTTACATTAGAGAACTTCGTGCTTCTGTATTCATTTGTTTAGTTATTATTAACATGCAGTTTATAAAAAATTTGAACGAAATAGTTGTACGTAAATTAAATTATTTTATTTTAATTGACAAATTAGAGATTAAAATTTATGAGGATATATTATTATCAAATGAAATCTAAAAATTTAATTCGGTCTCTAAATTAATTTCACCACGTCACCACATACATTTTTAACACGTATTATACCTTCACGTACTACCCCTTCACGTATTCTCTTACCCCTTATTTTCACTTCACGTATTATCCCTTCACGTACTACCCCTTCAAGGATTCTTTTACACAGTACTATCCCTTCACGTATTCTGTTATCCCGTATTATCTCTGTCGAAATCCTGTAATAGAAAACCACTTGAGTTCTCTTCAGAGTTCATTTTTCGTATCTCCATAAATGCGCCGCTCCTCAATTTCTCATAAGTTTTACCATAAAATCCGTGGGAGCGACAGCTCAAAACTTCAAATTTAGCGAATCAATCATTTTTCCGATACAGAAACCCGCGCACACATTCTAAATAGACTGGCCATTATATTCAAGTTGTTGTTTGTTTGTTTGTTCAATATGAAGTGCTCTCTAAAGTGCTCTCTAAAGTGCTCTTAAAATTATGCTCTCTAAAGTGCTCCCTCAACTATGATTAGAAGTATACTAATGGATTAGTATACCTTTTACTGAATCCAAAAATATTAGTTTTCTTATTTAATCAATGCGTTAGGTTTTTTAGTATGTACTTTTGCCATCTCAGTGCATTGCAATGATTATTATGTTACCATATTAATGTGGTATTGGTGAGAAACTGAACACGTTAAAGTGTTCACTTTCCCATTAAAATGTAACTGTTAACAAAGGAAAAGAATAATACACACGTACTGTCTGTTGGTTGGTTGTAAGGAATATTTCAGGCTTTTACATACAAGATACGATTCCGTGACTGAAAGACTGTCAGAATTACAGTAATCCGTAAACCCGTAAAAACTAAAAGCCGGAAACCTAAAATGGGGGAAAAAATAAAATATAAAAAAATACAGAAAACCAAATATACGGAAAAATCAACCGAAAATTTCGGAAAACCGAGAAATTCAGATAACCGATAAATCTGGAAATACGAAAAATCCGGAAACTGAAAAAATCGAACACCGTAAATACAGAAATACAGAAAAACGAAAATACAGAAAAAACTGAAAATATGATAGATCCTAAAGGAAAAGAAAAACAGAAAACAGGAAAACCAGAAAATTCGGAAAATAGAAAAATACGGAAGACTGAAAAACCTGGAAAGCTGAAAAAATAGACAACCTAAATATATCAGAAAAAATATAAATCTGGAAAAAAGAAAAAATCGGAAAAATACTCTAGGAAAATATGGATAACAGAATATTACAAAACTGGACAGTACTAAAATGAGATTAAAAAATACGGATAATCTATTCATGTAATGAAAGCATGTTTGACAACAGTACCAGCCCCTTTTAGTAGAAAACAATAATACAATATTCTACTACAGTTTGCCATTGCTCTTTTAGTTAAAAACATATACACTCTCAGAATTTATCTGCGCTCTGGATAAAAAATAAAATATCGTTCATACACAGACCAATTTTCATTTTTTCCTGTTGCGAAACAACCTTTATTTTGTTTTCACTCTCGCTGTAATGGCACCCAATCAGGAGGCAGAAAATTCCAGGTAGCACAAATAGGAGGAGGAGGAACTTGAGCTTTGTACATTCTCCTCCTCAAACTGCAAAGTAATATGTCACTATTCAAAACTTCGTGAAATTCATATTAGCAACTTTGGAATTTGTGATATTTGGCACATGGTGGGTTTGGCAGAAGCTGCAACCTACTCACCAGCTGCTTTGATATGCAGATACTGTATTTAGTTACACTATTTGCAGGATATTTTTGTTGAGCTATTTTATTTCGAAGGGAATTCGACCTGGTGGAAAACAAACATTTATGTAATAACTACCAAAGGAAGATATAATATATACTATCAATATGTGATATAAATATTTGTAGCATCAATTGAATATATTATTTTCAAATAATTTGTTGTATTATCCATTCAAAATTGGATATAAATCTTTTCATACAAAAGTAAAGATCCAAAAGATCTGTTTAGATCTGAAAAGGCCATGAATTACAAGGAAAAATTTGCAAAATTTAATAGTGTACAATGTTTTTAAACTGTTTTTCATATTTTTCTATCCAATTATATATATATAAACTAATAATAAATCAGTGGAATAATTTATGTATAATTATTTAACTATATATACACAATGAATACCAATAAGATGAAAATAAACCAGTTATTTAAGTTCATTTGCAGTGTTTATTGCAATGAAAGAAAAAGCTGTACAGAATTTTTTATCTCTAGAAGTATATGTCAAAAGAAAGCATACATGCAACATCTCAACATAGAGTAAAAAAATCCATTGGTAATTTATGCAGAACAGTTCTTATATGATTGTTATACTATGGACTTTATTCCGATATACCTGTTATTTTTGTTATTTTGTTATTCTAAAATACATGCAAACTGAATTATTGTTTTAAATGTTGAAATAGATACACTATATATATATAGTGTGATATATTTTATTAACTATATAGTAACTATATCAATGTAAGAATTCGTTTATAAATAACTGAACCGCTTTTAAAAATTTAAGGAAATATTTGCTAAGGATGAGCCACTTAATATAAATGAACCATCAACTCTAAAATTTGTATAACTTTTTTATTAAATGGATAAACACAAATCCATTTCAAATTTGGTTCTATATATTCATTATATTATTCAATTTAAATTACTTGGTTGAGTTTTGTACGACCCTTAGACTTAGATATATCACTAATGGCTAGACTACCATTACCTAAGTACTATCTCCTGAGACATTAGGCATCAATAAAAGTACCGAATACCTAATTAGGTACCTTTGAACATTCATGAATACGACAATACGAGAGATATTTAGTATTTCTTCCTTGTTCTTCTACTTACGGTAGAACACCTCTATAATGAAATATTGTATGGTGAATGTAGACTCGTAGAGTCCTGAGTAAGGGAGTATCCTCTATACTCTATAGTGAAGAAATATTCTTTAGTATGCTATAAATTGGCCATTAGCTTTCTAAAACTGATAGCCATTCATGGCTGACTAAAGAAGATGTGCTCCCTACAGACTATAGAGGATACTTTCTCACTCAGGAATTATAATTCACTATACATAGAGGCTACTTCCTTAATCAGGACACTACATTCACTATAGAGGCTACTTCCTTAATCAGGACACTACATTCACTATACAGAATATCATTACAGAGGTGTTCTACTGCAATATACTTTCTTTTCTGTTAATGGTGATATGTTGCAACTTCAGTTCTATCAATGTAATACTTTTTTAGATAAATTTATATTTAGCTTGGAGGAGACATTTAATAGGAGAATTTCTGGTAATTTATTTTCCATGCGTGGAAATCATTAAATGATTTTAATACTAGATGACAACCATTGTAGCTTCTGTAACTAGAATATTATATTTCAATATTTCTTCTTCAATTCTCAAGAATCTGTTATAGTGAAAGCAGCCTCAAGGCATCGATAATATTTCAGAGTATACTGTAAATACTTATTAGCATGATACATAGTATAAGTATAATATATAGTCTCTCTAACCACCAAATAATGTATTTTCCAGTCTAAGGAAAAAGCAAAGATGCGAAAGTCGTAGCCATAAGTTCCGGATTTCCAGAGCATTTTCTTGCGTAGATTCTAAACAAGCATCTGACTTCTTTTCCTGGTTTACTTATTCGTAAAAAATACTCTCTCTCTCTCTCAATAAGATTGTTGTAATATTTTGCAGACTGAAATAAAGTGGTCATAAATAGGGCTAAAATGGAGATAAAATCATCCAAAGCGTCCTCTGTCTACAAAAACGGATACTGAAATCTCTTCTCAAAGTGCTAAAAGTTACATCTCCAAGTTTTGTATGGTATAAAGACGGTGCATTAATTCCATATAAAAACAATGCATGGAAGTACGAAGTCTCGAGACTAATTTTAGATAGTGGACATCATAAAAAAGAGGAAGAATCTGCAATGGTAATAAAAACTAATTCCAAGAGTAGCTATATACTAAACGTGAAGTACAATTTTATGTACAATACTTGGAAAATAACCACATTTACAAAACTTTCACTATATGATGAAAAATATATATAATTAATAGATAATATAATGAAATATTTATGTTGTGATTCCCGTAGGATGAACTCAATAAAATCTAACCAGTAAAATCCGAAACTGACCATTCCCATCCAAGAACAGTGGTTTAGAAATAGACTTCGGTTATAAAGCGGCATGAACTCAAATCGCTAAATTAGAATTTCTGACTAGGAACATTCACAGAAACATCGAAATGTCAGATAAAATCTCAAAGCCATGATAGCTTAGAATAAAAGAAACCATTGCTTTCTTTCAAATAGTCTTGATCGCCGAATAACCTCTCATGATATGCTCCCGTAAAATTCTGCAGCCCCTAACTTATGTCCATTGAATAGGAAAGAAAACTTCATGCCAAGACCGCCTCGTCGACATTTATAATCTTAACTAGGGAATATATTGATCTGGCATGACTGTTTTACTGGGCCTCTCTATATGCATTCGCCTTGCACAATCTACAATGTTTTGCTATTTATTTAGCCCAAAAAAGCGCACGTACGGCTAGTGAATATTCGATGGCTAAATTCCCAATGGCTTTTATATCCCTCCTATCAAATTTACGACAGCTTAAACCACGAGTTTATTCAAGGAATATTCATGAACAGCGACTGGTTGTGATCACAGTAGGGGAGTAACGGAGCATAGTACGTTATCCCGAAACTGCCATTCTTTCAATAAAATATATAAAAGCCAGAAAAAATCACATATAAAATTCAGAATTCTCTATTTTAAAACTTTTGCAGAAGAAAAACTAAGATACAATCGAACAACAATTATTGTTTTGTTGTTTTAGTCGGTAATTAACAACACCACAATACAGTGTTAGTTGAATCTTATTTCAATGTGTATGGTATATTTCAAGCAATATGTATATCTACCATTAGCTCAATTTACAATTATTATGTTTTAAACATGATTTGTTTGTAAATATAGTATAGACACAAATACACAAGTAAATAATTATATTGTCCACAAAACGTGTTTCGTTCTTCCCATTTAGAATACTTTTATGTATTATATTCTTTTAAAAGACTCTTTTACTAAAGAGAAGAATAATCCTAGAGTTAGTTCCAATTCTTATGTATCTTTTTCTTTCCATTGGGTTTATAGAATCCTTTACTGAGCAGAAGAATAATCCGAGAGTTAGTTCCAATTCTTCGAGTGACAGCCCACTGAATAAACAACAAAAGCGGATAGCTTCCTTCACAAAGATTTTCTCTGCCCAGACCTGCCGAGGCCATCCACTCTCTGGTCCCTCTTAGTCTGGCTTCAACCCATAACTAATCGAATTAAGAGCAACTGACTTTGAAAATAGAAATCAAGGCTCTGACAATTTCTAAAGTGGTAAAGCCGTTCGTTGATGACAAGGGGATGTGAAAGAGGTGGTCTTGCCTCTTTTCTCTATTTATGCAATATGTCCTTTCTTTTACAGGGTGTATTTATTTACATCTGCAAAGTCAGGATCAGATGAAGAAAAAACCCACAATAAAATGAACAAAACAAAGTTTTCTTTGCTCTTCGTTTGAGTTTACAAATAAAGAATGGGAGCTTAATTGGGCAACTTGAGGTTACTTTTTTATACACTGTTTGCTAAAAGGTAGCTAACTGCCATGAGATCTGCAGGAGAATATAACAGAGGATCATCTTCGTGAGAGAGCAAGATTCAAATCAAAAAAAACATTTTGTTATTTCTAACAGATTTTATTCAATATCCGTTAGATGGACATGGAAAAGGTATGAGAGAAATATAAAAGTTGCAAAAGGAAAATCTCTGTTTGAATTCTTGTTAAACATTATTCCTATAAACTGAATGATTTACACGAAGAAAATAAGTGCTTAAATGAACAAGAGATAATTTAAATTCATATTAAAATATGAAAGAGAATACCAAAGTGCATAAATTATTTAGGTAATTACAGAAAATTAGTATAACTTTTGGTCCAATAGTAGAAGATGAATATAGTAATAATTAAAAAAATATTTGTTACATATTGTTACTTATTAGAAAAAAAACTTTATTATATATATATATATATATATTTATATTTATGATATTGTGATATAGAGCTTCATAGATAACGTTTCTCGTTTCTTTTTGAAATACAATTTGTTGTATTTTTTGATGCAATATATTTCAATTAAAGCAGAAGAATATGAATTTGTAATAGTTTATCATATAAATATATTTGTTTTAATATTTACTATCAAAGAACTGTATAATGAAATTTACATAAAAAGATTATGGAAACCTATTTCCTGAGTGATTTCGTTCTTCTCGGAATAACCATCAGAGGATAAATTTATATTATTGCATATCAGGAAATCTTTCAGTCTTTCTTTAGATTTACAATTTTAAAAAAACTGTAAATCAAATTCCTAGTTGCATTTTTATATTTAGCTCTCTATGTTCATTCATTGAAAGTTCAATGAATATAATGGGATTAGGATTATTTGGAGATGCAAGAGTTTCTATATAAAGAGAAGTACGTATTATCGACAAGTTTATTATTTCAATACTCGTTTCTTAAAAAAGGTGTCACACGAACAGACAGACGCGGCTCATATTATAATACCTATTTTAACTCTTATACACTTTACCTATTTTATTACCAAATTTTAAATATGTACGGAAGTGATTCAAGTTTCAAATTTGTGCGACACATTTCTCCCACCTGATTTTATCACTTTCTCTTATAACTTTTTGAGTAATTACTAATATCAATCTCACATTATTGGAACACTTTTTTCGATAAAGGCTTTCATGATTTCAATTAAATGTTTTTTTTTTTTTTCATTTGAGCTTGCGAACAAATTGAGTGAAGCTGGAATGGGCTAATCAAACCATCAAAGAGCGCGATAGGGAAATATTCTGACGCTATTTTTTACACTCCCATCAAATTGGAAAGTATGAATATGCAATTTATTGACTGCAGTGCATCAGATACATCATTTTATGAACATGGTAACAGTTTTACAGGGGAAAATGGTATCAAGTTATTGATGAGGAGATTAATTGATTCTATGAAATCGGGGTGATAAATCGCAGTGGCAAAATGTAATCGGGACCGTTACGACCTTCTGTATTTCGATTAAACATACTAGTTCATCAAATTTGTATGTTTAAAGTACCGTTTAAAATAATCAGAACGCCAACACTATGTAGGACTCCATTATAGAGGAGGAGCTCTTCTATATTATTTTACTTACAATACTTACAATAATTGTCGTTATTTCTAATTAAATTACTCATAACTTTTTTATTTGAATACGTATTTCAATGAACTATTTATTAATGAATGCGTTTAGATATTAGGTATCGAAAAATTGACTTAGAATTTTCCAAGCGTAAGTAAATAGTCAGCTGTAAGGGATGATTTACCACCTACTTTTTCTCCCGTACGAATAACATAGGAACATTTCGCCGATAATCTAAAACGGAACCCAAATCACTTCACTTTGGTGGTCTATTTGTGGGTTGTAAAAATAAAAAAATTCCATAGTGCAGTTTTATTTATACTGTTAATGAATAATTTTAATTTAGTACTTTCAAATGAAGATGTTTCTATTCTAGTTATTCCAACTGTAGTTATTTCCTATTCATTGAGGTAGAATTTGAAATAGAATAATATTTTCCTTTTTATTGTTTCAGCATCTGATATAAGGAGTCAAAGATTTTACTTTTTAATGAAAGGAGTAGTGTACATATTCCAATACAAAAATATTTGAAATATAGATAAGTTATTAGTATAAAATAACGAAATTATAGAGTAATCAATTAATTAACTCATCTCAGGTATGAAATGATTAAAATGATCACTTTAATTGAAATAAAGATATTATAATTCCTAATTAAGATATTCAATTACCATCTTATTACACTGCAGAATAAATAATGAATTAAATGGTAAAGTAGCTTTACAGAGATTTGATTACGCAAACATTAATATTTGACCCTTGGAGTTACCTGCACATGCAGTCTAACTTACATATATTTTATATATGTATTTTAAATATGATATCCCCAACCATTATTTAAATCCAGTTTCAATCAAGGTATCATCAGTTATATAAGAAATAATTAAATTAGTTATATAAGAAATAATTAAATTAGTTATATAAGACAAAATAAATACTGAAAATTTAATATCAAAGATTTCGTCAAAGAGAAAATGATTTTAAATTCTCTTTTAGAAACTAATTAATATTGCTATGATTCGTTTGTAGATTAGGGTATGTTTTATTTTAATTCGTATCCGTGGTACCTGTAGGTATCATGGATACCAATTTAAGTAAAAAGTTATCAAATATTTATGTCATGATTGAAAAGGCGGAACCAATTGGTAAATCACCTTATAAATAAATTTTTTTGATACCCAATCTTAACGGTAAAGATGATCGTTAAATAAATTAAACTTCACTAGATTAGATATATTTATTTTTTATGAATCTGTGAATTTTTTTAATTCAATAAAATTAGCATTCAGGTCTCAATGATATCATCATTATCGTACAAGTTAGAGGGAATGTATAATTACTATGTTTAAAGATTTTATTTATAAATTGACCAGTGAAGCAATAACTCCTCTTCTACAATTTCTTATAACATAATTACGCTACTTTGGTAATAACATGTTACTTCATTATTATAAGGTCATATGATATAACATTCCTTGTTATTAAATCAACCGTAAATTAACAATACATTTAATTAATTAAATCAACCATGCATATTTCACTACATCTTTTATGTAAGTTACATAGGAACAAAGTTACCTCTATAACCTCTGGTAAAATTGCTACCGGTGTTACTACATACTAAGTTGCAAAATCTTTTTTAAAGCTCATGACTCGGAAAAGATATACCAGAATTGCGGGAAATTCTACCTACATCATATTTAGATATTTATAATCCGTAAAACTTGAATATTAACATCATTTTCACTCTATTTCTAAATCGTACGTTTTTGTACAATTATGATTTAAATAATTGGTTTATATAGACAATTTGTTTTCAAACATGAGAATAATATAATTCAATAGCTAGATATTTATAGGTACAAAATGGGAAAAAATATTAATATGAAACTTATTCAATTTTTTCATTTTTCATTTTAAGAATTCACTCAAAATTTTTAGCAATCTTTTCTCTCTAAAAGTACTTGCGTAAGGGAAATGTATTCCAGCCTCTGAACAATCCTTAGTATTGTTATAAACAAAATATATTGCAAACCAGCAGCTTCTTCTTTTGTTTCATAGAGAGAGTCCCCTAAGCACCCTGGGACTTGAGTCTCGGCCCTTTTCTTTGTAGCTTCAGAAGAGAACATCTTGAGACACATCTTAAATACCATCCTTAATGAAATATAATAGGCAGTACAAGTTTCCATGTCTATTGAATTATTCAAGAAACATTGATTTTTACCTTCGCATAATGCGGAAAATGATGTTTTAGGTGATATTCATTTATTTATCATCTTGTTATTTGCATAACTCAAGGTCAAGGTCCTTTGTAACTCAATTTCTCAAAAAGTTTTCAACCAAATGGTCTGAAATTGGATGAGATGAATGGTCAATGTCCAGGATCCAGTTTATTAATTATCGGGAACGAATGGGTCAAAGGTCAAGGTCAAGGTCATTTATAACTCAAGGATTGTTTGATGGTTAAGGTCATTTACATTATATGAGTTCTTCAATCCTACATTATGAGGATTTTCATTATTACATCGGACATACAAAGTAAAGTGTCTATCTGACGCTGTTAACCTTCTCTCATATAGGTTAAATAGATCATTATACCTTTTAATATTCATGTGTTTAGTTTGTTCGTATTTATATGTTAGACTAGTGTATTGCCCCGCAAATATACTTCTGTTTAGCACCAGTTTATTAGTGAAACATGATGTAACTGAAATATACTTCAGATCATGCTAATATTATATATACTATAATATACGGTAAATCTCTATATACCAAATGGAATAATTCTTTCCTTTATTATTTATTTGAAGTAACTGTGGAATAAAAAATGAATTACCCCCAAAAACTATTTCAAAAATCCGGATAATTTATCCGAATTATTGAAATAATTTTTGGTTATCCGGATGTCTCTTATCCGAATTTCTGTTATCCGGCTATTCCTAGCATGTATCAATGAAATAAAATAGTATTTAATCATTGAATCAAATGGTGTCTTAAATGTTAAAGCGTGACATTAGTCTTGCAAGCCACAGACGCACACAAACTGAGTTTGTAAGTAAATATTGTAAGTAAATATGAGTAATATTAATCACAAAGCATTTAAATACTCGGACACCTAACAAAGCTAACAGTACTCGAAAACTGGATACTACGAAAGGTCATGATTAGAGCTAGGAAATTGGAGCACATAAAAAAGAGACAGAAAAGAGCATTTGGAGCAAAATCGGAACATTTGGAGCACTAATCTGAATATCTGGAGCACTTATCGGAACATTTGGAGCACTTATCGGAGCATTTGGAGCACTTATCGGAGCATTTGGAGCACTTATCGGAGCATTTGGTGCTCTTATTGTAGCATTTGAGTCAGTTATTGTAGCATTTGAGTCAGTTATTGGAGCATTGTGTGCAGTTATTGGGGTAGCCGGTAATTCGCTCGAAAACAATTGCTCGAAAACAATTGCTCGAGACACAATTGCTCGAATGAACATTTGATCAAATGGACAATTGCTCGAAAGATCAATCACTCGGATAATCGAAGAGAAATGAATACAGTTATTATTAATTACTATTTAGAAACAAGGACGATTAGGTGCATCAAATCGAAGAGATTTCATTTCATGAATAACTGACTTTCGACAAAAATTGATCGAATGAAGAATTGCCTTAGTACTCAATTGATTAAATAATAAAACTTCGAATTACCCATTAAGAAGAAGTGTCACCAAGATAAGGACTACCAAAAAGGGTACTCCTAGTTCTACTTCAGACTCCTAGTTCTTCTTCAGACTCCTAGTTCTTCTTCAGACTCCTAGTTCTACTTCAGACTCCTAGTTCTACTTCAGACTCCTAGTTCTTCTTCAGACTCCTAGTTCTACTTCAGACTACTAGTTCTACTTCAGACTCCTAGTTCTTCTTCAGACTCCTAGTTCTTCTTCAGACTCCTAGTTCTTCTTCAGACTCCTAGTTCTACTTCAGACTCCTAGTTCTACTTCAGACTCCTAGTTCTACTTCAGACTCCTAGTTCTACTTCAGACTCCTAGTTTTACTTCAGACTCCTAGTTCTACTTCAGACTCCTAGTTCTACTTCAGACTCCTAGTTCTTCTTCAGACTCCTAGTTCTTCTTCAGACTCCTAGTTCTACTTCAGACTCCTAGTTCTACTTCAGACTCCTAGTTCTACTTCAGACTCTTAGTTCTTTTTCAGACTCCCAGTTCTACTTCAGACTCCTAGTTCTTCTTCAGACTCCTAGTTCTACTTCAGACTCCTAGTTCTACTTCAGACTCCTAGTTCTACTTCAGACTCCTAGTTCTTCTTCAGACTCCTAGTTCTACTTCAGACTCCTAGTTCCACTTCAGACTTCTAGTTCTACTTCAGACTCCTAGTTCTACTTCAGACTCCTAGTTCTTCTTCAGACTCCTAGTTCTACTTCAGACTCCCAGTTCTACTTCAGACTCCTAGTTCTTCTTCAGATTCCTAGTTCTACTTCAGACTCCTAGTTCTTCTTCAGACTCCCAGTTCTACTTCAGACTCCTAGTTCTACTTCAGACTCCCAGTTCTACTTCAGACTCCTAGTTCTTTTTCAGACTCCTAGTTCTACTTCAGACTCCTAGTTCTTCTTCAGACTCCTAGTTCTACTTCAGACTCCTAGTTCTACTTCAGACTCCTAGTTCTACTTCAGACTCCTAGTTCTTCTTCAGACTCCTAGTTCTACTTCAGACTCCTAGTTCTACTTCAGACTCCTAGTTCTACTTCAGACTCCTAGTTCTTCTACAGACTCCTAGTTCTACTTCAGACTCCTAGTTCTACTTCAGACTCCTAGTTCTGCCTCAGACTCTATGTCCATTAGTTGTCTTGGAAGTAGCAGCAAGCAACTGAATGTGTGTCGCTTTTCGACAGTTAATTACAGAAAGTTATTGGTAGAGACTCGATCGCCTGTAAATGGGGCAACTGTTTAACATTTTGAGAAAAATATTGCAGTACACGATCGAATTTACAGTAAATTTAAAACAAACTATGAAATCAGAGGTAATTAAATTATTATATACTTGACTTATTTAATTACCAGCCATTATTAAGGAACAAAAATTCTAACAATACTCCTTAAAAAATAGATTTGATATTCCAATTAATGACCCTCGAATCTTTTGATTTGCTGGAAGATTTGGTTTCGATTCATGTACAGGGTGACCCACAAAAAAGTGTACCCAAGTATGAATTTAAATAAATTTCTTCCACGTACAATCTTAAGCAATGACGGTGGTAGAAAGGATATATGAAAAAAATATAATTTTTAAATTTAGTTTAACTCATTTTATAACTAATTATAAACGCAATAATTATATTAATTCTATGTTGGGCACACTTTTTTGTGGGTCACTCTGTAGAAGGAGAAACAATTCTTTATCTGAAAAATATGTTAATTCGTGACTGACAACATTCCATTTTTCCATAAGAAGTAAGTAGATGATGTTTGATAGCTATTTTAAATGTTCAGTTTTTCAGTACTTAATGATACTTTTTTTATTTTTTAGTTATTATAATCAGTGAAACTGTGATTCAGCTTAGCTGTACTTAGGGTGACTATAAGTAGAATCTGTGATGTCAAATGCAAGGCAAGAATTTCCTTCAGAGGAACACATTATTATCATGCTAATTTAAAGGTCCTCTCCCAGCTCCAAGAAAAAAATGAGTTTATTACATAATATTGTAGAGCTGAGGTCTGGAAACATTAATATGAAAAAACATTAAATTCGGTTCACCGTGTATTTTTTACACTTTTGAAGTTTTCATTACTCGGTGTGCAATAATAGTACGGAACACTAACATGACGTCGAAGAAAAAGATTATACACTCTTTGTGTAGATTACCCAATTTGAATTCTTCATGCATATGCAATTATTCATATTCGGATTTCGTTTAAGCTAACGATTATTTCCTGAAGTAATAAACGTTTCTTTAATAAGCTTCTCAAGTTATATACCTTAACACAAAAATTGAATAGTGTTGTTAATTAATTTAATTAATTATAGTTATGTGACTTTAACAAAAGCAGTGTAGCTACATTTTTTTTTTTTTTATATTTGAATTAAAATTAGTGAGTCAGAAGTAGTACCAATTGTAAAAACTTTATTATGAATCTTCTTAAACTGACGGTCATTTATGGTAGACTATATAGAACTTGGTCACTATACGGGATAGTTCTCTTACTCAGGACTCTACATTCACTATAGAGGAGTCCACTATAGAGGAGTTCCAATCCTCTTTAGTGGAGTAGGACTCTACGATAAGGTATCAGCTTAAATTTGTATACCATCTCATCTCAACCATACTGTTCCATCTTACCAAAATCATAAACTGTTTTTGACACAGTCTCCTCAATGCAAATCTCTCGGCTCGTTATTTGAACTTCAAAGAAGAGAATCAATCGAATGATTTCTCCAATTAGATGCCAGTGATACACTGACGCTTTGAAGTCCAAATAAAGAAATACTTCATTAAACACATGGACGCATTGTTGATGTCCTGACGACTAAAATGCGCGATATGATTGATGTCATCAGGTGGATGTGCTGGTAATTGCTTCAATGGAATATTCAATACTGCGCCAGGGAACGAAGGAATTTATTTATTAAAATATTTTAGATTGTTCAGAGTTTCTAATACGATGGTGCGCTATAAATTGAACTAGGATATGAAAGCTCCTGATTATTCAAAATGAGAATTTGTGTCATGTTAAAAAAGTTAATAGATATATTACAATTGTTATCAATAAGCTATGAAAAAATGTATAATGAATCTTAATTATTATAATTGGTTTTGGTTTATTCTCTAGTATACCATTCATACTTTGAAAGATAAAACAAAGGGAAATGTTTTTAATGAGCTTTAGTGTCTTTTAAGAGAAGCATATAATTATATTTATAATCTCACAACTCATGGAGCATGTGATTAAATTAATGATTAAATAAATGATTAAATGAATGATTAAATGATAAATGATTAAATGATGAATGATTAAATGAGGTTATAGAAATTATAGGATTAAAGGGGCAGTACACACACAGAAAGGATTACCACTGTATAACTATCACCCCACAGTTAACAGTTTATTTACTGTGAGGTAACATTCTGTTTATACAATAAATTTACATTTTTCTGCACAATATTTTAGATATTAACCAATTGTACACGCATGCGATTTCTTCCACCTGAAACATGAATATTTTATGGAATAGAAATGTTTCTTTCATTCCCTCTCTTGAAAATAAATAACACAACTCTATTACCACGTGTATATTTGAACAGTTATTTAATTGAATGCTATGTAACTCAACTTCAATGGAAATACCTTATACAATGGATATGATTTTGAATGTGATTTACTATAATTAGTTATCATTAGGTACAGAAATAACTATAATTATTGTTATAAAATGTAATTGTATAAATAACTTGATGACAATATTCAGCTTCCAAAGGACACTGAGTAATGATCCAAGCAGTACAGTTCTATTTAAATGGTTACAGTAGATAGTACCGATAGTGGAAAGGGTGACTACCCCAGATAGGGTTGTTCTCTGAGTACGTAGGTACTGACCCTAGGGACTGAACCCAAATAATACTATTTACAGACATCTGTACAACTGTCTTATATTTCCTGGCCCTTTAATACCGTCAATTCTTACCGGAACCTATTTAACTTACTGGCTACATTCTGGGTGGCCTAACTAATTCTCATAGGTCTCAATAACCACAAGAATATCTAAGTCTTTCCCTGACTAATTTTCTCAGTACATTTCACATATAATAAGTTTCATTTATTTTTTTGTACATCATGAAATGTTTTACTACTCCGTCGGAAAGATACTTACACTAATCACTTAATTACTTAATTCAGAGTTTAAATTTTCTAAAATATTTTTAGCTGATTCCGAATACCAAAGTGCCTAATCATAGCCAGTTCAAAAGAAACATGGCGGCTCAATCCTACATCCACCACCTGATCACGCCATTTATATTTAGAATTTCGTGAAAAGATTTATATGAGTAATAACACTTTATTAATTGTTCTGAATCGATATGAGAGCAATTTTGATTCTAAAAAAATCCGTAGTTATTTTAATTTATTTGGTAAAAGCAAAATAAGTCTCCCAATGGAGCCCAATTTACTATAGTTACAGACACAGTTCAGGATGAATGGAGGTAACGGTTCTTCTCCTATCATCCCGAGATAAAGTAATGGTGGGGCTTTAGTTGATTAATATAGGCTGCATCTTCTACGCCCCCACCACAACCTTATCTCAGGACATCACACACACAGTGATATTAATGTTGATCACAGAGATCATCCCACGACATTCGTCTCCATGATCATATGAAGAGAACGTACCACTATCATACGTGTTATAAATCCTCCACAACCTATCCCCTCTTCAATAGCTTATTGGGCCATTCTTGGGATAACTGTTGCAGACTATTGCTAAATATCGTTAATTTTCAATGATGGAATTTTCGCACTATAACGCAAATGGATGAGTTTTGAGCCATTCTTTATTGACACTCGGGAAGAGGTCGATGAATTTTTTATGGTCAATTAAAGGAGCTATTTTATGTGTCCATAATCAAGTGCAATGGCAATATCATTGGGAGTGGCAACTTTGAGTGCCACTTTTATTGATGCATTTGCTTATTCTGCCTAGAAGCCATTTGATGGAACTGATTCAAATTTTTCTTTTTTTCCTATGTCAATCATAATCGAGACAAATTTTTTGATGAATTAATCTACATAGATTAAATCTAGTTCATTCCATATTTTAGACCTATATTTAACAGTTAGAAAACTAGAACGGGTACTCATAGAGCGGATACCTTTGCCGTCGTTTGAATCAATTTTGACCGTTTCGTGACCTTGACCTTTGACCCGATCGCTCTCAAAATGTGATCCAATGGTTCATGAATAATGACCGATCGTCCCTTCAAATTTCAGGCAATTTGGTGGAATACCTTTTGAGTTATGCGAATAATAATATTACCATTAATTAATGATAACAAGATTACAAATAAATAGAAAAATGCAGATCAAATCAAAACCTTCCGCAATTTTGCAGGGGTAATTAACAGTTCATTATTAATTGAAAATTAGAAGAAATTCAATTTTGATCATTTTTTTTGAGAAAAATACGCTCACATGAAAAAAAAACACAACATGTTCTATTTCAAGTAAGCTCACATGAGCTAAATTCACGCTGCTTGCTCTATTTCAAGTACTGTAGGCTCACATGCTTATGAGGGTCTGAATAGACTGGCAATAACCTTCTCTATTTGGAGTATCTCCAACGACACTCCGCTCATTATTTCCACTTTGCCTCATTCAAATAAAAGACTGAATTAATGTGTCGAAAAAGAGGGCCAAATTTACATTGCGAGATCTTTGCTTCTTTCTTTTGTTAAGGGTAGTGAATCAAGCAAAGCCTTCCTACTTATTCTTAATTTAATGTCTGTCGCTATGATAATTATCAGCATGAACTCTATTGTACTTCAACAACGCTTCTTGGTAACAAATTACAATTGTTTGAGGTTCTACATCTTTTTCGGAAACCGAGGCCATGTACTCGTGAAGTCAAAGGTAATTAATTACAAGGGACTGGAAGAAGCAGTCAGAAAGATAGGGTATTCTATGAACAAAGTCACCTACCTCCAGTCAAAGGCGAGGGTCATGGATGCAGAAAAGCTACTTCATAAGCAAATTCACCTACCACCAGTCAAAGGCGAGGGTCATGGATGCAGAAAAGCTACTTCATAAGCAAATTCACCTACCACCAGTCAATGGCTTTTATCAAGGATGCAGAAAAGCTACACCTTATGCACACCTCCGATACTGTTAGTCAATGGTGGATAGTTTAAGAACAGTATAGTGGAATTGTTAGCAAAACAATTGAATTATGTTAATTCATGCATAAACCTCGCACAGTTTATAGATTAGTATTTGAGTTTCATGTTTATGTATGTTCACGTTACCAATACAGTATGTCACACAAAAATGTATACTCCATTTTAAAATTAAATAAGCTCTATACAAATAGTAATATGATCCATGTAGTAGTCCGTATATATAATAAGAGGTTTTCATTATATTTACTCATTGTTATTCCTACAAATTCAAGCGAAAAAAATTATAATTTACAAGCATAATAATGTATGAATAATGTAAAAAGATACTGATTACTACATAAGTAATTTCAATTCATAGCAAGATTATCTAATTCGATTGAACTTTTTTGTGGTATGACTTTCTGTATTCCTACTCACAAAAACTCTTTCCGAGTAAGACCAAAGTACCTCCCTAATGAAATGTTGCTATTGAGTGCATCTCTCAAGAGAAACAACATTGACGCGCTGAATAAAGATGAAATGAGGCTATAAGTAACAATTTAAGTCCACCGCAAGAAACTTCTCTCAGTTGCAAAAGATACTCTTCTCATTTTGGACTTAGGTAACGCCTCCCATAAATCCGTAGGCCTTTATTGTCTTTTCTTCCTAGGCCTAAATAGAAGAAAGAGAAGAGCATTTCTTCAAACTGGAGAGAAGGGGTGGTCGGTGCATTAGTTGTCTCGAGGGTACATTTGTATGTACTTTAAGAACTATGTATATAAGCATCCATAGTTATTTATGCTTAAAGAGAGAAGTGGCACTCCTTATTTTCGGGGATGAACAGAACTTTGTTCATAAATTTCCCTGTATAAGTTTTTTCAGGGAGAAAGGGTTGCAGAACTGTTTGCAAGGCTATATTTTGACGTGTGGATTAGCAAAATGCAACTTTACGAGTTTTTAAAACACTTTACAGACAGTGATACAGAAGGAGAAATATTTATTGTTGGTATGGTTAACAATTTTAAATTGTACTTCTTTTAAATTACGTTTTAATGGACTTATTACATTATAATTCAGAAAAAAAAGGGATTACTTATACATATGCTCTTTACTATTAATTAACATTCAAAAATACTTTATTATTCCATTAAAATTTAGTATATTAATTTACTCCCTTGCACAGAATCGAATTATTCTCTTATTTAGAGAGACTCTTTTTAAACTAATTGGTAGACATTTTGTAAAACCTGTTGATGTCATGCTTTTGAAGAGCATTCATATTCTCATGATTGATTAGAATAATGAGAATCACTTGGTAAATATTGTGAGGGAAGAGATGTTTCTGCTGTTTATTGAGTTGAGGAGATTTACCTTTTTATTTGTGTATTAATAAGCTCTTTTTATATTATATAATAAAATTAGTTGGAATTAATTGGTATGTAAAAATAATACATACTAATGTAAATGCTCATTTGGCATGTGTTCACACTTGCGTTAGAAAAAATGTTCATCTTAACATTTTTCTCTGGTTATCATTTTCTCCGGTTATCATTTTCTCTGGTTATCATTTTCACTGGTTATCAATTTCTTTGGTTATCTTTTTCTCTGGTTATCATTTTCTCAGGTTATCATTTTCTCTGGTTATCATTTTCTCTGGTTATCATTTTCTCTGGTTATCATTTTCTCTGGTTATCATTTTCTCTGATTATCATTTCCTCTGGTTATCATTTCCTCTGGTTATCATTTCCTCTGGTTATCATTTTCTCTGGTTATCATTTTCTCTGGTTATCATTTTCTCTGGTTATCATTTTCTCTGGTTATCATTTTCTCTGGTTATCATTTTCTCTGGTTATCATTTCCTCTGGTTATCACTTTCTCTGGTAATCATTTCCTCTGGTTATCATTTTCTCTGGTTATCATTTTCTCTGGTTATCATTTTCTCTGGTTATCATTTCCTCTTGTTATCATTTTCTCTGATTATCATTTCCTCTGGTTATCATTTTCTCTGGTTATCATTTTCTCTGGTTATCATTTTCTCTGGTTATCATTTTCTCTGGTTATCATTTTCTCTGGTTATCATTTTCTCTGGTTATCATTTTCTCTGGTTATCATTTTCTCTGGTTATCATTTTCTCTGGTTATCATTTCCTCTGGTTATCACTTTCTCTGGTAATCATTTCCTCTGGTTATCATTTTCTCTGGTTATCATTTTCTCTGGTTATCATTTTCTCTGGTTATCATTTCCTCTTGTTATCATTTTCACTGATTATCATTTCCTCTGGTTATCATTTTCTCTGGTTATCATTTTCTCTGCTTATCATTTTCTCTGGTTATCATTTCCTCTTGTTATCATTTTCTCTGATTATCATTTCCTCTGGTTATCATTTTCTCTGGTTATCATTTTCTCTGGTTATCATTTTCTCTGGTTATCATTTTCTCTGGTTATCATTTTCTCTGGTTATCATTTTCTCTGGTTATCATTTTCTCTGGTTATCATTTTCTCTGGTTATCATTTCCTCTGGTTATCACTTTCTCTGGTAATCATTTCCTCTGGTTATCATTTTCTCTGGTTATCATTTCCTCTGGTTATCATTTTCTCTGGTTATCATTTTCTCTGGTTATCATTTTCTCCAGGTTATCATTTTCTCTGGTTATCATTTTCTCTGGTTATCATTTTCTCTGGTTATCATTTACTCTGGTTATTATTTTCTCTGATTATCATTTCCTCTGGTTATCATTTCCTCTGGTTATCATTTCCTCTGGTTATCATTTCCTCTGGTTATCGTTTTCTCTGGTTATCATTTTCTCTGGTTATCATTTCCTCTGGTTATCATTTCCTCTGGTTATCACTTTCTCTGGTAATCGTTTCCTCTGGTTATCATTTTCTCTGGTTATCATTTTCTCTGGTTATCATTTCCTCTGGTTATCATTTTCTCTGGTTATCATTTCCTCTGGTTATCATTTTCTCTGGTTATCATTTCCTCTGGTTATCATTTCCTCTGGTAATCATTTCCTCTGGTTATCATTTTCTCTGGTTATCATTTTCTCTGGTTATCATTTCCTCTGGTTATCATTTTCTCTGGTTATCATTTCCTCTGGTTATCATTTTCTCTGGTTATCATTTCCTCTGGTTATCATTTCCTCTGGTAATCATTTTCTCTGGTTATCATTTTCTCTGGTTATCATTTCCTCTGGTTATCATTTCCTCTGGTTATCATTTCCTCTGGTTATCATTTTCTCTGGTTATCATTTCCTCTGGTTATCATTTTCTCTGGTTATCATTTCCTCTGGTTATCATTTTCTCTGGTTATCATTTTCTCTGGTTATCATTTCCTCTGGTTATCATTTTCTCTGGTTATCATTTTCTCTGGTTATCATTTTCTCTGGTTATCATTTTCTCTGGTTATCATTTCCTCTGGTTATCATTTTCTCTGGTTATCATTTCCTCTGGTTATCACTTTCTCTGGTAATCGTTTCCTCTGGTTATCATTTTCTCTGGTTATCATTTTCTCTGGTTATCATTTCCTCTGGTTATCATTTTCTCTGGTTATCATTTCCTCTGGTTATCATTTTCTCTGGTTATCATTTTCTCTGGTTATCATTTCCTCTGGTAATCATTTCCTCTGGTTATCATTTTCTCTGGTTATCATTTCCTCTGGTTATCATTTCCTCTGGTTATCATTTTCTATGGTTATCATTTCCTCTGGTTATCATTTCCTCTGGTTATCATTTTCTCTGGTTATCATTTCCTCTGGTTATCATTTTCTCTGGTTATCATTTTCTCTGGTTATCATTTTCTCTGGTTATCATTTCCTCTGGTTATCATTTTCTCTGGTTATCATTTCCTCTGGTAATCATTTCCTCTGGTTATCATTTTTTCTGGTTATCATTTTCTCTGGTTATCATTTTCTCTGGTTATCATTTCCTCTGGTTATCATTTCCTCTGGTTATCATTTTTTCTGGTTATCATTTTCTCTGGTTATCATTCTCTCTGGTTATCATTTTCTCTGGTTATCATTTTCTCTGGTTATCATTCTCTCTGGTTATCATTCTCTCTGGTTATCATTCTCTCTGGTCATGATAAGGAAAAAAAAGTAGTTTGGAACGATAGGGTATGTTCTGAATTATCGAACAGTTCCACATTCTTGATAATCAACAAATAACGAGTTAAAATGTCATATTAATTATATACTTTTTCTTATATGATCGAATATGCGTAACTGTCCGATAATTCATACCTTACCTAACTATTAAGGGACCTTTGTTACGTGGGTAGAAAATAAAAACCATTGTAGACAATTATTTTTCAGTTTTTTGTCTTATTTTCGTCAAAAATATTGTGTATGTATGCAATTCCAGCGGTGAAAAAAAGCTAATGTGAACGGTACAAAATGTGAACGGTACAATAGACATTCGTATCCTGCTAGAGCTCCAGCATTTAAAATTCAGCTCGTATTTTAGCAGGGGACTGAGCTATATGTTGCGTTAGAAAAAATGCTGGTAAAAAAGAGCAAGTGTGAAGGGGGCCGTTGAAATCAATTGCAGCTAAACTTTTTGCCATGAGCATTTTTTTAAAGGCGGCGTTGAGAAACGCAAGTGTGAAGGGGGCCTTAAAGTATTAATGTTAATAATTAATCCTTCTGAAATACCTAAACTGTATTATCGAACTCCAAATTCAATAGAAAATATTAATATTGCAGTAAATGTATCTAACAATTCACTCTATGAACAAGATTTTATATTAATTTCAGGTTTGTAAATTATAGAAACGTTCATTACTTTATTCATTTATCAATTCATTTCCCTGTAAATATTAGGACCTGTAAATATTAGGACCTGTAAATATTAGGAACTGTAAATATTAGGACCTGTAAATAAGGGACCTGTAAATATTAGGACCTGTAAATATTAGGAACTGTAAATATTAGGACCTGTAAATAAGGGACCTGTAAATATTAGGACCTGTAAATATTAGGAACTGTAAATATTAGGACCTGTAAATAAGGGACCTGTAAATATTAGGAACTGTAAATATTAGGACCTGTAAATATTAGGACCTGTAAATATTAGGACCTGTAAATATTAGGACCTGTAAATATTAGGACCTGTAAATATTAGGAACTGTAAATATTAGGACCTGTAAATATTAGGACCTGTAAATATTAGGACCTGTAAATATTAGGACCTGTAAATATTAGGACCTGTAAATATTAGGAACTGTAAATATTAGGACCTGTAAATATTAGGACCTGTAAATATTAGGAACTGTAAATATTAGGACCTGTAAATATTAGGACCTGTAAATATTAGTACCTGTAAATATTAGGACCTGTAAATATTAGGACCTGTAAATATTAGGACCTGTAAATATTAGGAGCTGTAAATATTAGGAACTGTAAATAAGGGACCTGTAAATATTAGGACCTGTAAATATTAGGACCTGTAAATATTAAGACCTGTAAATATTAGGATCTGTAAATATTAGGAACTGTAAATATTAGGACCTGTAAATATTAGGAACTGTAAATATTAGGACCTGTAAATATTAGGACCTGTAAATATTAGGAACTGTAAATATTAGGACCTGTAAATATTAGGACCTGTAAATATTAGTACCTGTAAATATTAGGACCTGTAAATATTAGGAACTGTAAATATTAGGACCTGTAAATATTAGGACCTGTAAATATTAGGACCTGTAAATATTAGGACCTGTAAATATTAGGACCTGTAAATATTAGGACCTGTAAATATTAGGACCTGTAAATATTAGGACCTGTAAATATTAGGACCTGTAAATATTAGGACCTGTAAATATTAGGGACTGTAAATATTAGGAACTGTAAATATTAGGGACTGTAAATATTAGGACCTGTAAATATTAGGACCTGTAAATATTAGGACCTGTGAATCAATTTCCTCTCGGTTGGATACAATATCGATAATGTTATTGCGAACAAAAAAGGCCAATGAAAAAAATATGATTAGCTATTTCCTGCAGGCGGTATCGACATCTCCAGCCAATACGCTAGCTAGTACTCTTCTTTCTTAGTATTATACTTTTAGAAACCATTAATTATTTGTATTTCTCATATCCGAACCTAGAAGAAGGAATCGTTTTTGCTGTGTATAATGAGTAGAGGAAGTATGGTGCATTTGCGTCATGCTTTATTGTAAATAGTTCACAAAGTTTCTGAAATCTAATTTCTTTTTTTTTAGCTTGAATGTTTGTCGAGGGAAGTAATCTTGTTTTTAAACTAAGGGAGGATTTTCTACGGAATTAAATAATGAAGAATTTCCCAAATTAATTGGATTAATTTCATAGGACAAAATTTTGAAATTAAGATTATGTATATAACAAATTCAAATGAAATAATTAATCGTCAATCGAACAGTAATTCAAATGATAAATTATACTAATAATATTCCTTTTGCTTTCAAATAAGTAACGTAGAGAATGGCAATATAAAGATACACTTTAATTAGTTTCCACTGAGCTTTAAGGTACAATATTTAAGAGCTACTGCTTCTAATTTGGAAGCACATTAGCTTTCAATTTTTAATGGGCATTTTGGCGCTGAAGCACGAAGTGAGCAAACGCGGTAGTGGAAATTGACGCCATTCACTCTTCAGACAGTTCAATCAAAATTAACGTAGGCCTAAGATTGATAGCTTCACTTCATCTCCTGACATCTATTGCCTTGAATTTATATGCAGATGTAAAGTAACTAACGTAGTTTGATTTAATCACCACAATATGAAGGTAGTATTCGCTTGCGGCTGATACATACACACGCATCTACTTCAAGATGGTGGGGCCATAGAAGATATGGTCCCTATTCATCTTCGATAATTTCATCTTAATTTTCTTATTGGTTAAGTTTTAATCGTCTATAAAAACCGGAATGTGTATTTATTTACATTTTTTCTGCTTTAATACAGAATTAAATAGTTTTAGAACTGTCTACTGGATAAATGTAGTCTACGGAACTTTACTATACGATTTGAAAACTTTAAAGATGTACTGAAGTATCATTGTTTTACATATTCAATTTTTCCTGCATTTCTTTCTGTAATGGGACCCGAATGTGAGAATCTGTTCCATGAAAAATTCAGCATAGGCCGATTATAAGATCAATTTAGGTGATTTATTCACGCAAGAACATCCCTTCGACGTCGAGTTTTGTTCTGCAACAGAACTTTGGGAGAAAATTTGAAATATCATATGAATTTGACTCAAATAATGTACGCATGTTCGAAAACAATCCTCGTGTAAAACACTTAAATAGTACTCATATCGTTGAAACAGGTAAACTACGAGAAAATCTGATGGTATTAGTGAGATACTTGTGAAACAGTCGGAAAAATACGATTGTCAATAGACGATGAATGATTCAATCGACAAATATCCAATTTAAATATATAACACATCTAAAATACTTGTTAGACTATCGTCTTTCGTCGAAAATTTTCGACAGCGATACCTCAAATTGTGATATTTTCAATAAAATACCATCAATTTTTACCGTATTAGACAATATTTTACGATCTACCGATTAAAAATTTCTCAACTGGGTGGTGTCTCGACATCACTTCATTTCGCCAATATTTCATATTTTAATTTCCCAAATAGGGGCAGTTGAAAAGCGGTATATCTAATTTCCTGAGAGTACGTCCCTCCCGTCCCTCGATGAAAAGATTCTGGCATTTCAGAAAAATGTGATTCATCCAGCGATGGCACTCTATCGAGAGAGGAAATTGAATAGTTTGCCAGTTGGTTCTAAATAGGTTCAGAGCTTGTCTAAGTTCGGTGGACTTCTTCACCATTTATTGGAGCACCAGAGACTTGTTAAAGCTGATGTGCTTCCGTCTTTGAATATCCACCGAGCAAAACTCCATAGTTTAATATTTGAGTAACACTTCGTTACAAAGCGTATGTGTACATACAACGCATGTAAAACGGGAATAGGGCGCTATATGCGAGCACCAGAGCGAAATAAATACACAGAAAGTTCATTCTCAAATAGGAAAACAGGGCTACTGTTGCCTTTGTTTATAGGAATGAATTGAATTTTTACATTGTAAATATACTTATGTGTGCATAAATGATTAAAAAATCTTATTGAAAGGTTTATAATATGGTGATCATATTTATTATATAGTACACTAACTCTCTCATTAATTGATTTTCAACTTCAATTGTTTTCAATGAAGCTTAAAGATTAAAATGGATGAAGTTTAAGAACGAAACATAATTTAATTCTAAAATTAAACCCAATTGTATTCATTATTTAAAAAAGCAAAAAGGTCACAAAACATTCATCGATAATTATAATCTGCCGGTGAAATTATATTCCATTAACTTTCAAATTACTCAGAAATCCATATCATGAATCAACTCCATTCTTATAATATACATGTACTATCAAAGTAGAGAGACTCCGCACGATGCTAATTGTTTTCTAATGCTCATTATTTTCAAATCTTACCAATTTGTCGTCATGTACTCAGACCAATTATAAACTATCGACTAGCATTACAATTAGTAAAGTTCATTTTAAGAAATTAGTACAATGTCAGAAAATCATTGCAGATACACGTTTCATTGACTGTACATATAGAAAATAAAGTGCATAAGGTAAAAATGTAAGTCTTGTTCTATCAAGGAACACACTTTCAGACTGCTATTCTTGTTCCCTTCTTTTACTTTCATCACGAGGTCACGTCAAAGGTAATTGAAATATAAGACCTGGAGAGAATTTCTTGTCTCTATCTTTTCATGGATGCTACGTGAATTTAGAATAGTTTATTGTATTTTATCCTGTGGAAATATATTGACATGCTACGTGAATTTAGGATAGTTTATTGTATTTTATCCTGTGGAAATATATTGACTTTCTAAAAAAGGAAACTGGATCTATAGTGATTTAACAACAGTTTACTAATTTATTGTAAATTAAAGGCCGGAATACCAATTGAATAAAATAGATAAAATGAAAATGTTTAAAAAAAATATATGTTATTACAAGTAAATAACTATCATCTTGAATATTTAACCATACAATGAATAAAGTATAGTGTAAAATATAGTGATAATAATATTCATTTCAACATAATGAAAGAGCCTATAAGTTCAATATTGGATTGACCTTTCCATTAATTGGTAGAACGTAAGATAATTCTTGTAGAGCCGCAATAAATAACTAAATAATATGTATCTAGTTTCTTTGCAATTTACAAATGTCTCAAGGCGAATTAAGTTGGTAGATGTTAGACTAAATGCCAGGGAGTCCAAATCTACCATCATTTGTTTTGTTCAGAGAAAATAGACTGTAGTTAAATGTCAGAGAATCGAATTAATTCCGCAATGCCTCTTTCCTCTCGAGACAAGAAGTCCTACACATTCAACTATTTCTTTTACATAAAATGTCATCATGACGTGGTGCATATATGTACCATCTGCATTTGGATTATCAAATGTACTCCGTTATGGAAAGTTTGAATTTCCACAAATACTGTAGAAATAAAGATTAACGTTAAAGTTATTTCGTTGATTAAAAACATCTTTCTAATTATGTTCATAATCAATGTGTTATCTCTATTATTAGAGACTTTTAATGACAAACTAATGGTCTTACTGATTAAATAATAATATACTATCTTTAATCCTCTAATCTCATTAATAAATAGCTTTCTGCATCCAAGAGCATTGTCACCGACTAGTTGTAAGTGACTTTGTTCATGAAGACACTTTCCTATCTGACTGCTTCTTCCAGTCCCTTGTAGTAATCTGCCCATTGACGTCAGCAATATGACCTTTGGTTCCGAAGAAGACGTTCAAGCACCTACCAAATTAATGAAATTATCATTAATAAGTGCAAATCATAAAGTACACGGAGCTCCCTCTGAAATTCAGTCTCTGATTCAACACTCATCCATCATGGAGCCAAGATGCATTACGTGGCAGCACATTTCAGAGTAATCAGCAGGCAGATATCGCAGTTGGCAAGGTACTGCTGAGGACGACTGTAGCACATGTCAAGAGCTTCCCTTCCACCATACATAATTGTTTGCAGATCCTAGTTTGCAAAGATGGATTGACGGTGTAGACCAGAGTCATTATGTACGGGGAATAAAGGCCCGTTTATCCTGACTCATAACTTAGAAAGGTGGCGTTATTAAACTAGAAAAGGCACTTGTAGAGCTACCTTCGCCGCCATTTTTAAATAACCTTGACCATCCAATATTTCTTGAGTAATAAAGAACCTTGACGATGACCTTGACCCGATGGCTCCCAAAATTCTATCAACTGGTTCCTGGATAATGACTAATCGTCCCATCAAATTTCAGGCAATTTGGTCGAATACTTTTTGAGTTATGCGAATAACTAGATTACAAATCAATCCGAACATAACACAACCTTCCGACATTTGCGAAGGTAAGTATTGCAGAAAAGACGGTAATATAGTGAAAAAGATATTTGATACCTATATATACTTGAAGAAATAATAATCTGTGATAATGATCAGCAGTACCTAAGTAATTGATACCTACAAGAAGATATAAATAAATGTTGCGCTAACTGTAACGTTGACAAATAATCTATGGAACTAAATTTTCAATGAGCTATAAACGTAAAAATATTTATATAATTCGTTGAATGGTAACATAACATAAATGTTAATTGAAGATTAAAATCACAGAATCGTATATTCTTGGAATCATGCGATTCGTTGGAAAGTGAACAAAGAATATCAGAAGCGTTGATATTTCTTTTGGCCTTTTCTAAGAAGTTAGTAAAATCTTAGGAAGAACCAATTATTTGGAGGTCTTTTATTTAGTCTCCAATTCTCTCTAATGAGCAGTAATTAGCAGAAAGTTCCATTTAGTAGTGAAATGATGATGTCGTTAAAGTTTTTAGAATCAGAAAATGGATTGGGTAATACTTGAAATTTGGTCTGAGTCGCACGCAATTGAGATGTCATCACAAGAAACTTTAAAAATAAAATTTAATTCTGTGCAACATGGGTTATTGAGTTCTGTTTTTTATGTTACTTATATGTTTCTTTCTTAACATCTTGCTCTTAATATCATGCAGAATGTAAATATCGCATTCATTTTGATTACTTTCTCACATTAAATTCAAACATAATAGTAACCAAATATATTCTAATTCTAGCTTTTCTATCTATTTCAATGCAATACAATGCTGTGGAGGTGCCTACATGAGAAAAGCAAGGGGTCTGGGAGAAAAATACTTTAAGAGGTAAGGATCTGCCATTGCCGTATCAAACTGTGAAAAGATTATCATGAATAAAAACACTTTCATTTCCATAACACCCGGAGGGTTATATATTCCTCCACTATAAGTTCCCCTTTGAAAGCCACCACTAAATTTTACAATCTAAGATAATTTGGGATATGCCGCCACAAAATTCACCATCAAAAAGACATTTCAGGATATGTGGAAGAGGAAAGGAGAGGAGTTATCTCGGTCTTTTTCTGGCGCTAATGTTGGCTCAAAGTCGCGGCCATTGGGTGGCCAGAGGGTGTATCTGCACATGACAAATATGGCATCAGATAGTGTGTGTGCGCTGATTTATACCATCGATAAGTAAAGAAACTTATCGGGATGGAGACGGTGCAGGGCATGAAAGAATACACTGATTCTGTGGCAGAGTGTAACGAAGTGGCTATTTTATGACCAAAAACTGCCGTCGTTTATAAGAAATGGAGACAGAATCTGTTGTGTAATTTAATATCACTTATTTATTACGACTAGAAAATATATCACTATAGTGTAATTCAATTCTATCGTAGCGTTCGTATACGCAACTTTGCTTCTTCGGTTTCTTCTAGATTGGTTCTTCCACAATAATTCTCCGTGATGAATAATTCAATGAGTGCTTCAAAATTAATTTCATTTGGACAAAAAGCGTCCGAAAACACAACAAATATTTAATCATATTATAGAAAGATTTGATTATGAGCTCAAGGGGAAAGCTTTTTGTTTCTCTTTTAGTGAGTTAATTAATTTAATATTTAATTGCTGCAGAGACCAGCATTTGTTTTGAAGAGAAATTACGGGGGGGGGGGAGTACAGTACCAATAATGATTTCGAATTGTACTCTATTAGGTATATTAATTTATAGGTTTTACGTACCAGTACTAAAAACACACGTGTATAAAATCAAATTTAACAATTTATGATTAATAAAAAACGAAAAGCAATTAAAGTAGGTGCCATAATATTTTATCCATCTTCATTATTTATTATAGAAGAAAATTACGATCGAGTGGTTCAATAATTATTCTACTGATTTGAAAAAAAGGACTAAAATTTGTCTCCTGTTTATATCAGAACGGTGGTCTCCATGTTTTCTAATTTGGTCATTACATGAGAAGTAAATGATGTAAAGATCCACGTCAGACGGTCGATACCTAATATATTTAGAGCGTCATTTTTCCAACGCATAATTTGAATTTCTCAGCGGCTGATTAAACATTTCTTTACGGCTGAGACAAAATTGGGAGTTTGAGGGGGAGTTTGTTGTTGTGATCGAAAGGATGCGGTGGGTTATTAAGGACATTATTGCATTCCTTCCAACAGAAAAAGCGTGGCGCGGATTTGATGCCCTGTTAGTAGGGTTGTGACAATGAGCTTTAAAAATCATAGTTCAGGAAAATATTATAGACGGAGTGAATTAAAGAGTATTGAATGGTTCTACACCAGCGGTATATAGTATTCGATATCATTTCATTTCGTCTGTGATATTCTTAAGATCTATGATTTTAAAAACATATTGTAACAACCCTACTTATTATTATCAGAATATGTAAAAAAAAAGAGTTCCTGTCTATTTTTATACAAGTACTTACAATTAGATGAACAAAATCGAGAAAATAATATAATATGTTAGAATACAGTTTAAAAACTTTCATCTTATCTAAAATTTTGAAAGCAGAAGGCATAAAATATTAAACACTTATAAACCGACTCTAATTACTAGCCTAAAACTAACCAATATTCATGATAATAATTCTATATAATAATATGGGGATATAAATTTGCCCTCTCTATCATCTATATCAATTGATGGCTAACGACGTCTTCTCCATTTGCATATCGTGTAAACAAGACAACTAATAACGAACCTTTTTTTTTGGACTTCATAAGAGCCAATCAAGGCGACTCTCAAGACCCACGGACACTTGACTACAGTATGAATAAGGATAAAACGATATATTTATGCCTCAGATGATAAAAACACGTGCCATCAAACCTAAAACTTTGAGCAGTAAAAGTTTCTAAATTGGTAAAATTGAATTCTGTCAAGTAATTCGAAGTGAAAATGAAAATAAATTGACTTTATTTTCAAAATTTGATCATTTTGACAAGAACTGAAATTGATGTTAAAATGTAATATTCAGAAATGAGATTCTGCATTGATGTTACGAATGTTGATGTTAATATATTTAATAATTATCATAGAAACAAGCACGAAGTATAATATATAATAATAATTGATGCCATTCAAGATTTCTGACAAATAATTTCTTTGCCAGGTAAAATTTAATAATATATATAATATATTATATTCAGGATTACTTGTGGCCCTGAAAATAAATAGAACATAATTATCTTTCACATGATTTCGAAATAGATTTCATTGAAGAACCTTGACTATAAAGGAATGTAATTGGTCATCCCTATTCAACCCGTGTCAATTTTTTCACTGCATCGACCAGTGATGCAAATGGGGTCTACGGACTGTAAGACTAGAGCAATTACTTCTCTACAGCTATTTAACCAGTCGCAGTGTTTTATGGGACATTACTTGACTCTTGCATAGCAATAAAGTCATAAATTCGGAGCACTCTCTCTTCATTGTCTGTGAATTTGGGCGCAATGGTAGATTCCGTTGGTACGACCGGCCGGCCGGCCGGCTTGCGCTCTTTAGGCGTGCAAGAACAATGAATGCGTAATCGGTTCCATGAATACTTAGTGAGATTGTTCAAGTGGCTCCTGTTAAAATGCAACGCTCCAGTTTGTTCGGATTGAATGTCTTTAAAGAGAATCAAGTTATTTGTCTCAGTTTAATTTTCTGTAGTCCGTTTTCTGAGTATTATAGACCTAGATTCTAAATAGTTCTAGTGTTGTAAGCCATGTTTCATAGTGTAGAAAATATACAGTCTATTTTGTCAGGAATATTTGCTTACAGTTCATTTATTTAATGAATAATTAAAAGCCAATTAGAACAGGAAAAATATGTACGTATTTAAACCAATGAATATTAAACTAGAAAATTAGAGTTTATAAATATATCATGAACATTTTTGAAGCTACTAAATTGACGCAATTATTGTAATTAACAGTTTGCTGCAATTAAATGAGCAAGGCACGGAAGATTTTATTCGTTCCAGACCTTTTCTTTCCTCCCACAAGATTATACTTCAATTCATTAAAACATTAATAATATCAAGTTAGGTTATTTAAAACCATGGAAGCAAGCATGATATGATAGAGTGTCTAGCTTTAAATTGTCCAATTATTATTAGAGAGTATGTATAGTACCTAAGGGTCAATATTTCATGCCGCCATAAGCCACTCCGCTCCTGTATTTTATAAGTACTCCTCAGCACGAAGAGTAATGAGGAAAGGAGACCGTAACTGTTAAACATGATTGGGGGTTAGAGGAAGATTAGAGTGGCCCGTTATCAGTAGAACTGTATACTTAAGCGCAGTCAGTGACTCTGCAAAGTCTGATCTAATAAATGTCTTACTGGCAAGAATTCAGTACAAATATATTAGGATATTTTTATTGCTATACATAAATTCCATTGTCTTTGTAAAATCGGAAGGAATTTTGAAATTGTGTGATTTTAATAAAGGTGTTCTCCCAGAGGTATTCGTAATTAGGGTGTATTTTTTAAAGTTTATGTCTTTACTTTTTTAAAAGTTGGGGCAAATCAAATGACCTAGTTTCAAAATGACATCAGGAAGACGGTGATCATATGTATCGATTCACTGTTGGAGACGATGACCTTCTTTTTGTTGCTCTTCAGCACATCACAATGGGTTTTGCAACGATTACCTCCCGAATCCGCATCCTCAACATAGAACGAAAAAGTATTTAGATGACAACATAGAACGAAAAGGTATTTAGAGGTTCAGCATTTCAAAATATTCAGGCTTTTATACTCATGGTGAACTTAGACTATATACTAAACTTTACAACTCTTTACAATAATTAGTAGAGACGATATTCAGAACAAAGACATCTAAATACTTCAGGTTGACAGCTAGGAATTTAAGGATTATGAGATAGAACATTAAATGGAATTTGGTTTAGAGAGGTTGCATATGTTACTTACACTCACAAGAGATATTTCAGATATGGCTCTATAAAGTACACTATAAACAGCGCACTCCCTTGAAATAGTTGTGTCATGCACAGTAATTCAGATTTCAAGAGGTAAACCGTAAAAGATAATACTGAGAAAGATAAACTATCAAATAGGTAGGTATAAAACCATGAGTTAACAGAATAGTTCAATGATTAGATGAGCAATATAGCTCCGACCGTATTTTAATTTTAACCAATAATAAACATAAGAAACACAAACATCTTTAGCGAAATGAAGAGAACAAAAAAGGATTATAGCCACAAGTGCATATGACCAACACTACCGACTATAATTTCTATATTGAACATTTTTTTAACGAAGAAGTAAGTACCGCTTATCCAGCAAACAAACCCAAACACTGAAATGTTATGTGGCGACCTCTCGTGATATAAAATTACATTAATATTGATTAGAATATACATTGCATGTATGAAAAGTTTATAAATTTTAGGCATTTTAGCTTTGCCATATATAAAAGTGTATGAAATCACCGACAATAAATAGTACCCTGAAGCTACTTTAAAAATTACCCTGAAGCTACTTTAAAAATTACCCTGAAGCTACTTTAAGAATTACCCTGAAGCTATTTTAAAAATTACCCTGAAGCTACTTTAAAAATTACCCTGAAGCTATTTTAAAAATTACCCTGAAGCTACTTTAAAAATTACCCTGAAGCTATTTTAAAAATTACCCTGAAGCTACTTTAAAAATTACCCTGAAGCTACTTTAAAATTACCCTGAAGCTACTTTAAAAATTACCCTGAAGCTATTTTAAAAATTACCCTGAAGCTACTTTAAAAATTACCCTGAAGCTACTTTAAAAATTACCCTGAAGCTACTTTAAAAATTACCCTGAAGCTACTTTAAAAATTACCCTGAAGCTACTTTAAAAATTACCCTGAAGCTACTTTAAAAATTACCCTGAAGCTACTTTAAAAATTACCCTGAAGCTACTTTAAAAATTACCCTGAAGCTACTTTAAAAATTACCCTGAAGCTATTTTAAAAATTTAAATTTTTTAAAACTTTTAAAATTTAACTCTATATTGAACAAGAACGATATGGAGCTTACTTCATTATATAGGAATCAAAAGATGCAAAGAAAACTGATGGCCATTATAGGTCAAATTACACCACATGTTCAGTTGTTCACTATACATACTCTACTAATCAGAATGACTCACTCACTATACATGAATTCATTGAAGAGGAGTTGCACTTCATTTGTAACTGAAATATAATGAAAATTATTATGGAAAGTTTTTATTTCCACAGAATTGTAAATACAAGAAGACGTAACTACAATCGATCATTAAGAGATTGCTTACGAATTAGTTGATACAGTATTAGAACCACTCCAGTTAAATTATTTATCACCTAAGTGCAATTCGCCTACAAAAAATAATGAGAAAAAACCTACTTCAATCGAATTATGTATCCAATCAGTTGTCTGTTTTTCTTTATGGTCTGAGGTTTGATTCTCCATGAAGAAATATTATTTTGTCCTATCTGTCTTTGAAATATTTTATTTTTATACAGTCATTTTTTAGACTGTTGTACCGGTACGTAGAAATGAAATCCTTTGACTTGTTTCAGGGTCCGAAAAACGTGAAAATATTCATGACATGACATTTGATTTTCTACAATGATTTTTAAACACTACTGTCGAATATATATGAGATATATATACTATTTCAGAGTGAATGGATGAGGTACTGGAAATACAGGATGTTCGATAGGTTATATTACAAATTAAATAATCAAAATTTTTAAAACAAACCGAAATAAAATATTTTTTAGCATTATTCTTTTAAATATACTAGCTGTTGGAACATAGTTAATTTAAATATATGTTTAAATTGATAACTTAATTATTATAAGGGTACACCAGTGCAAATAACTGTTGAATAGTGCGAAGTAATACCCCACAAAGACCAATTATTTCGCATTTATCTGACTTTAAAGAAAATCTTATAACTTATAGCACTCCCCTCTCTTTGTAAACTACGTGGTTAAATTAACTGAGTAGCTTTTCTGCATGCATGAGCTCGTTATTGAATTATGGTAAGTTATTTTTCTCAGCTTTGCGGCCTTATAATTCATAGCAAACATTAAAACCTCGTATCAAGTTAAAAATATTTTAACGTTATTTTTGTTCTCTCTCAATTAATATGTACATAATTTAATATACACGCAGAATTTAATGAATTAATGGATCTTTTCCTACATTACACATCCCTGTCTTAGAAGTTATACATCTCCTTAGAAGTTGTACCTCCGTGTACTTTTCTTTCTTCAACTTCAGTAACACGGTTAAAGTCAGGACACCACATTCAACTTTGAAACAATAAATATCTCTAATTACGAGAACAAAGTTATATCTAAAGCAGTCGTCTAATTAATCTCGGTATCTATTTCTTTTTTTCCAATTACGAAGTCGTGAGCATTTTCTAAACTCTCATTGGATGCTCCGACAAGATAATTACATTCGGACTTTAGGTGGAGCAAGGGTATCAAAGTTTCATTGTTTTGTACAGACTGTACAGTACTTTTCGCCTAAGGTGACCAGTTGCAATTGCAATATCATCATGACCATATGGGTATGATATGCTAATATATATTTATCAAGATATTATTTCTAATTCCGATCATTCATCAAATTTGAACTGATAGAACTTTCAAAAATTGGTATATTAATTGATAGTAATAGGATTTATTATTTTAAGACTTGATTAAATTAATAGCCACCTTTATTCTTTCTTTTTTAACGCCATTGTTCTGAGAGACTCTTTCTACATGCCAATATGCCAAGTAAGTTCCTAAGGCCATTGTTCTGAGAGACTCTTTCTACATGCCAATGTACCAAGTAAGTTCCTAACGCCTTTGTTCTGAGAGACTCTTCCTACATGCCAATGTGCCAAGTAAGTTCCTAAGGCCATTGTTATGAGAGACTCTTTCTACATGTCAATGTGCCAAGTAAGTTCCTAACGCCATTGTTCTGAGAGACTCTTCCTACATGCCAATGTGCCAAGTAAGTTCCTAACGCCATTGTTCTGAGAGACTCTTTCTACATGCCAATGTGCCAAGTAAGTTCCTAACGCCATTGTTCTGAGAGACTCTTTCTACATGCCAATGTGCCAAGTAAGTTCCTAAGGCCATTGTTATGAGAGACTCTTTCTACATGTCAATGTGCCAAGTAAGTTCCTAACGCCATTGTTCTGAGAGACTCTTCCTACATGCCAATGTGCCAAGTAAGTTCCTAATGCCATTGTTCTGAGAGACTCTTTCTACATGCCAATGTGCCAAGTAAGTTCCTAAGGCCATTGTTCTGAGAGACTCTTTCTACATGCCAATGTGCCAAGTAAGTTCCTAACGCCATTGTTCTGAGAGACTCTTTCTACATACCAATGTGCCAAGTAAGTTCCTAACGCCATTGTTATGAGAGACTCTTTCTACATGCCAATGTGCCAAGTAAGTTCCTAAGGCCATTGTTCTGAGAGACTCTTTCTACGTACATGCCACTGTGCCAAGTAAGTTCTTAAGGCCATTGTTCTGAGAGACTCTTTCTACATGCCAATGTGCCAAGTAAGTTCCTAAGGCCATTGTTCTGAGAGACTCTTTCTACGTACATGCCACTGTGCCAAGTAAGTTCTTAAGGCCATTGTTCTGAGAGACTCTTTCTACGTACATGCCACTGTGCCAAGTAAGTTCCTAAGGCCATTGTTCTGAGAGACTCTTTCTACATGCCAATGTGCCAAGTAAGTTCTTAAGGCCATTGTTCTGAGAGACTCTTTCTACGTATATGCCACTGTGCCAAGTAAATTCCTAAGGCCATTGTTCTGAGAGACTCTTTCTACATGCCAATGTGCCAAGTAAGTTCCTAAGGCCATTGTTCTGAGAGACTCTTTCTACGTACATGCCACTGTGCCAAGTAAGTTCCTAACGCCATTTTTCGTATAAGAGATTTCCTCTGATGAGGCATCATTTGGTCGCAGCTGGTGACATCATTAGCAGTGAATGTCTTCGTCATCAACAGACGATGTGCCACTCCGTCAGGATTGAAACAAATAATTAGCCGGCTGTGACTGGACTCAAAATGGGCGAATTTGTGAGCTAATACCGCGGATAACGTCAAGTAATTTGGGAAGTAAAACAGAGTAGTTGATGACTTATCACTTTGTGTGGTAAGTTTATAAACTATGGAATATATTAGAAGTGTCGTTTTTAAGAAAGTTATAGGTATTAAGTCTGTTATTTGTTATTAATGCTAACTGTTCATTCTTTTTCTTGTTAGAAATTGTACTTTTTATGTAGATTTGGCATAATTACTTCTTTGAGCTTGAAACTTTGAAGGATTTAAAGTTTGCAATTAAAACGTCAACTTGCAAACTTAGGGATACATTTTGATAAAAGTTTGCAAGGAGACAGTATAATAGACCGACGCACTTGAAAGCATCTTTTGGAAATGAGAATATCACACACGCAAAAGAACACATCACAAAAGAACACATAATAATCATTTTGAAACTTAAATTAAGTAGAGAACTTGTATCACCAATTCTCTTCGAAATTGTTGCAATATTTTACAATTTAATTTTACAGGATCACAGTAAACAATCGTTAAATACAAGTGTCTATATTTGTAACACAGCTTGAAAGTCAGTATTGAATTACAGTAAAGACCAAAAGCTTATATACAATTTTCGAAGCTCCTCATAGATCTCTCGAAAGTAAATAACATCATTTTTAACTTATTATATTACGTATATTGTGATTTTGCTGTGAAAAACTGACACTTTTGAGAAAGAAGAGAAGGACGTTCATCATATTTCAGGATAAGAAATCACATCAATAACAGTTTATATGCATATATGTACCAATATCTTTTGATTTATTTCCATAGTATTACTATGAAATGTATATTGTTATATCACTAAAATGAATATGTCTACTGCATGAACACAAATGATGATTGATGATACGTCTCGCAGTATTGAACACAGTTGAACTACACTGTCATTATTGATTATTGTTATATTCTCCTTGAAATTTAAATATATTTTATATTTTATAGGTCTTTCCACTCCATTTTTTCAGGCTTTGATATAAAATAATGGCTAAATATATAAAAAAAATCGTTAACTTGTAACGATTTAGAGCAGGCAAGTCATCAATCACTATATATTTCTAGTAACTAAGAAGTTAGTTGAATGCTTGTTTGAAGGAGTATCAAACAGTTTGGTGAAACTATAATTTTGAGAAATATCATTGCAATTCATAATCATGTACGTACCTCCAACTAAATGAACAACTCGTTGAGTTAGAAGTTACTCCGTCAAAACAGCTACCTCGCATTCGCATTCATTTCACGGAATGTCACATCAGTTCAATTCCGAAAGAGACATCTTTGTACATTCTTATATAAGATATTGTCACTTTTCTGTACATTGTACGCTGTGTAAGTCCCAAATATTAGTGATGCCTTAGAAAAAATAGAAATTGGAAACATAAGGTCGGCATCTTAGAGACTAAGAGATCCTATATATAATTTTTTCCTTTATAATTTATGTATTTCTCCTGACGATGAATTAAATTTTACAATTTGAAAATTGTGAGTAAATTATAATTATTTCACTGCATAGCCTACATACCCTCTCCAAAGTGAAGATTTTGGTATTTTTGTCTGAGGTAAATGCTAGGCACGACGTAAATCTCCATTGACACTTATGTCATTAGTAGCCTGCGGATAGTCCTATATATTGACCGTGAATATCTTCTCTTACGTTATTGGCTGCAGCAGATGCATCAGTGGAAAATATTGGGCAAGGGCTCATTTGCCCCGTAAGCGTTCATATTGCTTATTGTCTTTATTTGTCTTCTACTCGACAGTGTGATCCAGAAAGGTTCACTCATGGTTTCAGAATTGTTATTAATCTAATATGATATTGTCTAGTTTTGACATTTTCTGTCTTTGTCAACCTAGCAATGTTCACATATATTTTAGAGGTATTTTAGAATTTGTTACTGGTAATGTTGAGGTACGTTTGCATTCACCGATTGTTGCGATCATCGCTCAGTGATATACGGATAACAAATCCGTATGATAAAATGAAAACGGAACAATCCGGATAACAAAAATTGAGGCCAAATGAGAAATAACGAATCCGAATTCTATCGTTACCCGGATTCATATTACCCCGGTTTTTACAGCGTCTAAATTGGTTTTGTTCGGAGTTTTTTGTTAACCAGATATATTATTTTTCAGTTATCCGTATTTGTTTTGCACCTGATTCGTTTTTGTTTATTCTCATTTTTTTCTTTTATTCGGATTTGATATTTTGCTGTTGTTCAACAGCGATTCGTTGAGCTCATCATTTTTGTTGATTAAAAATATTTCTCTTCTCGTGGAATTTCCACGGGTCCTGCTAGTAAAAACTAATAGTCTAGACAGCTAATTTCAGAGGCCTCAAAAGAATGAACGGGTGGACAGAGGCAATCTGATGTTGCTATAATTCAAGCGATTCACAGACACGGTTTGATTTGCTCTGACGAGAAAGAGTTCACAGAGGTGGCTGTCAGAAGGATAGAATTAAGGCGCAATAAGTTGCCTGTGAATGTTGTAAGTCATTTGAAACGCCAGAAGACCGTTCCCCGTATTGTATATTGGCAGTTACTGCATCGGATGATATAAAGTCTCCTCTGATCAATAGAATAGAGAACAGATACAAAATGTAGGAAATCAACATTCAATTTTTTTTCTGGGTTTTCCTCTCCTTCTTCCTGACGTTGAATGTTTCTTTTCGAAAGCCCGAAACCTAAAAAAACTATTCAACGTTGAAATTCTAACGACACTCTTCAAAATATAGAAATTACGTCCAGTAAAAATCTTTTCAATCAGATGAATTATTTAGTGTTCACACGTAAAGAGAAATAGTAGAAGCTTTTTGTTGTCGAGACATGAGAAAGTGAAATTAGAAAATTCATTTTTTTCAAAGTTTTACATCACAAACTTTCTTGTACAGAGCTTCACTAAATTATTGTAGTTAACATGTTGATAATTCTGATCGACACTCAAATCTAAGTCACATTTCGTACAGTTCTAAAGCTGATTCACTGTCTAAAATGAAGAGAATTTAACATTTGGACTGTCACCTCCACGCTGCAAATCAGAGTAGCCGTAATTAACTCCTGTGACTTTTGAAATGGCCACTAATGAAGTTAGTTAGTAATCATTTAATGATAATATTCACCCCCAGCAACAGATTAAAATAAGAGAACACATTGAAATAAAGATTTTTTATACATGTACAAGTAAATATTGCTCCGTTTCTAAAGTGTGAACGAGACTCATTTATTCCACGCTGGGAAAAGAATTTCAGCTAATCACACATACTACACAAATTTCCTGAACAAATTGCGGCTGTCTAAAAATAAGAAAAAGTGTTTCCTTTTTTTGAGTCAACATAAAACTGCAGCTCACTAATGAGCTTCATAATTAGCCCCAAAGAATAAAAAAGGGCCTAAAGACTGAAAATGTGAATACGTATTTGGATGGTTGGTACGCGAGGCGCTAATGTATTGTTAGGCTTGTAGCGGCAGCACAAAAACTAAGAAGATAGAGGCTTTTTGCCTCTGGTTTGCGCTACTTTTGCTGAGATAGCGGCCATCTTTTTCTACCCTGAAACAGTTGTCTTGCTTTGTTTGCGGAAGTTGGGATGTTCCACCGATTAGGCCGTTGGATGTTCCACCGATTAGGCCTATAGAGTCTCGTGAAGGAGATGAAGGTAGAGTAAAGGGTGAAGGTACGTAGAATAAGGGGGTTAGTGTACAATAAGGGGCTTAAGGTACAAGAAGGGGGTGAAGGTACAAGAAGGGGGTTAAGTTACAAGAAGGGGGTGAAGGTACAAGAAGGGGGTGAAGGTACAAGAAGGGGATTAAGGTACAAGAAGGGGGTGAAGGTACAAGAAGGGGATTAAGGTACAAGAAGGGGATGAAGGTACAAGAAGGGGGTAAAGGTACAAGAAGGGGGTTAAGGTAGAAGAAGGGGTTTAAGGTACAAGAAGGGGGTGAAGGTACAAGAAGGGGGTTAAGGTACAAGAAAGGGGTTGGGGGTCAAGTTAGATGAAAAAATAAATGTTTGTCTTATCATCATTCCGTATCTATCCTAATAATTTCCTTAGTGTGTTTATTTATTTATTAGGTGTCCGCTTTTACACTACGGGTATTAAACATGAAGAATGTAACTATGATACGCACGGGAATATATTGACGTGATATTTAAATTCCCCTGTTTTTATTCAGTTTTAAATGTATTTTATCTATAAAATAAATTAGAAATTTTAATTGAATTCATTAAAAGTAACCTAATAACGGGTAATAAATTGGTATTGATGATGACCTGTTATTTTTAACGGGAAAGTACACTAGTATTAATATATTTCTTTACATGTTGTGATGAAAAATGAGAATACGGTTTAGTTAAGTGAATCTAACTCAAATTACTGAATTAGACTCTTTTACATCATGGAAAATAAGTTTTTAAGTGATTGTGATACCAAATTAATACTAGCGTTATGACAATCCTTGAAATAGTATAGGCGGAGAAGATTAAAGAGTACTGAATGCATAGAATTATGATAAAGTACTCTAGAGAGAGGAAGTGTTGCAGCGATTGCAGGACGCTGAGGAGAACGGTGTAAAACCTTATTTTGTTTCAGTTATATCATTTCTCCATTAAACTGACGTTAGATTGCCAGTTACGTGACCCAAAAATAAGGATTTTAGCCTCCCGCAAAACGCGATATTATTTTGGCCACTGACTCACCACTTGATTGAATGGTTCTACTCCTGCAGTGTACCATTTCATTTCTCCTGTGATATTATTGAAGCATATTGATCATTTTAAAGGTTTTAATTAATAATTCATCTCAATTAGCAACAAAAGTTTCGGAAGACGATGAATTTGCTATCAAAATAAGAATCAAAATCCCCTGAAATATAATTCCTTCGCTAAGTTGTTTTCACGTCACTATTTTCTTCTATTTTATTTTGGATGAATAAAACTAACAGGGAAAAATTCCAACGAATATTTAAGCTGGATTAAATAAGTCTGGCAACATATTGCAGCCCCTGGAGGTGTTAACAGAGGCTCAGAATGGTCTTTGTTAAAGAGAACACTACAATGAAATGTCAAAATTTAGTCATGTAATTATATTTGTCTTTGTGATTATATCTTATAATTTTGTGTACTCTATTTTCTTCACATAATATAATAATGAATGCAAATAAGAACGCTGATTATCCCCATAGAATTTATATCAGTTAGAGTGTCCACACGCTGATTATCTCCATACAATTTATCTCAGTTAAAGTGTCCACACGCTGCTTATCTCCATACAATTTATCTCAGTTAAAGTGTCCACACGCTGCTTAACTCCATACAATTTATATCAGTTAACGTGTCCACACGCTGCTTATCTCCATACAATTTATCTCAGTTAAAGTGTCCACACGCTGCTTATCTATATACAATTTATATCAGTTAAAGTGTCCACACGCTGCTTATCTCCATACAATTTATCTCAGTTAAAGTGTCCACACGCTGCTTATCTCCATACAATTTATCTCAGTTAAAGTGTCCACACGCTGCTTATCTCCATACAATTTATCTCAGTTTAAGTGTCCACACGCTGCTTATCTCCATACAATTTATCTCAGTTAAAGTGTCCACACGCTGCTTATCTCCATACAATTTATCTCAGTTAAAGTGTCCACACGCTGCTTATCTCCATACAATTTATCTCAGTTAAAGTGTCCACACGCTGCTTATCTCCATACAATTTATCTCAGTTAAAGTGTCCACACGCTGCTTATCTATATACAATTTATATCAGTTAAAGTGTCCACACGCTGCTTATCTCCATACAATTTATATCAGTTAACGTGTCCACACGCTGCTTATCTCCATACAATTTATATCAGTTAACGTGTCCACACGCTGCTTATCTCCATACAATTTATCTCAGTTAAAGTGTCCACACGCTGCTTATCTCCATACAATTTATCTCAGTTAAAGTGTCCACACGCTGCTTATCTCCATACAATTTATCTCAGTTAAAGTGTCCACACGCTGCTTATCTCCATACAATTTATATCAGTTAACGTGTCCACACGCTGCTTATCTCCATACAATTTATCTCAGTTAAAGTGTCCACACGCTGCTTATCTCCATACAATTTATCTCAGTTAAAGTGTCCACACGCTGCTTATCTATATACAATTTATATCAGTTAAAGTGTCCACACGCTGCTTATCTCCATACAATTTATATCAGTTAACGTGTCCACACGCTGCTTATCTCCATACAATTTATATCAGTTAACGTGTCCACACGCTGCTTATCTCCATACAATTTATCTCAGTTAAAGTGTCCACACGCTGCTTATCTCCATACAATTTATCTCAGTTAAAGTGTCCACACGCTGCTTATCTCCATACAATTTATCTCAGTTAAAGTGTCCACACGCTGCTTATCTCCATACAATTTATCTCAGTTAAAGTGTCCACACGCTGCTTATCTCCATACAATTTATCTCAGTTAAAGTGTCCACACGCTGCTTATCTCCATACAATTTATCTCAGTTAAAGTGTCCACACGCTGCTTATCTCCATACAATTTATCTCAGTTAACGTGTCCACACGCTGCTTAACTCCATACAATTTATCTCAGTTAAAGTGTCCACACGCTGCTTATCTCCATACAATTTATCTCAGTTAAAGTGTCCACACGCTGCTTATCCTCGCCATTTATTGACAATCTCGCTTCCTCATTTTCAAATCAGGCCACCAGAACAAATCCAACCATTAACCAAAGTTCGCGACAATAAAACTTAGCACTTATAGAGTAAAATAATGCATCGTAAGATTCCCACAATTGCTTTAGTTGCGAAATAAAGGACAGAAATAAAATGGGTAATAGTAAAAAGAAAACTCCTCCCATGTTCATTTTCGTGTCACCACAAAAACAACTCACCAAAATGACTCGAAATGTACACTCAAACAAGTAAAGTTTTATTACAAAATCTAACTTCGGGAACATTTTCTCTGGGATCTTTTTTGTGTTATTTTAATGTTTCGTTAGACTGTACATTTCCGGAATGGTTCTTAGTTTTTTGTCCTACAGATATCTGACCCGTGTGAATTCTGAACTCACGTGTTATAAGGAAAAGAAAAAGACTTTTTTTTATCGTGATTGTCACAAGTATTTAATTATGAGAATGATGGAATAATACAGGTTTTGAAGAGCTTGCAACTAATTCCTTGCGATCCTCTGAACACTCCAGAGAGCCATAACTGCGTCATCTTATGGCTTAGAGTGGCCGTTTGCTCAGCTAATAGCGCTTGATGAAGACCAACTATAAACAATATAAATGGGGTGGGTGGCCATGTGGCTTTATCATATTACAGCGTACAGATCCTATCTGGTCTTATATACACTCACTTGGTACTCCAATTCAATTCCTTGATTACAATTGAGATAATTCTAAAGTAATGGTGTAAGGCTGTGGTTCCTAATGGAGCATTTGTATAAAGTTTTTATTACTGTTCTGGTGCAATTCTTTTGCGTACAGACATACAGTTTTAATGAAACATTGAGGCAGCCAAGATCTGCAACCACCTTGAATTATTAATCAATGCAGGAACTATCTAACGCTTAATTGTAACGTTCCAAATCCCGATGACTGCCAATACAGCAAATGTCATCAATATACGACGACGGAATCTATATAAACTTCAATTTGCAATTAGGCAGCTCTGGAAAGCCCGTTAAACTCCCAAATCCCGTGGCCTTATCCTCTCCATGAGAGCGTGAGATCATGCAGTAACGCTCCATCGGCTCTCCGTCCGACCGTTAGTCTCGCGCCAAATAGACCATCAAAGTCCCTATCAAGCTCCATCATCTCGCCGATGGTTTGGTGGTCTGATATCGCACTCTACTAATTCCCAATATTGTTTGTGAAGGCTTCCCTAACTGTTTCACGTCACATAATTTCACTCGAATTAACATCCTATGGATCGAATGATGCTCTGTCTATATATTCTGCAGGTATTTAGGTAGGTATTTGTGTGATGCATACATGTATGGAATGTAATCTTCAGCAACTCATATTGAATGGCAGAAATCCTATATGAAAGTAGCGCAATTTATTTATGATTAAGTAGGTATTAATAAACAGATATTCACAATAAGTACATTAAATTTCTTATTAATATGCTCTTGATAGTCTTATATCTTTTTTAAATAATTAATTATTAAAATATAAATAGCTTAATTAATGAAGAAGTGATTTTAGATAATATATTAGTATACGTATATCTTCCAAGTTATAATCAATACATACCTAGTACCTACCTACTTATATATTGACTAAATAATAACCTCTTTTTATTTCAATTAATGAAAGTAATCAGCAAGTCTAATAATTCACTCGTTTTACACAAAAACCAATCAACCATTTACTGAAAGTTTTGGAATCAACTTTTTCTTGAAGTTATTTTCTATATCTACCTACTTATATTTTCACAAATTTATAATTTCATTTTACTTTAATTATATGATTACCAGTATATAGTAATCATTGAGTTAAACTATTCTTCCGATATCATGCACTAAAATTATTTAGCCATTTACTGAAAGTTTTAGAATAATGTCGGAATAAAGCGCCCCCTAGCGGTACCTGTTCAGAATATTCTCTTCTCCCTTGACCAGCTGTAGTTTTATTTAGCTGTCTGCCTCAGCTGATGTTGGTGCCTGGTGTTCGTGCCTATTATTCTGTGAGTGAATACTAAATATATTATAGGTATTCTGTTCATTTTATTATTAGGTATATGTGAATTATTTACTTTGCTTTAACAGTTTATTTAGAGATGATTTATTTAGTTGTTATAGGTTAAGGTAGGGTCAAGCAGGTAAATTGCGGCTCACTTACTAACTGCGGCCTCCAACAACAGAAACACCATAGCTTCAAAACACTCGTTAAAAAGTTATAGTAATGAATTATAGCATGCACTACGCTTATATTGATAGCTATGCAACATTTTAATGTAATTTCATTTCAGAATGTTTAAGACTCTCCTTAGAGGGCCGCAATTAAAAATTAAAGGGCCGCAATTTACCTGCGTGACCCTACCTACCTAAGTCAAATAATGGATTTTTAACTAAATACATAGGTACTAGGTCTATACTAATAATTTTTAGTATCTTTTTAGCAGTGATATTCCGTATATAACTTGAAGGATTTCTGCTAAATAGGGTGAAACAAGTAAATTGCGGCATGTGAACTAATTTAGTCTTCAAACCACAAAAATAATAATGATAATAATAGCTTCATAACTCTACTTAAATTATTGATTTAAGATAAATAATGTTCTTTTTGATATAGATAGCAAATTTCAGAGAATTCAGTTCTGCGGTATTTTAGACTTCGATAGGTTGTGTAAAGTTATCAGTGCCGCAATTTACTTGTGTGACCCTAATTTTAATAATTTTTAGTTATCTAGTAACTAAATTTTTAAGAGATTTTTTTGAATTGTTAATTATGCAAGTTTAGGGTAAGTTACGAATTATCGTTTAGTTTCCAATCTTCGGTCATATGAAAATAAATAATTCATTAATTTTAAATTTGTATCCATGATACCTGCATGTACCATGCAGGATACCAATTAAATGAAAATTAAAAAAAATTATGCTCGAAAATGTGAAACTGTCCGATAATTCGTAATTTATCCTAATATATTCAAAGTTCCAATTATGCATCTGTTGAAATTAGCAATTTGAATTTCAGCTGATATTTTAGTGAACAAATGACGGAGCGCATTATCTTAAGAGCTTGAAATGACTATCCGCTTTGGTTTAAATGTTCTAATTTACTTGATAATAATTATACTCTTAAATAATGCAATTTAATTCACTTCGTTGAATCTAAAAATAGGCTAGGGTCACACAAGTATATTGCGGCACTTTAATTTCCAATTGCAGCCATCGCAAGAATTTCTCTAAGACCTGCTGAACCTAATTCATATTGAAATGTTGCATATTAAAAGAAGCTAAATGCTTTCTATATATTTTTTGTACGTGTATTAACTTTTTAGCTACTATTTTGTTTGTGTTTTGGGGTTAAAGGCCGCAGTTAGCTACAGGGCCGCAATTTACCTGCTTCACCCTACTGCTGATTACGTAAGCACAGACCGTAGCGCATTTTCTGCCTATGTGGTGAAACTTCAGGCCCGTGTACACGCTACGATGAATAGGAGCGATTAATTGAACACTGTTATCGTAACAATTTTTACTCCCTAATATTTTTAGTCTTTACTAGGGCAAGTCCGAATTATCGGTCAGTACTACATCTTCAGTCATATAAGAAAAACAATATAGAAATTGTTATTATTACTCAGTGCTATTTAATAACAATTTTTATATTGTTTTTCTTGTATCCGAAGATGTAGTACTGACCGATAATTCGGAACTTACACTAGCCGTCACGGAAGAAACATTTTGGTGGTCTGCATTTGGAATGTGTTTAGCTAAATTGTAACGATTCCTTGGAACCCTGTTTACATGTTCAAACTTATCGTTAAGATTTTATAATTTTGAGCCTGCTGCCACCAATCACACGATCTAACTCCAATAAACCGCTACGATCACCTGTTTACACATAACGATAAATTGTAACCTCTTCATTACGATAAATTGTAGCGATTATCGTAATGAAGAGGTTGTTACAATTTATCATTGCGTGTAAACAGGTGATCGTAGCGATTTATTGGACTTAGAGTTAGATCGTGTGATTGGTGTCAGCAGGCACAAAATTATAAAATCGTAACGATAAGTTTGAACCTGTAATCAGTGTTCCAAGAAATAGTTACAATCTAGCTCAATATATAATGCTAAACACATTTCAAATGCAGACCACCATGATGTTTCTTGCGTGACGACTAGTAAAGACTGAAAATATTTGATTAAAAATAGTTACGCGTGAACACTGTCAATCATCCGATAAATTGTTACGATCTCTGTTCAATTAATCGATTCAATTTATCGTAGCGTGTAAACGGGCCTTAATTACAGTTACATTGGTATGTGTATCTTTTCCAATCTATTTAAACTATTTCAGACTAATTGTCACGAGTACATTGCTAATTATTTCCCTACAGTCTCTAGTACGTTTCCTCTAATATTTTACATAAGTTTACTGCTTCTTTCGAGCGTTTATACGAAATTACGAACAACATCTAAAACAAAAGGTTTCATTATACCGAGGCATCTTGAAACTTCCAGTTGTAACTGATTTGAATATTTATAAACTTTTCTTTCGTAAGCTTCGTTAACTGGTTATTTCAATCTTATCATTTTGTTAGTTATCAATCGAATAATTTGATACGTAAACCTACTCTTATTTTGTAGCTATAACCTGCCCAATTTTGCTCATTCTAATTAGTTTAGTACCGTAATTCACTGGGGTTACCTTAGTAAAAATGAATAGTTTGCGAGTTGTTACCGCCGTTCCATTCATGCTTTTAACAGCAAAAGTTTCGTATTTATTACTGAAATAGGTTTGCTCCAATCTTTGTAAATTTAATATGGTGGATATATAACTTGTAGCGCCCCAGAAACTCTATTCTGAAGTTGTATCTGATGAGTTGAAGAGAAGCCGGTGGCGTCCCCTAGGCCTCGAACTGTTGTAATTTGGATTATGTATTGATTATGTATTTTAAAAATGTTTATTACTATCACCTCTTCATTTTCCTCTTACATTTTATGTTATGTAGACTAATAGGCTTCATTTACTATCACCTCTTCATTTTCCTCTTGTTTTTAATGTAAGGTAGACTAGTAGTCTTCCTTTACTATCACCTCTTCATTTTCCTCTTAGATTTTATGTTAGGTAGACTAGTAGGCTTCATTTACTATCACCTCTTCATTTTCCTCTATCCTGAAGCTGTCTGTGGTGAATGGAAGAGAAGGGGGGTGGCGTCCCTTGGGCCCCGAACTGTTGTAATTTGGATTATGGATTGTATTTTTTCATTTTTACCATGTTTATCTTTTTTTTCAACGCTACTTGCAGTTTTAGATGATAGCGCTAGGGTTATGCTCTTCAACTACGAGGTCTTTGAATTTTGTGTTAGATAGTCTCGTAGGCTTCATTTACTATCACCTCTTCATTTTCCTCTTCCATCCGTGAGTGCACCACTGGTGATGTGTCATATGTCCATTTTCATCACATTCCTTAGTAACTGTATTCACGGAGTAGCTTTTCCGCCTCCATGATCTTTTCAGACTTTTTGTAACTTTACTCAATGAGCCACTTTCCGTTCTGGCTGCTTCTTCGATGTCGCTACTAGTCTTTATCTAAGTCTTTTTTTTCATAGCAGACGAAATTCAGCAACGTCTAATTTCAAATTTAAGCAACGTCTAATTTCCAACTGCGGATACAAATGTATATAATAAATAATGTAAATCGTATTATCCATTGCGAAGAAATCTATTAGGCGAAATTTCAACTGATTTTTCAATTTTATTCTTCGATTCCACTTCTCTCTGATAAAAATTCTGTTTTTGTTGTTCCCTTTCATTGGCTCATTTTATCTATCCTGAAGTCCTGTGTAACTATTTTCAAAACATGGTCATGGTTTCTTTACTAAATTCTATTCCTTCGGTTCACACTAATTTTCTACTAGACATTTCTCTGGATCTCTGACGGTTTTCTCTAATTTAATTTTTAATATTCAAATTCAGCATTTCTCGCTCTAATTTAAAGGAAGTCATTCCTATCCAATTTGAAGTGGTTGAATTATTCCTTGTTCGACTATCCAAAGTTTGGTCAAAGATGCATTTTCTTTCAAAGTCTCATCTCAATTTGTTCCTAATCATTGAATTTCCGAGAAAAAATCTAGGTTCTCTGTTTCTGTGGATTTAAAATTTTGAAAAGTTCAGTCTCATTTTGTTTCGGATCTAATAAATTTTAATAATGCAATTTGTGATATTAAACATTAAAAGTGAACACGAGAACAGATGTGTTCTGAAACTAGTAAATATAATGATTTGTTTATATTTTGAGTTAACAAAATTTTGATAATTGATATATCCAAATTTCTTCTTGTTCAAGTGTTTTTAAGTTATTATCATAAAAATAGGTTTTTAGTCTACAATTTCTTCATTTCATATTTCAGTCCAGTCCATTTCATTTCAGTCAAAATGTTCAGTCAAAATCTAGTACTAACCATTAGGGCAAGAGTTATCAAAGTGTTTCATGTTCTCGATCGTTCTGTAAAAATTATAAATTAAAATGTTATTTTAATTAGATCTTTCTCATTCAACCGTTTCACGCCGGATGGGCTAATATGTCCGTCCCACTAGTAACATTCAAATTGTATTTGGAAAATGTTGTCCATCACAAGTTTGAAATGACCACTATATCAATATGTTAAAATAAGGTACAACTACATAAACATCATTAAAGAAATTCATTATTAGTAGTAATGAACGGAGAAAAAAAGTCTGTGTTAAAGGGTTACCTACCCCTACCATATGAAATTTAATATTTTCAAGTGCTCATTCAGTATCACATAGGGAATAAGTAACTTCAATTATCAAAGTTCGGTTTCCAATGATTTTAATTTTGCGATATTTATACAGTTATCTAGCTATGTATTTAATTTGTACTACAAAAATTTCGAAAGATTCCATCGTTCTAATTATCAAGTAGTGAAATTGGTTGAACTAGTAATGACTTTGCTCATCAATTTTGAATAACAACTATTGGGAATTTCTGTTCCTTTTGTTTATAAATAATTTTTTTTTTCAGATTGCCCAGAAGGTTAGACGTATCTGGTTGAAGCCTACCAGTTTCCCAGTCTTCAATTTTCTCTGTGAGTAACTCTTTGATAATGTTCGTTTTCTGTAGCTTGAAGTCGAAACCTGAGGATTGTGGTTCAAAACCGTGCTAATGAATATTCTTTCTGCTTGCAGTTTCGAAATGCAGCAGCAAGGACTGAGGCACGGTTTTGGGCCATTTTCCAACAGGGAGAATAGCCTCTCGAGTAGAATGCCATACAGAGGTTTTGCAAGGTATGGCTACCCTCGAAATTCCTTCGATGCCAATCAGTACGGTGTGCCAGCTGTTAGAGGTCAGAATGCTGTGACATGGAATAGAATGTTTCATGGCGGGCGAAATGACAACTATTTACTCGGCCAACACATGCAAAGCTATCCTCAGTGGTCTCGTGGAGATGTCATTGATACTTCTGTTCCTCCTCCTAATATGGAAATTGCTGGTGTGAGATCTGATTCTTTTCGAACTGAAACTTCTGTGATTAGTTCTAGTAATGAACCGGAAACTAACCAGGTTTCAAAGGATTTAGAATTGATTCCTAATCCCAGAACTTCGTTGATAAGAACCACTATAGTTCATTTTTCAGGAGGAACTCACAGTCCCAGATATTCTGACCCTAATATGGATATCTACTGCAATGAAGGATCAGTTAAAGCTAATGTAGACATCATGGCTATGGCAAGCTCTTATTTCCATGCTAAAAGTAAACTGTGTCGAAATCTCGTCATGATGCCGAACATGGAAAAAGGAATGATGTTTCTGATTGTGGAATTAGTAACCAAGGGTAGAGTTTGCGTGCTGATGACCAGGCTGAGGAAACTACTGGAACTTGCCTCTCTTCTTGGCATCAGAGGTGTTTTTTCTACTGAACCGCCTGATGATGATCTCATGTCTGTTTCTGACAACACTTCATGTCAAATTGAATATTTAGATTTTTTCACAGCTGTTGGTAAAGATGGTGGCACTGTGAGATGCAATGGATGCATGAACTCTATGGTCAGCTCTGTCTTTATTAACCATTACCAGGCCTACCATGATGAGCTGATGGCTCCCATCACTTGCTGCAACAGTCTATTCTACACTAATTACGAGTACCAGTGTCATGCTCGACATTTGAAGTCAAGCGGAATCCAATATCATTACTAAGGATTATCAAATGTAGTCCGTGATCTTATTTTTACTTACAATGGAAATTAAAGAAAGATTTTATTATTTTATCGATTAAGGAATACCTTTTACAGTAGCTACTTATTGTTGCAATTTCAGTTCTTCAATTCGAAGTACCAATATTGTCTTAGTTTTTCAAATTGTGTGTATTTGAGTTCGAATTAACTAAGTAACCTTACCTGAAGCTTTATAGTAAATTTCATTTTGATCTAATTTATTTCTTTATTAATCCCTTTCTAATTGTTTCTTAAACTTTTTATTAGTTTTCTTTAACTCGCTGACAGAATATCATAACAGATTTAAAGTAACTAGATATTGCAAGCATATACAGGGTGGCGCAAAAATAAGAAACCCATTTTCAAATTAGTTTGTTTTACAAACTATCAAAGCTAGAAATTTTCTAAACACAATTTTATTCTTTTTTTTTTCATCTATCTTGATAATCTGTTAAAAATTACGACAAATTAAACATCCTGCAGCGAATTTAAAAAAATTGAAAAATAAATAAAAAGGGCTTGAGCGAAGACGATTATCAAGATAGTTCAATTTCAATATAATAGTACTGAAAATAAATCCTATATTTCATTCAGTTAACGTTTTGGTTATTGACTCTTTCATTCAGGGAAATAGTTCTTTATCACCAATAACGATGACTTCTACAAAATGTGCATTTCTTCGCAGAATCGATTTTTCAAAATTTAGACGGTGTGGTAAATCAGTTCTAATAATCTGAGCCTTACATGAATCTTGAAAGGATGATATCTCAAATCATGTTCAACAATTCAATGAAATTTGTGTTTAGTGATGTCCAATCAGTTCCTTCTGATTGATATTTTAGAATTTTCATTAAACTGTTAACGAAAAATATTGATGTGTTACAGTGTTCACTCTTTTCTCCTGCGACATGATCGGTTTTGTTTAAATTTTAAGTGGTTTCTTCAGTTTTGAACTTATTAACACTTGTCATCATGGTTTTATAGTAGGTAGAAGTCTTTCCAGAAAATGTTGTTTAAAGTGAGGTTGAACCTGTTTAAAAGCTTCCTGTGTTTAAATAACTTGTCACCACAAAAACTCTTTCTTTTTTTAAGCTGCATTTCAAGGGTATTAACGGTGAAATGATTTTATAAAGATATCAATTTTACCTCAAAATCAACTTTCAAATGGTAATTGATTTTTTTATTTCCTCTCATTTGTTACAAAAAATTGTACAATTTACTACTGTTCTTATACTGTTTTTACATCCATTTAAAATGAATTATACCTATTGTGTATTGTTTCGTATATTTTTTCCTCGCGCGCAAGCCCTTTTTATTTCCATTCATAAAATTCGCTGCAGGATGTTTAATTTTTGTCGTAACTTTTAACAGATTATCAAGATAGATGCAAAAAAAGTGAAAGAATAAAATTGTGTTTTTAGAAAATTTCTAGCTTTGACAGTTCGTGAAACAACCAATTTGAAAATGAGTTTCCTTTTTTTTTTTTTTGCGCCACCCTGTAAATTAATTTGTGGTCACAATGATGCATGTTGTAAGTGGGAAGTTTTAATTAATCCATTAGACATTTAAGATTTCAAAACCCACAATTTCGAACTCTTTTAGTTTTCCTCAATCTATTTGACTGGGGTTAATTAACTAAAGTTTAGATGCTATTTTATTATTTGTTTGAATGGTGGAATAGAACAAATGAGAGTTGTATATTATTAGGATGCCCAAGAACACCGTTGATTGTTAAATATTGATATCTTTTATAATATTCTTGGTTGCGATATTAGCAAGAACTGCTAGAAAAGACCTTTTTGGATGTGACAAAATGAGAATCTTAGTTTCACGCTTCAGTTCCTCAATGAAAGAATTTAATGCTCGATAAATGTACACAGGTGGTATGTGGAGTAGTAGCTAAAATAATCTATAAAATGGTACTTATGGTAACTTTTCGCTGACCACCAGTAGCTGACTTTGTTAATGAAACTACTTTCTTTTCCAAATTCTCTAGGAGGTTCCTATTATTTAATTCATTTCAGTCCGGAAGAGAGCCCTTCCTTCAAAGCAGACTTTACTTCTCCCTACTTAAATAATTAAATTATATAGAAATATCTGAATTTTAATGCTGTTCTTTCGAAACCAACAATTCCATAGATAGCAGTAACTATTAACTTTTATTCTTTAGGCATTTATATTTCTATTGAACATATTTTAAATATCTCTAAGGTTATTATTTGACTATTTTTCAGATCCTGGCAAGGTTAATTCTCAACAATGGCATCTGCAGCAGCCGTTAGAATTAATCAAGAGGACTACGGTTATAGTCAAAACCTCGGTGCATCTAGAAGCTTTCGGACTGATGAGGATGGATGGCACACCAAAGTATCATCGAACAAGAGAGCTAGAGGGGATAGCCGTAGAGGTGTGTACAATAACAGAGGTCAGAACTTTTCTAGAAACGAAAATGTAAGACCTTCCAGCGGCTCCAAACAAACAGTCTTCTACTCTCGCACTAATAACTATCAAAGAGAGAGATTCCAGAACAATAATCCACGTAAAGAATCTAGACCAGACAGGGGTTCTGGTTCATTCCGTGGAAGAGGAACTGGAATTGGCAGAGGCAATGAAAAGGCACAATTCGTACAGTTCAAAGAACCTATTGAGCACTTTGAAGAGGAAGTTCTGTTCACTCATCCATCTAAGGATTTAGAACATGAACCATACGAAGTTGTAATGCCAAAACTTCCTCCTCAAGAAGCATGTGGATTTAGTTACAGGGACGCAGTCGCTAAAGGGTTGAAACATCAGACTTATCTGCAAGCTGAGACTTCTCCAAAACTAAACAAGGATCCATTCATTGATGATTTGTTGTTAAATGTCTCTAAACAGAATAGTTCGCCTGAAAAACCCCACGACAAACTGAAATCTTTCTCCAACATAGTCAAAGGTGAAAAATTAGATGAAATAGTGGAAGATAGTTTATCCAAATGCGAGTCCTCGACTATTAAAGATATTGATGCTCCAACCGCCATTCTTAAGACATCCCTCAAAGTTAATGCAACCAAAGATATTGTTGAACAAGATAGTAAACCTAGCAATAAGAAGAAAAATTCTGCATCTTCCAAGAAAGATGTCCATAAATCTCCAACTAAAAAGAAGACGGAGGCTAAAACTAAAGGGAAATCTAGAAAATCTTCGAACAGTGATAAAGTTCAAGGGAAGAAATTGGAAATCTCTTTTGGCGAGATATCTGCTTTCCATATTGATAATATAATCTCTGAGTATCCCAAGGTAGAATTACCTCAGATAGTCATTTTAAAAAAGCCAAAAGCCGAGAAGAGAAAAATACAGTCTCCTCCAACTAAAAGAGATTGTGAAAAGTTTCTTCTTTCAGATAATTCTCAGAGTAAAACTGCAATTGATAAGTCTTCCGTAAATTTGCCCAACCCTTCTGATAATGAAGAGATAGTTATGACCTCTTCCAGAAAAGAACTTGCAAGCGAGATTAGAGTATCAGGAACGATTACGGACAAAAATTTGGATAATTTAACACATGAGCTTAAAGAAATTAAACGCGGCGACATCCAAAACTCATCGCGCGGCAACGTCCTGTGCACCTCGCGCGGCAACGTCCTGAGCACCTCCCGTGACAACGTCCTGAGCACCTCCCGTGACAACGTCCTGAGCACCTCCCGTGACAACGTCCTGAGCACTTCCCGTGACAACGTCCTGAGCACTTCCCGCGACAACGTCCTGAGCACTTCCCGCGACAACGTCCTGAGCACTTCCCGCGACAACGTCCTGAGCACTTCCCGCGACAACGTCCTGAGCACTTCCCGCGACAACGTCCTGAGCACTTCCCGCGACAACGTCCTGAGCACTTCCCGCGACAACGTCCTGAGCACTTCCCGCGACAACGTCCTGAGCACTTCCCGCGACAACGTCCTGAGCACTTCCCGCGACAACGTCCTGAGCACTTCCCGCGACAACGTCCTGAGCACTTCCCGCGACAACGTCCTGAGCACTTCCCGCGACAACGTCCTGAGCACTTCCCGCGACAACGTCCTGAGCACTTCCCGCGACAACGTCCTGAGCACTTCCCGCGACAACGTCCTGAGCACTTCCCGCGACAACGTCCTGAGCACTTCCCGCGACAACGTCCTGAGCACTTCCCGCGACAACGTCCTGAGCACTTCCCGCGACAACGTCCTGAGCACCTCCCGCGACAACGTCCTGAGCACCTCCCGCGACAACGTCCTGAGCACCTCCCGCGACAACGTCCAAAAGTCACCCCTTTCTGAAAAAGAAAAATCTCCCCGTGACCAAGAAACTTCTCTCCAGCTGAACTCTTCTAGTGATTTGCTTGCATCTTCGGATGTTACTAAAGCCTCTCGTGTATCTATTTTAGATAATGATAAAAAGAGTTCTCCCAGTGGCATCTTGGATTCTTCGAAAGATTTCACTTCCACAATTCGTTCGTCTTCACCGGCTCAGAAAAGAGACAAAAGCGATGAGGAACTGTCAGTTGATGCTTGTGATAAACTCCAGATCGGCAAAGTCAATGATGCTTGCCTGATTACTGATGCCATTGAAAGGTCAGAATTTGAAAGCAATGATAGGAATACTGAAAAGGTGGCTTCTGCATATTCTTATCCAAATGAATCTAAATCAGAATCACTAAACGAGTCTTTGAACAAGACTCCAGTTAAAGAGGAAATTTCAAACTCTGGTAATGTATCGGATGTTTTTCTATCTGCTCCACCTTCGACCCCTGTAGAGGAATCTGATGTTCTTAAAACTGAATTAGATTTGGCATCTCAAGTGAGACACTTGATGGAAAATACTGTGAATAAATCTGATGTTAGAGAAGTTAAATCAATTGAAAATAGTAATGCAGACTTTGCTGTTATGAACCTATCTGAATCTACATCTATAATGAATATGAAAGTATCTGATGATAATATAACATCCATAACTTCTATCAACACTAGTGACTCGGAACCTCTGCAACATTCTCTGTGTGTTGATGATGCCCTTAATAGTGAAGCTGAAATTTTCAAAGATATTGAACCAGTTGATGAGAATGCAAATATTTTGAAACACCCTCAGTCGGAATTGACACTAAATTCCATTTCTCGCGATAGGACGGATCATTTTCTACCAAGTGTATCTCAATCGTGGGAGAAAATTCAAACGGAACCTAAGAAGCTAAACAGTTTACCCCAGAGACAAAGCATGCAAACAAATTCACGGAGGAAATTGGATAATAGTTCTAAAGATGCTATGTTTAGTAAATCTGCCTGGGACAAAAACATTCAGTCTACTGGTTTGCTCGGATACAATAAAGAAGAAGAAACTGTACCAGATAATTCCGTTATGCTGAGCTCTATGAAAGGTGGATGCGGAGTCTGGGCTAACGATGGTTCTTCATTTCCCCAGACATTCCTTGTCCCAGAAGTTGAGAGAAGTGCTTTGCCTCCCCTCTTCCACAGAGCTAATTCTCCACTCTTTTCTGAAGCTCATGGAAAAAGTAATAGGGAAGTCGCTCCCAGCACGTTAGAAAGCTCTTCTAAACCTACGAGAAATTTAGTGGAAAGTGCTGTACAAACTACAGAGCAGTTGAATTTGAATACTATGCCTGATGTTATAGCTAATCCTCCACCTTTCACAAGTGCAATTCAACCAACTTCGGAATCAGATACTCTAGTACGATCATCAGTTGTTGGCGTGCCCGCTGTTCCAACATCTACTACTATGGTGCCACTTACCAACTACCAGTCTCAGTCTATGATGCACAATTCTAATTTCTCTAATGGAGCTCCAGCAAATATGCACGTGATGCATCCTCATATGATTTATCAACCAAACAATGAAATGGAGTACAATCATAGATTTTCAGCTCCTTCACAGAACATGAATGTAAATCCTGTAGGTTTTCTTCATCAGACTGGTAATTTGCAGTATTCTAATATATCCCCTTATGATAGTCAATGGCAGCGGCAGTATCAGTCGGAGATTCAATCCTCTGATTGGATGGGAGTTCCGAACGCTTTTGCAACGAATGATAGGAATTACCAAAAACAAATTCACGGCATTCCTCAAGGATACGGTTATTATAAAGTTTCCCCACAACCAGTTCATCCGAAAGAACAGCTATATGGTGCATCCAACTATTCTGTACCACCTCAAGCTCCCCAATACCAAATGGGAACCCCTTACATGCAGACTCTTCCCTCTTTCATCCAACGAATGCCTCAGCTTCCGTCAGCTAACTACAATCAAAGACCAGCGACGAACATAGGAATTCCCTCTAGATTCTCTGTTCCCCCTCCCATGTCAGTTCAATATGAACGAGAACCCTCATTCAATCCTCAAGTTAATCAAACTGATGTGAAGGGTAGGCAAGTAGCACAGGATTCTTATACAGATACTGGGAAGAGCGTAACTACTCCAGTTTCGTCTACTGGACGAAACCCACTCATAACGGACTCTTCCTATTCTAATAGTGTGAAAGCCAATAGACAAGTTGGTTATCATTCAGCTCCACAAGCGAATACTCTTGGTGATTATCTTCCTCGAAGTATTGAACAAGATTCTTATCGTCGCTCCAACGACAGGAGGCAATTCGTTAAACGAAACAACAAGAACGACTTCAAAGATCCCTCTGCATATCCTCCTTTGAATGCGAATAGTGGCTCCTATCAAGAGACTTCAGATCTGAATAATAATTTCTCTTCTCGCAAACGAACTACCTACAAAGCACCACAAGAAAATGCCAAAGCTGCTTTGAAAACTCCAGAGAACAAATATTACCATGATAAGAATAAAAGCTATCAACAGTACGAGAGAAACTCGCCAGCCTATAATCCACCAATAGATTCGAACTATCCGTTGTATACAGAGTTGGACTCTCCATATTATCATGAAGAGAAGCAGTCTCCTTATAAGGCCATGAATGCTAACATCCTAAACACCGACAAAGTGGAACTTGTAAACCCGGGCAATAATTTTGAGAACGTACCTGAGTTCTGTGCTGGGGGTTGGAAATACTACCAAGAGGTTGTAGATAGTCACGAAGAAAAAGGCACAGGGCTGAAGGTGTACGAGAATACATACGTACCCTATCCAAACCCTTGCAACTCTGCTAACGGTTCATATTTCTCACCAACTGATGTAAGAGCCAGAGTAGAATGGCTAGCCTTCAAGAAAGCACAAACGCTCTACGATTCTTTGATCAATCAGAATCAATTCCGAATGGATGTTACTGTTGTGTGCAGCAAAGGCAGTGCAGTCTGCAGCAACAGTCACATTCTCTCTACCTGTAGCGACTACTTCAGAGATAGGCTAGCGGTGATGACGGAGGAGTACATGACGGTATTCGTGAATGTTCCGTCAAAGATCATGAAGCATTTCCTGCAGATGATGTCTTGCGGTGAAGCCTTTGTTCCAATCCAAGATGTACACGAAGTAGTTATGAAAGCTCCTATTTATTTGAACCTCGAGATGTAATTAGATTTCTTGCATTATATTATTGAGAATTTGAAAGTGAGGGAGATTATATCTTTAGATATATAGTATTATATATTAAATGTGGTTAATTAATAATTGGTAGATAACTTTTGTATTTGGTGGTGATTATTTATATAAATGTGTATTTAATGTGGGAGTATTTTTGTATACTTGCAGTGTATATGATTGAGTAAATATCTAACTACCTTAGAAATATTCAATCTAATTGTGCAAAATGATATTGAATTGCTAATTCTATTTAATAACTAATTAGTGAATCATTGGTAGGTTAGATGTAGTTTCATTTAGTGTAGAATTTTCTCTTGGTTATTCGCAGAAGAATTGTTATTCAGTTGATAGTGTGAAGTATTTTGGCCTGCTTTTGATGCTTTCCTAATATGCAGTGTTTCTTGTAATGAATTATATCTTGTTCAGTTCTTGTTTCTCCTTTATTTAAACCATTTTTCCTGAAGATCTAACAATTCGAAATCGAAGTAACTTCGCTACTGTCTTCTTGCAAATTATCATACAACAAATGGATTTCATTTTCCAATAGTCTCAAAATTGTACATTATGCCCCATAGCCCAAAGAGGATCTATTCTGAATAAGAGAAGGGGGTAGCATCCTTCTTTCTCTGAACTGTTGTAATTTGGGCCAGGTATTCTTTTTCATTTGTATCATGTTTATAATTTTTTAAAGCTACTTGTAGTTATAGAGGATAGCGCTAGGGTTATGCTCTTCAACTATGTGGTCTTAGATTTTTCTGTTAGGTAGACTAGTAAGCTTCATTTACTATCACCTCTTCATTTAATATCCCCAGTGAAGCCACCGGTGCTTGTGTCCCTTTTAGTCACATTAATTGGTAAGTGACTACATTCAGGGAGTAGCTTTTCTGCATTCATGAGTATTTTCACTGACGTCTGTGGGTAACTCTTGTTCATGGAGCCACTTTTCTTTCTGACTGCTTTTACTTAATTTCCTTTTGACGTTAACCTTATGGCCTTTGGTTCTAAAGCAATCTTTATAATCCTATTTAAATTAATATAATTTATGTTTTTAAATTAAGAACTGAACAAATTTACCAATTTAAAACGAAGTGTCTCTGTTTATAGCTGGGGACCACTTACAGGCAATCGCTGGTCTAGATGGTGTATGATTTTCGAGTACCCCGCCCTAAGTTGAAAATCGTAACTCTCATCAACTAGGTAATTGAACTTAATGTTTAGCAGTGTCACTCCAGTCCTTTCTTTTTCTATTAACAAAAATCAAAGAACGTTTGCATGGTTCACTAAGTCGATGTACAATATTTTGTATGGTTCCTTCAACTTAAATATAATTGTTTAAAAATAATTTTCCGGAACAACTGATGTAAGTTAGCTCGGGTTCAATCCCGCTTCAAGTCGCCCTGTTCTAACAGCGGGTTCTGCCTGTAGAGTAATTAACTGATTTGAAATAAACTTCTCTAGCTGATTGAATTTATTCTGTGATTAACTTTGAGTATGTAATGTGCACACTAAATTCAATACTTTCTAGTATATAGTATATTTAAATACTATTAATATGCATTTTGGGCCAGTATATATGCCCGTGATTTTTTTATCTTTTATTCGGCACGTAAATCGATAGCAGAGATAGGATGGTCATTCAAATTTATAATATGATGCATATCGCGAAAAATAGTACGTAGCAGATTTTATGTTTTTTCATTTCGGAGATTAATCCTAAATTAGTTTTTTTCAATAAAGAGTGAAATAGACGAAATATTAAATCGAAACGAGTGCATTTTATAACCAAATTCTCCTTTTTCATTATAATTTTTCAGCCTTGGCAAAAAAAAATTACTGCACACTTCTGCAATTATTAAAACAAACAAATGCGTCTTAGTTATATCATGTGATTGCTACTAATACAAATGAATATCCAATTTAAGTAACACAATCATCTCAATGTTCTAAATTGGCCATAAAAACATGCAAACCATAACAGTAAAAGTTGACGCTGATGGTAATGTTGGTAATTCCATCTAGATAAGCTAATTATCTAAATATTATAAACACGATGGAATCACCCAATTACCCAACTAATTATCAGATGTTATAACCAAGTTATTGTACTTTGTTGCACAGAAGAAGAAACAACGTCACATGTTCTTTACTCTAAAGATTTGTTGTTGATGCAACAATATATGTTTGCTCTAGAACTACCAAAGTAGCCGATATGACACAGTAGCCGATATGACACAGTAGCCAATATGACACAGTAGCCGACATGACACAGTAGCCAATATGACACAGTAGCCGACATGACACAGTAGCCAATATGACACAGTAGCCGACATGACACAGTAGCCAATATGACACAGTAGCCAATATGACACAGTAGCCGACATGACACAGTAGCCAATATGACACAGTAGCCAATATGACACAGTAGCCGACATGACACAGTAGCCAATATGACACAGTAGCCAATATGACACAGTAGCCGACATGACACAGTAGCCAATATGACACAGTAGCCAATATGACACAGTAGCCGACATGACACAGTAGCCAATATGACACAGTAGCCAATATGACACAGTAGCCGATATGACACAGTAGCCGATATGACACAGTAGCCGATATGACACAGTAGCCAATATGACACAGTAGCCGACATGACACAGTAGCCGATATGACACAGTAGCCGATATGACACAGTAGCCAATATGACACAGTAGCCAATATGACACAGTAGCCGACATGACACAGTAGCCAATATGACACAGTAGCCAATATGACACAGTAGCCAATATGACACAGTAGCCAATAGGACACAGTAGCCGACATGACACAGTAGCCAATATGACACAGTAGCCAATATGACACAGTAGCCGACATGACACAGTAGCCAATATGACACAGTAGCCAATATGACACAGTAGCCGATATGACACAGTAGCCGATATGACACAGTAGCCGATATGACACAGTAGCTGATATGACACAGTAGCCGACATGACACAGTAGCTGATATGACACAGTAGCCGACATGACACAGTAGCCGACATGACACAGTAGCCGATATGACACAGTAGCCGATAGGAGACAGTAGCCGATATGACACAGTAGCTGATATGACACAGTAGCCGATATGACACAGTAGCCGATATGACACAGTAGCCGATATGACACAGTAGCCGATATGACACAGTAACCGATAGGACACAGTAACCGATAGGACACAGTAGCCGATAGGACACAGTAGCCGATATGACACAGTAGCCGACATGACACAGTAGCCGACATGACACAGTAGCCGATATGACACAGTAGCCGATATGACACAGTAGCCAATATGACACAGTAGCCAATATGACATAGTAGCCGACATGACACAGTAGCCAATATGACACAGTAGCCAATAGGACACAGTAGCCGACATGACACAGTAGCCAATATGACACAGTAGCCGACATGACACAGTAGCCAATATGACACAGTAGCCAATATGACACAGTAGCCGATATGACACAGTAGCCGATATGACACAGTAGCCGATATGACACAGTAGCCGATATGACACAGTAGCTGATATGACACAGTAGCCGACATGACACAGTAGCTGATATGACACAGTAGCCGACATGACACAGTAGCCGACATGACACAGTAGCCGATATGACACAGTAGCCGATAGGAGACAGTAGCCGGTATGACACAGTAGCCGATATGACACAGTAGCTGATATGACACAGTAGCCGATATGACACAGTAGCCGATAGGAGACAGTAGCCGATATGACACAGTAGCTGATATGACACAGTAGCCGATATGACACAGTAGCCGATATGACACAGTAGCCGATATGACACAGTAACCGATAGGACACAGTAACCGATATGACACAGTAGCTGATATGACACAGTAGCCGATATGACACAGTAGCCGATATGACACAGTAGCCGATATGACACAGTAACCGATAGGACACAGTAACCGATATGACACAGTAGCCGACATGACACAGTAGCCGATATGACACAGTAACCGATAGGACACAGTAGCCAATATGACACAGTAGCCAATATGACACAGTAGCCGACATGACACAGTAGCCAATATGACACAGTAGCCAATATGACACAGTAGCCGATATGACACAGTAGCCGATATGACACAGTAGCCGATATGACACAGTAGCCGATATGACACAGTAGCCGATATGACACAGTAGCCGATATGACACAGTAGCCAATATGACACAGTAGCTGATATGACACAGTAGCCGACATGACACAGTAGCTGATATGACACAGTAGCCGATATGACACAGTAGCCGATAGGAGACAGTAGCCGATAGGAGACAGTAGCCGATATGACACAGTAGCTGATATGACACAGTAGCCGATATGACACAGTAGCCGATATGACACAGTAACCGATAGGACACAGTAGCCGATAGGACACAGTAGCCGATATGACACAGTAGCCGACATGACACAGTAGCCGATATGACACAGTAACCGATAGGACACAGTAGCCAATATGACACAGTAGCCAATATGACACAGTAGCCGACATGACACAGTAGCCAATATGACACAGTAGCCAATATGACACAGTAGCCGATATGACACAGTAGCCGATATGACACAGTAGCCGATATGACACAGTAGCCGATATGACACAGTAGCCGATATGACACAGTAGCTGATATGACACAGTAGCCGACATGACACAGTAGCCGATATGACACAGTAGCCGATAGGAGACAGTAGCCGATATGACACAGTAGCTGATATGACACAGTAGCCGATATGACACAGTAGCCGATAGGAGACAGTAGCCGATATGACACAGTAGCCGATATGACACAGTAGCTGATATGACACAGTAGCCGACATGACACAGTAGCTGATATGACACAGTAGCCGACATGACACAGTAGCCGACATGACACAGTAGCCGATATGACACAGTAGCCGATAGGAGACAGTAGCCGATATGACACAGTAGCTGATATGACACAATAGCCGATATGACACAGTAGCCGATAGGAGACAGTAGCCGATATGACACAGTAGCCGATATGACACAGTAGCCGATATGACACAGTAGCCGATATGACACAGTAACCGATAGGACACAGTAACCGATAGGACACAGTAGCCGATAGGACACAGTAGCCGATATGACACAGTAGCCGATATGACACAGTAGCCGATATGACACAGTAACCGATAGGACACAGTAGCCAATATGACACAGTAGCCAATATGACACAGTAGCCAATATGACACAGTAGCCAATATGACACAGTAGCCGATATGACACAGTAGCCGATATGACACAGTAGCCGATATGACACAGTAGCCGATATGACACAGTAGCTGATATGACACAGTAGCCGACATGACACAGTAGCTGATATGACACAGTAGCCGACATGACACAGTAGCCGACATGACACAGTAGCCGATATGACACAGTAGCCGATAGGAGACAGTAGCCGATATGACACAGTAGCTGATATGACACAGTAGCCGATATGACACAGTAGCCGATAGGAGACAGTAGCCGATATGACACAGTAGCCGATATGACACAGTAGCTGATATGACACAGTAGCCGATATGACACAGTAGCCGATATGACACAATAGCCGATATTTAGCAGCAGAGTAGCTACTCCGTGACTGTATTTCTCACGATAGAAGGTTTTCTCCACTTGACAGTTCTTTAACTTCTCCATCGTAAAGTATGGAAAAGTTTACCGCAAGATAAGCTGCGTACTGAAACTTTTACACCAACAATGAACACGAGTACATCCACTCACTCACTTCACTTTATCAGTGCAGAAATAAGCACTATTTTATTTGTTTATTGCATAGTGTTGAGATAATATATCGCTTTTATACTACATGATATTCATAATGATATCATTTTACATTTCGCATTAATATTTATATCGTGAAAAGTTAGCTAAATAGAATTAATGATATACTGGATTCTTTTTAACCGCTGGACATTTATTATTGAATTATTTGAAGGTAAATACGTGAGATTAAAGCCTTTATATCGAGTTCTGCAGCTCATTATAAAGTATTGCATCCAATGAATAGAAATTAATTAGGTATTTATTATGTATTTCATGATTCATTAGTAGATTTGTAAGATGAATATCGCATTAAAATACAGGTGGGGAATATTTACTCGATATTAAATGATAATAATAACAAGTTGGCATGGCATAGAACACACTGGCATATAACAGACTGGCATAGAACAGACTGGCATAGAACAGACTGGCATAGAACAGACTGGCATAGAACAGACTGGCATAGAACACACAGGCATATAACAGACTGGTATAGAACTGCCATAGCATGTCTCTCACTGGCATAGCATGTCACTCACTGGCATAGCATGTCTCTCACTGGCATAGCATGTCTCTCACTGGCATAGCATGTCTCTCACTGGCATAGCATGTCTCTCACTCGCATAGCATGTCTCTCACTGCCATAGCATTCACTGGCATGGCATTCACTGGCATGGCATTCACTGGCATTCTCCTCAATATCTCTCTCTCTCTGTCAAAGTTATCTGCCGCATCACCAAATAGAGTCTCATGTCACACTTTAAATTGCATCGCCTGTATTCTCTAACTTATAGCAGACACAAGTTATGCATACGTTGTTGTGCTAGTGGGTGTTGGTTGTACAACGTGATGCAGTGTTGGTTGTACAACGTGATGCAGAATTTAATTCGCTCAATCTTCTATGGCCCCACAATACCTTTCTCTCTCCATCTTCTATGGCCCCACCATATCTTTTTCTCCATCTTCTATGGCCCCAACATACCCTCTCTCTCCATCTTCTATGGCCCCACCATACCCTTCTCTCTCCATCTTCTATGGCCCCACCATACCTTTCTCTCTCCATCTTCTATGGCCCCACCATACCTTTTCTCTCTGGGAATCTATTTCAAGTGTTTGTTCGGTATTTGGGTTTATTTTTGTGAGTAGCGTGTGACGTTAGGTCGTAATGGAGGTTGTTGTTGTGCTTTGCTGAAGATTGCTTCTGCAGCTCAAATACAATCATCCTGTTTTCAAAATGGAACCGAACGAATTAAATGTTCAGCAAAAGAGATCGAATTCGAATAATGACACTAGTTTTCCAAATGAAATCAGCGTTCATTGGAGTTGGGAGACTTTAGAGAATTGGTATCACATCCCCTTTCATACGATATGATACTTATTCTAATCATTTTTTGGTCCTCTTCAAAGCTCGGAAATGAAATTTGATTATCCAAAGACTCTAATTTCTACCAGTTCATTTAATTAGATTGCCAAGTGAGACCATAAAAGATTTCTGGCTAATTGAATGTGAAATATCACTTGTTTATTTCCTATTCAGTTTCCTGGTTCTTTATTCTGTTTCCCGAAGTATATCAAGATTAGTTATCTATTCCTCAAGACAAAAATCCTCCATCTTCTATTCATTGGGCATGAAATTTCTCCCAAGATTTCTCCATCTTTAGATTGATGTGAGTTTATTTTCCCCAGCCTTTAAGAGTTCACTTTAATGGGGCTTCATATATGCTCTAATTTCACTTCAACGGAGATTATTCTTAGTATTTAATATCTTCTCAAAATTGCAGAAGGTTATTGTTTCGATCAAAATGTATTTGTAATCTTGTTATTCGCATAACTCAAAAAGAATTCAACCAAATTGCCTGAAATTTAGTAGGACGGTTGTTTATTATCCAGGACCCATTTGATTAGATTTTGGGAGCAATCAGATTAAAGGTCAAGATCACAAAAAGGTCAAAAATGAAAAAACAATGTAGTGGCGGCAAAGGTATGTGCTCTATGATGAGTGACTGCTCTAGTTAATTCATATCAAACAAAACAACTAACCTAACTGTGCTTAGTACTCATAATTACCTTTCAACTATTTTCCTGTCACGATTCGTACCGCAAAATATTGCGTTATGAACGATATTTTTATTCCACGGCCGAAAAATAGGAATTTTTATTTTCTGACAACTGGGTAACAACAAGGAAAAGCTCTCAGCGAGATCGGCATGGTGAAGGCGGCGCAATACAGCCACCAAAACAACAAATTAATGTGCGCCATTCATTTAACGCGGAGGCCATTGAGACATGGTCTGCAGTCTGCCTGATTCTGCCGGTCTCAAAACACGGCGCAGAGTGATTCTGCCGCTCTCAAAACACGGCAGGTTGACCAACGCTCTCAGGCATTAAGAGGGGCAGAGGGGGAGGGGCCTTTCTGCCAGCTGAGATATTGCCAATAGCCCAAGCCTAATAAATCGGCCAATAACTTAAAAACGACAAGGAAATGCAATATTATATGCCTGACGTAAGGGACTGAGCTCGAGAAATATCAAACGGAAAAGGCCTTGTCACAATTATATCAAATACTGGATATTTACGAGTAGCAATAAATTGGCATTTATGGCTGCTTAGATAAATGTATTAGCGTGGAGCGATACTGTCTTATCATTGCTACATCAGTCTTGTTTGTCCTAAATTTACTAGGCTAAGTTACGATTTATAGGTCTCTTTCAGATTCTTGGTGAGATCGAAGATTTGATTAAATAATGATTTCTTATTTAATTGGTATCCATAATACCTGCAGGTATCATTGATACCAATTAAAATAAAAACCAAAAAATAATGATTATATGATTTTTTTTGTGTGTGACCGAAGATGCGAAACCGACCGATAATTTGTAACTTGATGCACCGTTCCTATTTTTTTTTTTTTTTTTTTGTGTGTAGTATTCAGAAAATTGCTTCAACAGCTCCTTAGTGAACTCCACATCCGGAATTTCACTTTAGACCATCAATGGATAGTATGGGGTTTACGTTGATCTTACTTTGTGCTCGTTTATTCAACTTAATAGGCGAACTTGGACCAGCATCTGTGGATTTTAGCAGAATAATAGGCTAAGTTTGGCACTAAGATGCTTCCGGAGATTTAGTGGTTGATATGCATGCACACTCTCGGAGTTTTCTGAAGTTACTTTATTGGGCTCTTAAATCTTCCTCAGCAGCTGCTTATATACATGCCCAGTCGTCAGATGGCGCTAAGTACCTTATTGAGATGCATAATCACTCACTTGCTACATTGTGCTGGAAAATATCACGTCCAAAGATTAATTCGAAAGTCTTGTAGTTTCCGTAAGCAGATGTGAGATATGAATCAGTAAGCTGCTGTGGTAATACTAGTAGAAGTCAACTGTAGCGAAACCATATTGGAAAACATGTTGCGGATTCAGAGGATTAAGTGGGACTTAATTAATCATCTTTAACTGCACCAATACCTTTTTCCTACACAAAAATTAGATATTGTGTATGGAAAGATATCGAATTGATAAAATTATTGCTACTAGCGTTCACATCCAATAGGGAATACACTTCTAATTGGCAAAGATTTATGTCAGTGTTGTTCACGGAATATTTTACCCAATTTGGAAGGTATCATTCGTTATGAAATGTTGATAACAGGAGAAATAGCGGATTTTTAGAATCTAACGTAAGGTTAAAGGGGCAGTTCAGTCAAAATCAAACTATCGCCAAATTGGTCCTAAATCGATTTAGTATACCTATTTATTTATGTAACATGGAATATTCGTTGATTTTAGAAATGTTTATATAAAAAGTATATTGTAAATTAGTGGCGCCATCTGTGGACTGCGGTGGACCGCGTAACTAATCATTTTAGTACGTAAACAAGATGATAACCAGTGCCAGACTTGAATCTGTCATTATATGTTTGAAAATGGTGAAAAGAATTTGTGAAATTGAAAACTGTCCTTCGAGACAATTAGATTTAGTTTTGAAAAGAATACCATCTCTTCATAAATTACCTGTTAATTCTGTTGATAGAAAAATGGTTCACATGTTATCAGCTGTAAAATGTAAACAAATAGCACAGAGTGGTGGCGCCATCTGTAGAAGGACGCAGGAACTAAATCGAATTTATAAAATATGATATATATCGCTTATTATATTTTTTTCAACCGTTTAATTCTACAAGAACGCTTTATTTTTACTAAGTGATCTTTCAACATTAATATTATGAAAACAAAAATTGACTGAACTGCCCCTTTAAAGCCTACCTATATCCCCAATTCTTTATTCTAAGAATAGTAAAGCATTCCCTGGCATTTTGTCGATTAAACAATACAATCAAATTTATAGGTTTTTATTACATAATGATTTAAGAAATTATGCATCTTCATTTGGTTTAATATTTATTTCACGTTGTAGAGTAAATTCTTTGGGCATTTTTTTAAGCGCACAGCTAAAATTGTGATCATTTGCAAAAACTGCCAAATATAAACCTCGCAGAAAACAATTTCAGAGAGGGATTTTCTCTTGTATCCTCTGAATGGAAGTTAGGACATACCCTCCGAGATTATAAACTTTAGAACTGATCCTGGGTATAATTCGTCAGAAGTTTCCTTCCTCTTTCAGTTGGACAATTAGGAAACATCTGCAGAGAAACATTTATCCGACTGCTTATTCTTCCGATTAGAAAAGCAAGGGAGAGAAAGGAGGATCGAGGGAAAAAATAAGACATTTTACTTCAGTGAAATTCAATTGATGAGTAGGGTTGTGACAATATGCTTTATAAATCATAGATCTTGAGAATATCACAGACGAAATGAAATGGTATCGAATACTATATACCGCTGGTGTAGAACCATTCGATACTCTTTAATTCTCTCCGTCTATAATATTTACCGGACCTATGATTTTAAAAGCATATTGTCACAACCCTACCTCAATGAGTTATTCAAATTTCACTATAGAGGAGTTCACTATAGAGGAGTTCACTATAGAGGAGTTCATTACAGAGGAGTTCACTATAGAGGAGTTCACTATAGAGGAGTTCACTATAGAGGAGTTCACTATAGAGGAGTTCACTATAGCAGAGTTCACTATAGAGGAGTTCACTATAGAGGAGTTCACTATAGCAGAGTTCACTATAGAGGAGTTCACTATAGAGGAGTTTACTACAGAGGAGTTTACTACAGAGGAGTTCACTATAGAGGAGTTCACTATAGAGGAGTTCACTATAGAGGAGTTCACTATAGAGGAGTTCACTATAGAGGAGTTCACTATAGAGGAGTTCACTATAGAGGAGTTCACTATAGCAGAGTTCACTATAGAGGAGTTCACTATAGAGGAGTTTACTATAAGGGAGTTCACTATAGAGGAGTTCACTATAGAGGAGTTCACTATAGAGGAGTTCACTATAGAGGAGTTCACTATAGAGGAGTTCACTATAGCAGAGTTCACTATAGCAGAGTTCACTATAGCAGAGTTCACTATAGAGGAGTTCACTATAGAGGAGTTCACTATAGGGGAGTTCACTATAGAGGAGTTCACTATAGAGGAGTTCACTATAGAGGAGTTCACTATAGAAGAGTTCACTATAGAAGAGTTCACTATAGCAGAGTTCACTATAGCAGAGTTCACATAGCAGAGTTCACTATAGAGGAGTTCACTATAGAGGAGTTCACTATAGAGGAGTTCACTATAGAGGAGTTCACTATAGAGGAGTTCACTATAGAGAAGTTCACTATAGAAGAGTTCACTATAGCAAAGTTCACTATAGAGGAGTTCACTATAGAGGAGTTCACTATAGAGGAGTTCACTATAGAGGAGTTCACTATAGAGGAGTTCACTATAGAGGAGTTCACTATAGAGGAGTTCACTATAGAGGAGTTCACTATAGAGGAGTTCACTATAGCAGAGTTCACTATAGCAGAGTTCACTATAGCAGAGTTCACTATAGAGCAGTTCTACTATATACCAGTTTATTGAGTTCAAACAATATACAGAAGGTAATCCTCAGTACAAATACAACCTCTTTGGTCTGGTGACTAGGTCGATATTTCACAATGTGAAATGGTGAATGTGAATATTAAAGTACTCCATTCACATTATCTTATAGCAATAAATCTCATTCCATTGATCCATATACGGTCCATTATGTAGAGTGTACAGTAGTGATCGGCAGTGTAGAGAAGATATACGTATAGATAGGGCAGCAGTATATGCATCTAGATTGGCAATATCATGCAATTACAATATACTAGTGTATTTTCCCGTTAAAAATAACGGGTTATCATCAATACTCGCTATTAGGTTACTTTTAATGAATTCAATTAAAATTAAATTTTCTGCATAGTCTAATTTATTTTATAGATAAAATACATTTTGAAATTGAATAAAAACAGGGGAATTTAAATATCAAGTCAATATATTCCCGTGCGTATCATAGTTACATTCTTCATGTTTAATACCCGTAGTGTAAAAGCGGACACAAAATAAATAAACATACGAGTGAAATTATTAGGATAGATAGGAACATACCTTACAAAATCCATTATGTTTTCTTCACAATTTGCACCCAGTTGGAGAAATAATACTTCGTTAATTATTTATTTTAATCAATAATGATTAATGGTTTTCGTATTTTATCTTAAAATTTCATAATATTTAAAAATATCCTGATTTTTAATCGGCAAAGTCGGATGAAAAATTATGGATTAGAAACAATAATAATTTAAAATAAATTATTGATGGTTCTTTATTTACTCATTTATCATCGTTAATAGAATGTTGTATTAGAATAATATAATTGCTTCATTATGCCATTTATTTTAAATATTATATTTTAACAAGAAAGATTATCGGTCTTTCAATTTCATTGAAAAACTGAGATATTAATATAATTTCTTTTTCCATACCCCATTTAATTAATTTCCTACAGCTTCACCGTAATTAACTCTGTGTTAATTACTTTACAATCCTCATGATTAAATCTTTCTACTTTCACCGCAATAAAGTATAGAAAAAATGTTAGGTAGCTGCTCCAAAAGGACATAAAATCAGGACTATTGATGCGGTTTGATCCTAACCTAATTTCTTCTGCTTCCTGATAGACTAATTCAATATTGAGAACTACCGAGCCAATGCTGATGACGCTCTTTCCTCTTTCAATGGTCATGGTGATTGGATTTCATAATCATCAGTGGATGAAAGCCAGAGCACATCAACCAGATTCCAAATGTCCATATCTTATATTTACGATAAGTTGCTTTGGTGGAGACTCAATTAGGGAGAATAAGATCAGTTCGCAGTGTCTTTTTGCCGGTCCTCTTGAAGCCTTTGGATGGAAAAGAGAGTCTCTTGGATCCCAAAGAGCATTCAGTTATCCGAATATCTGTCTAGGAGGGTTATATCAGTCGGAAGTTAGTTGGGAGGAGCTGTCGTCCGTCTGTCCTCTAACTCCGGCACAGTGAAATGCTCTCAGATTTGCTGACATATTCAAAACTTTTGATAATCTCGGTTCATTTGAACTAAAAGGAACTGGTCCAAAGATGGCAGAATTCTTCATAGATTTCATCAAGGGATCTCATTGTGTCGTTCTACAACTGAATTTCATTTGGAGCCCCTGTGATCTCTGCAAAGAAAATCTGGCTTAAATAGAATGTGTAATTCAAAGCTCGGACCCGTATCATTTTAACTGAAAAATGTCATTTGGCTTTTGGATAATGAAACTTTGTGGCTTTTGTAGCATTTACTTGAAATGAAAAGAAAAAATATTAAAATAAGAAGAGTTTTCGCTTAGAATATCACAATAATGTTCATATATAACTCTGATATTTCAAGGTAGGAAATAGTTCTAATTTTTGGTGGAATATTTAGCAGTATATTATCACTCTCATGGTTGAAGCTGAATTACTTCAGATATGAAAATATGGTGTGATATTCTCTGTCGAAATATAGTTTCTATTTCATTTTATTTTGTAGATTAATGTATAATTTAAATATAAAATAAACTGCTCTATGGATATAGTAAGACCATTTATGATATTGTGAACGATATCATAGTAATCCCCCGCTTTAGTTACCAAATCACGACTCAGTTTAGTTACGAAACGGTAACTAAAGCGAATAAAAGTAACAAGAAATTTATAATTGTCACTCCTTGATTATATATATCATTTTCTATGAGTTATAGAAAGAAAATTTGTTTTAGAGTTTTTAGAGTACTACGTATATAAGCATATTAATAATAATATACAGTCTTTCATTGTTTGTGACTGTGATGAAAAAGTTTAAAGTCGTGCATTTATTAAATGTTTTAAAATCCATCCATAGCTTAACTCTCACTCAGTATAGGTGAGTAATTAATAGATACTTAGACTTCTATAATTATTGTGCTACATTTAACGAACAACAATTTTATGCTCTCTGAAATACGTTTGGTAGTAGGGTACTAAGTTCCAAGTTATTGGTTGGTTCTACAATATCGGACACGTCAGAAAAGAAAATATTATAATTATTACTTAACTTCTATTCTAATTGGTATCATGGATACTAATTGAAATAAAAGTTAAATAATGATTATTATATAAAGATTTTCACGTGTTCGAAAATATGGAACCGTTCAATAACACGGAACTATCCCTAAAAAGGGACATGTTGAATTTCTGAACCAACTGCTTCTAATAACCTCATCTGAATTATAATTTCGATTTTTTTTAGTTACCGTGAAATAATCACAAAAAAATTGTCTCCGTTTTCTATGTCTACGAACGGTTCTTATTTCGAAACATGACTCGAAATAATTACCATTTTTATTAAAGTGAGTTGTACTTAAAGCGAGGCCTGCCTGTACATGTTGACGTTAAAACAACGTCATAGAATAATACATAGATGCTATAACTGAAAAACTCAATGATTGAAGAGAAGAGAATTTCATGTTTTTCGATTCATTTCAGATAATAGGTTGTTGATTGGCTATCGTAAATCTTATTTACTGCAAATATTCCATTCAAATGAACCATATTTGCAATATTCATCAGATGTGAATTAGTAATAAAAACATGCGATCATCACTTTAAAATTTAAACCATTTTTTAAGTAACAATTTCAATCGAAAAATTCTCATCTTGCAGAATAATCTCTTACGATGAATTCCCATTCTTTTAGATGGAGTTTGGTAAGAAGTGCACTCTTTCAATATAATGCAGAAGAATTAATCATCATTAATTATAGAAAGAAAGGGGGTTTTTCCTTGGGAGAAAAAGCCTCGAGAATAGAGCCATGCGTGCTCTGCCTAAATTAAATGTCAGTTCTAATTCGAATATAATTCACGGAACTCGCGAAGCAAGCAAACTGGCAGCAGTTCTAACTGTGTTTTTTTTATCGAATAATCTATTTCTCTCTCCAATTTACAGTTAATGACTATTAAGTATTTTCTATTTATTTCCAATTTCCCAGTAGACGCGAGGAGTTTAGATGAACTGACGAGTATTGCTGATCAGCTTTGGGACTTTGGGAATAATGCATAATCTATCTTCTGGATTTAGCATTTCTGTACTACCATTAGGGAGATCTAACTGAAGGAGAGATTTATGTAAGAGGAACATTAAATAAATAGCAGTCAAATAGCAGTGTATGACTCTATATGCATCGTATCACAATTCCAATTACAGGTACGTAAGTGCATTGTTTCTCTTTCTAACGGGGATAATTTGGACGTTTTATTGGTGATTACCGATTAAATATTCGAAGGATAATCGACAGGGATAATTGAGTCTAACACAGTCATGATACAGACTAGCAATATTCTATGAAGGTTCTCATTGTTGCACATACAATACAATAATTTATAATTGTATGAGTTTCTTCTACCAATTAAACACTGGCAGTTATATTTCTAGAAGTAAGGCCCAATTTCTTTAGTAGCGGGTAAAACGCCACGTTTTCAGCGGTCAGTTTACGCCTCTTCAATTAATGACGGTGAAATGAATGGAAAGCAAATTTGCAGTCTACACCAGCGTTTCTACCGCCTTCTAATAATTTATTTGTGATTATTTGAAGAGGTGTAAGCTGAACGGCGAAAACGTAGCGCTTTATCTGCTGGTAGAGGATGGCTTTAATGGCCGCTTCACTCACGTCTGCAATGTTCTTTAATTATTCGCTGCATTACCAATGAGAACATATTAGGAACCAGCTTCCCTGTCTCTAACATATCCGCGGAATAGATGGAGAAAACGGCACATGCTTAGAGGGATAAACAGGAAGATATCTACTTAGGAAAAGGGAATTATTTGCAATAACAACGCTTATGCAATTAAATAGTATATTTTAAATGTTTCATACCATAATGAGACTTAAAGTTCATAGTAACTTTTCTTTTAATTTAGCAGTTGGTGGAAAATATGTCTGGAAGTGAAAATTTATATAATATCTTAACGCTTTCTAACGAGTTGCTTGTATATTACTTTCTTTAAATGGAAGTGTTAAGAGCAGTTCTTTGCCAAGACCGAAATTAAAATACTTCAGGTCATTTCAGTAATTCTAATCATAAACAGAGCGGGTGTTTTTGTTTCTGCAGCAAGCGTTCGCTCTTGAAGCTCAGGAGTATAAAAATGTCCACGGAGACTGCGGCTATTCCCAAAACTGTCGATATTTCCAATCTATGTCTACTAAGATGGTCGGCAGGACACATTGGTTGGCAAATTTCTCAGAGGTAACAGTCAGTGAACACAAATATTTATCTGTCACGAATAATCGAGAGAAAAAAGAAATATTTCCGGTTCTTTTCAAAGGAAGAAATATCGAAAGTTTATTTTGAGATGAACGAGAGAGAGAGTTGGAGAAGCATTGGAGAGAAATCTTTGGCACTAACGGAATCGTTTGTTTGATATCAATTTATCTCTCCTAACAATCGCGAGAAATATTTCCGCTCCTCATTCTTTTGTGCTGGTCTTCTAAGGGAGAATTTCATAGGCCTTAGTCCTTAATAAACGAGATTCAATTCATTGGGCACTTTATTCCACCAGCTCGAGGGGCAGATTGTGTTTGATCGAAAAGCTTTTTGGTTCGCTTGAAAGAACACCAAAATCGCGTGTCTCCTTTAGAGGACCAAACTCTAAAAACTAATCAGCATAAAATAGTAATCATGTGATGCCTAAATGAACAGTTGAACTTTATATATACATCAAAGAAAAGTTATGATGGGGCCAGATAAGATTTAGTGAGGTTCTCCATCCACCTCACCATAATTTCTTTCTCCGGCTACCCAGAGAGAAACTTGTGTCGGGTCACAATAGATTATAGTCTTTGGAAAGAGAGTTTAACAACTAACATTCTTTGTCACCGTTTTAACTTTATATCTGGGTTCAACCTTGAAATAAATATATATCATGATACGCAATTCATACTTAGTGACCCACAAATTGTCTCTTATTTTCAATTTTGCGCATTAAAATTATTCATGTCAATAATTCGAGAGAACATTATATCCAAGTGACTCTAATATCAGCATCCTGTTATTTAATCCTGTGGGAGATATCTTTAAATTAAAACTAGATGCGACTGGAATACCGTAATTAGCAGATGATAGTTGATGAATGAATGCATTATTAATCAGATAATTTGTTCTTATTTGCAGTCTGAAACTAAGCTAATATTACACGCATTATCAAGAAGCAAAAATGAATGGCTATATATCACAGCAAAGATAAGTATTTTTATTCTACAGTCAGCAGTAATGCAAAGAAGTCGAGACCTTGTACGAAATAAGGCTAATTCCAATTATTCAAATCAAACAATAATATTTCCCAGAAGTTTCCTCGACTTCCACATCTCGGTGACCTACACTCGCTGAAAACATCCTCCGAGGAAGTATATTCTTTTGCCCTGGAATCAGCCTACATCCTCATGCATAATTCACCGTCAGAATCTCAGTAATATATCCCAATTGTAACGATAAAGCAAGGGCAGGTTAAAAAAAACATCATTTGTCATGAGGCCCAAAGTTTTGCACTGAAAAATGGTCTTGTGATGTACAGTCGGTGCGTAAATCCTCTGCATGAGATTGGCTTCTCTTTATCAGGGGAGTGAAAGCAGGGACATGGCTAATGGAATTGGGTTGCCAGCACTTCTTTGCGATTGTGTAATTGGCTGACTTAATTCACTTTCTTGTAACAACTGAGACTCCGTAGTTTTAATATGCTGACCAAATCAATCTCTCATTTCTGGACTCACTGGAGAAATTCGGCTCCTGCAAGTTAATTATATTTTTTAGGCTCGGCAAGAAATGATTTTGCAAAGTATATGAAGAGAACTGAGTGGTTATTTCACGTTCTCGTTCATACCTATACTCTCAATATCTTGATAATAATTAGTTTAATTATGTTTTGTCTCAAACGATACGACATCCATATACCCTTCAACTATCAAATATTAGATTTCCCTTCATACAGTTAATGAGTTCCCATCGATATCCAATAATTGGCAATTAAATGAAGTCAATAATAGTGATAGTAATCTAGATAATAGAGCAATGTCTTGATAGTTACTGCTGTTACTATTATTTCAACTGAGAGGGAAAAGAACAGAAAAGAAAGACGAAAGAAACCTCAGTCAAGATTAATTTAGCCAAGCTAACGAGCACGACTTGAGTGCTCTGTTCAAATATGAGTAGCCAGACCAATTCTCCTCCCGGATAAAACTGCCACGCAATCTTTCCTGGAAAAAGACTCATCCTTTCAGGTTACTCTTATAATCATCTAGTGATTGTCAATACAAATATTATATCTTCAGAGTACTTGTGTGATCATTAAAGTAACGAATGGATTTAACATTATAATTGAATTCATTGGAGGGGATATACAAAAAGGTTTCGTTAAAAATCTTCTCGGATTTTATTTCGGTTTGGAGAGTTGAGCTGAGAGCGAGTGAGCGCTCTTCTGTTTTCTTTTTAGCTTCCTCGAGTTTTTGGAGTAATTGGAGCAGATGTTGGAGTGGTAGTTTTTCTCTGTAGGTCAGGTGTTATGTCGAGTACAATAATTGATCGATGTTGTTTTTCTTAGTTCGCTGCAGCGATGTGTTTTGCCGCCGCGAGTCAATTTAAACCTGACGCAGATTGATTTTACTGTAGAATTCACTCAGTATATCATACCGAATACAAAAACATTAACAAAATTACCTTCGTTACTGAACTGTAGAATTGTGTTTGCAGTAGAATTCACTCAGTATTTCATACCGAATACAAAAACATTTACAAAATTTCCTTCGTTGATGCTGCAAGGTAGAACTTTCATAATAGAAAGTTCATTGGCTATGTCTTTCATGGAATAGAAATAATGAATATTAATCAGCAATATATTTCTCTGATCATTTCAATCAATTTATCCTTTGATGATTGATGGTAAAAAAGTCAGATATCTTTTCAATCTAATGAACTTATTAAAAGTATAAAAATTGAATATTTTATACACATTTCTAATAGATTAATTCTATACATATAATAATTAAAACTGATTGATTACAGACAAAAATTCCATTTTATTTTTATTATCTTTAAAGATATTATCAACGAAACTCGTTCCGTATTTTATGAAATAAGCCGAATTCGTGAATTTATAGACTATTTTTTTCCAAATGAGATTAATCAAAAAGATTTTTTTTTCGATTAGTAACAAGGGATTACAGTTTATGAATCCTATTAACATTTCTTTATTGAATTGAAAATAGGATTCATTTTCAATATTAACTACACATCTTTAAAACCCATTTTGTTCTATCGTCCAATTGTTTGAATGTGTGCGAAACCACGACAATTTAGTTGCGTAGGAGTTTGTATTCGGTCTCCTGAGGAATCCTTCCATCCTCATGTTAAATTTAACTGAAATTCGACCTCTTGTGATGGATTCTGAAGCCACCTAGACATTATGCCCTGCAGTTATCCAAGGAAATTCAAATATCGTAAGCCCTGCTATCGAACATTAAAGTAGATGTCAGATACCACCCACCCCAATATTGTTTGTATCTCTCTCTCCCACGCCATCGGCTTTTATGAAGCACTATCAGAAGAAAAGGGAACATCGTTATTATGAATGAAATGGTACCTAAGTCATGCATGTCACCCCATTTCTCTTCCATACTCTCACAGACATTTCTAACATTCACGTATTTGCTATTCATCAAGTTTGTAGCCTTTAGTGCCGGAGTTTGGGTTCATTTGAGTTAGAAGTGGAGAGGATGTTCGGATATTTGTTCAGGGATGGTATTGGCTTCATTTTAGGTTTTCGCATTCCCGGGCATGCTCTTGTTATTCTTCTTTATGCAAATTATAATTATTGGATTACAGAGGATGATCTCATTGCGAAGTAGTGTAAGATGGCACAATAATGCGAATAGAATGTTTATTATTTAAGTATATTAGTACCATATGCCTATCTTCATTTCTGTTTTCCAATTAAATCAGCTATGATTACGAGTCGAATTAAAGCTCAAATAAGCAGATGACTAATTTTCATTCTCCAATGCTTGATAATGCCATCGGCTTTGATGAATCTTAATCATAGAAAAATCGACAGCGAAATGAAAGAAAGGAGGCGGCGTCTACATTCGATTATTTTCGGCTCAAAAGACCGATTCGAATTCCAATAAAAAGAAGGGTCCAAATTTGGCCATTCTCGACCTATCTTTTCTTTTCCATTTCTACTGTGAAATAGAGCCGAAACGTGTTGGAAAAGTATATATTTCGTTTGGAATTGGAGACAGAGTGACTGGATTCTACGGAATGAAATAAACCCGGAAAGTAATTTTATCTAATGCCAGGTTTATGTTTCCTCGAACACATACAGCGACTGCAGCAAGTTTTACAGAATAAATTATATTGTAATTTACATTTGTGATGCAGTCAGAACTTGACATGTGTCTCTGGAACACTCATATAAATAATATACCTTCATAATGTTATTTATTTTAAATGATGAAATGATCAATAGAAATGTACGTATAATTTGCATATACAATCAATTAACATTTGAATTAATCACTGCAGTTATACAAACAAGCGTTCAATTGATTCAGCGCAAAGTTTTTTCGATGATTGCATAACTCTGCTCACAAGTTTATGTAATATTCGAGGGAATAAACTTATTCAAGAGCATAAACTTATCTGAAAAGACTGAAGTGATTTTAAATTCAGAGATAAGGACTCACGGGGCATCAATTTTATTATGCGGAAATGATTTTTTTATCGTTAGATCCTCGGAGATTGAGATGTCAAAACAAAATTTCCACGAAAAGGTTGCCACAGTTTTCTTTTGTGCCAGCCAGGACTTCAATTCATATTTTTTATCTCCCAAAGTGAGAGAAAAGAAGAATACCTTCCTTTAGTTCTTTTGATCGCTTCAAAGCATTTTTGTCTCTACCTATATCCTTTGAAAAATATCCTGAATAATAGTAGTTAGCGCGTTGAGTTGGATAGGAATATTGCAAGAAAAGTGCGGACAATACGGCTGATCCTGATACCATTTTATAGTTCAGATTGAGTAAGACGCTTCTAATCCCAAGGCATCTTCACATTCCATGAGTGTTCAGGCAGTTTGCAGCTGAAAATGCATTCATTGTCCACAATAAAGTGTTGGAAAGATGCCGACTCAGGAGGGAAGATCTTATAGAGCGCCATAACCGAAACGCCGCCTGGAGACTTTCGGAACTGACTTGAAAACACCGGATACAGCTAAATGGCCCTTTCAGTTTCAAAGAGAAATCTGATATTCTCAACATATTTCTCAGCTCAGAACTCATCATGACAACCAGAAAATAACTTCATTTATTCCAAAAATGGAGAGAGTCCTATGCGTACACTAAATTCCACATACATTCACGACCAGTTCTATATATAAAGACGATTATGGCGACTCATTAAGGAATACTCGCAAAATAATGTTCATCGCAGGATTCCTCCCCAAAACTTTTTGTCTAAGGATAAAAATGCTCTGTGGAAATGTTAAGAGAAATGAGGGAAAATAGAAATCTCATAAGTTACACTCTGGAGAGACTTTGTCTGTGCCGAAATAACATGGCGATTGCGAGCATATTTCCGCGCTGTTAGGGAGGCAAAATTCGCCAGAATTATGGCCAACTAAAAATTGTTCAAAATGTACTTCTCTTCCTGAATTAAAGGATCTTGGTGCCTGAAGTGCTTTTTCTTTTGCGGGATTCAGAATTAATTAATTTAGTGACTTCCAAGGTATTTTAAAATGAAACTTTTCGTACATTTCTTATACACATTTTGGAAAAGTTTGCAAGCATGGCTGTGGTAGACGAAAAGAAACTTGAACACTTAGTTTACATTGTGGTTAGTATGAAAATAATCAAAATGATATTTAAAACTGTGCAACAATGTAAAGCCAACAGTTCTTCTCTATTTTGAATTATTTAATTTATAAATATTACATCATCTTTATAATAAGTTAATTCAAACTCGAAGATTATACAGTATACACCAATAACATTAATGATCAATGTCCTCATATTAAATAGAGCAATACATCATTAAAATTAAATTGGATTTCTTACAAATTGAAACTTTATACATTTACATATAATTGGATTTGAAGAAATGGGTATTGGAGAATAGAACTGCAAATAATCATTAGGAGCTAGAACCTGTCATTGAAATTTCAGTAAAATGATAATTATTTCAATACTTCAGTGCATATTACCCATCGAAAATGACAGGACTGTATTATTTTCTATCATCCGATATTTTCTGCAATTCCGAAATAAATAGGTTAACAGTTTTAGGGTTTCTCGGATTTTCGGTTTTATATTTTTCCAGATTTTTGTTTTTTTCGGATTTTCGGTGTTCCTGAAATGTTGTTTATCCGTTTTTTTTTATTTCTGGTTTTTCGCATTATCGGTTTTCCGGACTTTCCATTTCCCGAATTTTCGATATTTTCGTTTTTCACTTTTCCAGATTTTCGATTTTCTAATTTTTGTTTTTCCAAATTTCCCTCTTTTCATTTCTTTGTTTTACAGTTATTTTATTTTCCTTTTTTCGGTTTTATTGAGATTTTCGATTTATCGGTTCCTATCAAGACCTACTTCAACTCCCACTTTCCGAGTACTGTGAGCCATATCAAGCGTCTGAGTGACATTGTGACATCTTCCTCATCCATCAACAAACTTGTCTCTTGTTGATGGCGTTAAATTGGAAGATTCACTACACTTGTTATCGTCACAACAGAATTGCACGATGAGAAAACAAAATTGTTTCCCTTCTCCTTCGGGAGAGCCTCCATTATTAATTAAATTTGAGCAGCTGTGAGCTCAGAGGAGTCAAGAGCTTCTAGTTAAAAACCTTCCTTACGTTTATGTTTATTTCCTGCCGAGAATTCCAGACACTTTAGAGTGGAGCGTCGACCAACAGAAACATCAGCTTTGCGGAATTAAAACGGACTGCTCTCATAATTGGGAAGCCTGTGGGATTCTAACGTTGAGTCCTTTCTGCAATGAGCTCATATTGTGTTGCTTCTTGCGCTTCATTATTTTCTGGAAAAGACTGATTTAACCCATCCAAGGAGAAGTGTTGTGAAGTACCTATCTTAGAGAAGCGTTGTGAAGTACCTATCTTAGGAGAAGTGTTGTGAAGTATCAATCTTAGGAGAAGTGTTGTGAAGTTACCTATCTTAGGAGAAGTGTTGTGAAGTTACCTATCTTAGGAGAAGTGTTGTGAAGTACCTATCTTAGGAGAAGTGTTTTGAAGTTACCTATCTTAGGAGAAGTGTTGTGAAGTTACCTATCTTAGGAGAAGTGTTGTGAAGTACCTATCTTAGGAGAAGTGTTTTGAAGTTACCTATCTTAGGAGAAGTGTTGTGAAGTTACCTATCTTAGGAGAAGTGTTGTGAAGTACCTATCTTAGGAGAAGTGTTGTGAAGTTACCTATCTTAGGAGAAGTGTTGTGAAGTTACCTATCTTAGGAGAAGTATTTTGAAGTACCTATCATAGGAGAAGTGTTTTGAAGTTACCTATCATAGGAGAAGTGATGTGAAGTACCTAACTTAGGAGAAGTGATGTGAAGTACCTATCTTAGGAGAAGTGTTGTGAAGTACCTATCTTAGGAGAAGTGTTGTGAAGTTACCTATCATAGGAAAAGTGTTGTGAAGTACCTATCTTAGGAGAAGTGTTGTGAAGTACCTATCTTAGGAGAAGTGTTGTGAAGTACCTATCTTAGGAAAAGTGTTGTGAAGTACCTATCTTAGGAGAAGTGTTGTGAAGTACCTATCTTAGGAGAAGTGTTGTGAAGTTACCTATCTTAGGAAAAGTGTTGTGAAGTACCTATCTTAGGAGAAGTGTTGTGAAGTTACCTATTTATATGTATAAGAGTGTTCGTAAATAATGAAAAATAAAATCAGTGAATTATTTTTAACTGGAGAAGCAGTGTATAAAAATACTGATTTTTTTGTCATTGTTTAATCAAACGTGTAAAAGAAAGTACTCCACAGATTCAATTCGATTTAATGTTCAATTTAGCTTTTCCGATAACCTACTAAAATATAATACGATTATTTACCAAATTATAATTGAATCATTGAGTTGGTCTTTCTATATAGTTTTGCAGTCAAACCCATTCCATGTAATGAATAGAATAAACTTATACCAATTATCTTTTATTTATTTATCTTCATAAAAGTGAACACATACTCGTTATTTGCAAAAGTAAATGAAGCCTATCTATGAATTGAAAAGCTATATTACATTGCAATAGATAATCAAATCAATCAATATATTCATTGAAACTGTATTTTTTTAATTTTTTTTTAATTTGAAATCATGCATTGGTGTAATTAAACAATCAGGAGTACATAGAAATTGTGATTGTTTCATATGTAGTACATATAATGGGAACATTTGAGCGGCATTGCATTTGGCAATATAATTCGAATTGGTAGTAAAAACGTAGATTAGAATTAGTTATCTGTGTAAAATGTGGTGTAGCAACAGTACGACAAGCAGAGAAAAAGAATATATGTGTGCGTTTATTGAACTGAGAGTTTGGACTCTACACTGAAAAAATACGAGTCAAATTGACTCAAAATTTGAGTTTGCAGTTTGTCCCAAAACTGACTCAAAAATGTGAGTCAATTTGACTCATTCTAATATTTTACTCATAAACAAGAGTCAAATTGACTCCTAATTCATAGTCAGATTGACTCAGGTAGAGTCAATCAAGATGAAAACACTCCAAACTTGGAGTTTTGTCAGCCTTGACTCAAGCGATGAGTCAGGTTGACTCGAATTTTTTTCTCAGTTTACCTATAGTTTCAAAATGGATGCCACTTCTAATAGGTTAATATAATAGATTTCGTTAAAGAATTAATTCTTCAAAACACTTCAGATGTTATTTTCACTTCTGTTTTCTTTATTTCTAGAATAATAATCTTTAAATTATTTTTTATTCATTATTATAATTCTTATTCTATACACTCTCCAACGTGAGCCTGTGACGTACAATCTTTCATAATTTCAAAATAAACAAACTTCAAGTGATTGTTTTCGCGCTTCCATCTTAAAAACATGTATATTAGTTTGGAACCAGATTATAATCGATGATAGAAATATCTTCCATCTACGACGGTAAAGAATTCGATGAAAATCTTATCCGCAGTTTATCATTTACTAGTGCACTTTCCCGTTAAAAATAACGGGTCATCATCAATACCAATTTATTACCCGTTATTAGGTTACTTTTTAATGAATTCAATTAAAATTAAATTTTCTGCATAGTCTAATTTATTTTATAGATAAAATACATTTAAAAATTGAATAAAAACAGGGGAATTTAAACATCAAGTCAATATATTCCCGTGCGTATCATAGTTACATTCTTCATGTTTAATACCCGTAGTGTAAAAGCGGACACCAAATAAATATATAAACAAACACACTATGGGTATTATTAGGATAGATTATCAAACACTTTATTTCCTCCGACATTTCCGACAAAATTTTGACCAAATAATATATGAAAATGCGATAAAATACAATCAATACTAACCATTATTGACCATAATGGAAGATCAGCCGATTATAAATTATTGCAAATTTAAGTATTCTAATCAGTAGCCTAAGTATTCCCCCTTACCAGCAGTTCTTGCTATTGACTAGTCATTGTAAGTATTTTGCGAGAAACTTCAATTTGTTGGTGATGAGGTCAATAAATAGGAGAAGCCTCTGCCGAAGCCATAGCTGTCCCCTCCTTCTCCCTTGTTTACAACATTTGCCAAGTAGGAAATGTCAGGGGAAAGAGTACCAGCTATTTCTGTGTCTCTGGTTTCCATTCATTAGGAACAAAAAATTCTGTTATACTACACGAACAAGTTCACTGAAGAATTCCACGGAGATAGATTCTAGCATTTAGCCTTTTTTCCTTTATGTTCTACCAGTTGAAATAGGATTATAATATCATCATTTTAATATCATCCTAACAAATTTCTTACAGTTCAAGAATAGGCAAAAATTCATAAAGATTCATCCATAGGCAAAGATTCTTGCATTTCGTCTTTTTACTTTTTAGTTCTAGAATATGAAATAGGATTATAATGCCATCATTTTAATATATTCCCAACATTCTTTTTTCGAGGATATGCAAAGTTAATGGCGTCGACACTCAAGTTATAATGAAATCCACGGATCTCAGATATTTAATGGAGTGTGTGTCAAAGTTTGCCAAATCCCACCGTGTTATGATGAGGACATGAAACAAGCCGATGCTCCTCCGCCACTGCCTGATTAAACAGAGAAAACTCGTCGAGGATGCCTATTTCGTAAGTTTATATTAAAGAACTTTGAGCTTTTGATTAAGTAATAAGTCACTGGAGATGGCTCATTAATGGATAATCTCTACTGGGGGGCTCATAAGAGATACCAAATGGTGTATAAGGACAACACAGGGAGTACGGTAAGTACCTACTGAAGTGAATTCTGTTACACTGCATCGTAATACAATGTTATGTCTAAGAAACTACATAATTAATTTGTAAGGAATTAAGTTTGCTATAATCAATGAAAATGTTATTGTGGGGCCATAGAAGATTGAGAGTGGAGTCAACTTAATTAACAACAGCCCCGCCATAACTATACTGGGTATATACTTCAAATTCAGAATTCGTTTCTGATGTGATTTTACTTTTGATCCCCTAAAATATATTAACTTTCGTGCTATGTTAGATTCGTGGCTGTTATACTTTATCCGGTAAATACTTTCTATTCTTTTTCTATTGTAAAAGTATATCCTTCTGACTGAACGACTGCAATAGAATTCCTCTATAGTGAAATCTTCTATAGTGAATGTAGTGTCCTGAATAAGAAACTAGCCTCTATAGCGAACAAATTCTCTTTAGTCAGCCGTAAAATGGTCATTAGTTTTTTTTTTAAACTATTGACCATTTTATGGAAGACTAATGAATATTGGTTCACTATAGAAGCTACAGTTCTTACCAGTTCTTAAACAGGAACTTTTAATTTAGTTATTTATCAGTAGACTTAATTAATCTTCTATGAATCTTATTAGATACTTCAAAATTGTATACATGAGATACACATGTTTTAAATGAGTAAGTGCCACATGATATACACATGGATATGTCTGCAGGGTAGTTTTAAACATATCAAAAGGTAGTTCTTAATAGAATGTAGCCAGCATTCGAGTTTTTTATCTTCTATCTAATCTAGCTTGAGTGCAGCGAGTGATATTTTGTTTGTTCTCCCTTTGAAGATCTTGTCACAGTGTTTACTGAGCTAACCAGGAAAATATTCTGCCTCTTTACTTTTCTTCTCCAAAGATTACTTCGAAGATCTTGTCTTGATATCATAATTATTTGAAGAAGAAATAGGACATTCAGTGCTACCTTCACAATTAACGTATGGAATTGTTAAGCTTGTGACAATGTGCTTTATAAATCATAGATCTTATGAATATCACAGACGAAATGAAATGGTATCGAGTACTATATACCGCTGGTGTAGAACCATTCAATACTCTTTAATTCTTTCCGTCTATAATATTATCTATGATTTATAAAGAATATTGTCACTAGGATTGTGAAAATATGCTTTATAAATCATAGATCTTAAGAATATCACAGACGGAATGAAATGGTATCGAATACTATATACCATTGGTGTAGAACCATTCAATACTCTTTAATTCTCTCCGTCTATAATGATTCCATGATCTATGATATTAAAAGCCCATTGTCACAACGCTAGGAGTTCTGTGTGGTTATAACATACACTTTAGTTAATAGTTAAGATATATAAGACGCTGTGAATGCTTTTCGGATTTCAATGAGTCAGCAAATAATTTTGAGACTCTAGTTAGAGAGTTTAGAACTTCAACTCCGCAATTATTTATTCAGAGAACTTTGCTATCGCCACAGGAGTTGAGATGAACATTTCTAGTGCGGGAAAATATTTATGAAGCTCATTTATATCATAGGATCGCTAATGATGTCACTTTTGCATACCAATACAATATTGGAAATGCGTGGATATGCATTAGATGACGAGCAGTAATAATGAATAATATTTCCACTAGGTACTGTGGTAAACAATTGTACCCTTGTTAACATCAGAAGGCTATGTTATGGTCGGATTTATTTGTAATCTTTTTATTCGCATAACTCAAAAAATATTCAACCAAATTGTCTGAAATTTGATAGGACGATTAGTCATTATCCAGTTACCATTTGATTAGATTTTAAGAGCGGTCAAATCAAAGTTCAAGGTCAAGGTCATTCATAACTCAAGGATAATTGGATGGCCAATGTCATTTATATTCGGCGGTGAAGGTATGCGGTCTACCGAGTGCCAGTTTTAGTTTATATTTGCACTTGGTATTGCATTGTACAATCGTACTCTTGTTTCTTCACAGTGAATAGGAATAAAGGATTGGTTACACAATGTTCAACTCCCTCTACAATAATAGTTTTCTCTTTTTCGAACACATTTCTGTTCTCTATTTATTCTGGCGAAGTGTTTTCGTTGTTTTTTTCACTTCCCTCTCCGCTATTCAATCGTTCTTACGTTTAATTTATTCCTCCATTTGTAGTTTTATTTCCCCCATTCGATATTCGAATAAATCCCTCAATCTGTTTTACATTCGCTAAATTTTACAACTGTTTTTAGATTGGTGTGTTATGCGTTACTTTATTTACAAATTGAATATTCAATGTTTGATTCCTCTGTTTTGGTGTTTCATTTCGAGTTTCTTTCCGTGTTTCATTTCGTGATTCATTTCATGTTTCGTTTCATGATTCATTTCATGTTTCATTTCATGTTTCATTTCATGTTTCATTTCATGTTTCATTTCATGTTTCATTTCATGTTTCATTTCATGATTCATTTCATGATTCATTTCATGTTTCATTTCATGTTTCATTTCGTGTTTCATTTCTCAGTTCATCCCAGTTTTTGTTTCTCTTTTGATTACTACAGAAGTTCTCCAAGAAATTCTGCATTTTTTTCATGTTCTTCTCGACAGGTTACCGTTTTTTTTCTTTCTTTTTATGAGTAAAAATGAAGAAGAAAGGAGTAAATATGAGAATATAGGTGTTATGCACTTATTTAGAATATATATGTATATTGATTGATTCATGTACATTCTTGTTTGGCCCTTCATTCATCATTGTTTTCCATATACATTCATGGTTTGTTTTCTACTACATACTGTGTGTTATTTGTATGCATTAAGTTGGCAACAGTATAATGAAAGTTAATTACAATTACATATAAAAACATCAAAACTTTAGCTCCTCAATATATTTCTATTTTTGCAATTATTTAATTAACCCCAAATATAACACACATGTGAATATATCTTCACTTCACTCACTATCTTTACTTCACAACTAATATACTCTATAACATTTTAAACCACAGAGATGTTTTTTATAGCAGGTTAACCTTTACATTTCAGTAGATGATGAAGATTAGATCATACAATATGTATTAGTTGTGGCACATTAATAATTTCGCAGTCGATAGGTTTAAATCCATGTTTCAACATTACTCTGAATTCACTGACATTTAGATTTGTAATCAAAACATGACCTGACGACTTTGAATTTAAAGATAACGTTACTATAAATGTCTATAGATTATCTGAATAAAAAAAGATGTTACATTATTCACAACCTTATAATACCAATCGACAGCATTTGAATGTCAGACCTCTTTTTACCATTTTAAAAAGACAATTGCCACCGTCCAATGGTCATAGCTTCTAAAATTTATGTAAAGAATCTCAATAATGACGATAGCATTCACCTACCGTCCCAGCCGTTAATATCACGACTAATAAAGTCAGCTTTTATTGCTAGTCCTAAAAGTCATATTCATAGATAAGGCTACTCCTTCCTACTCACTTTAACGTGAATCCGATTATCTTACATACCATTCGAAGGGATTTAAAACAACCTGGAATTATTAAGCTCATTCAATTAAATTCATTTTACCGGTTCGCTATAGGACATTATACTTCTGAACAAGTTGTATGGATTTGGAACCTACATTTCGATACTTTATGTTACTGTAATTCACATACACTGAGGAGAGATATATTGTGTGAATGTTCTTCACCGTAAGAGTTCATCCCTAGTGGAATATTATTTGTATTGACTGTAAATAGATATTGTATGAATGTTCTTCACCGTAAGAGTTCATCCCCAGTGGAATATTATTTGTATTGACTGTAAATAGATATTGTATGAATGTTCTTCACCGTAAGAGTTCATCCCCAGTGGAATATTATTTGTATTGACTGTAAATAGATATTGTATGAATGTTCTTCACCGTAATAGTTCATCCCTAGTGGAATATTATTTGTATTGACTGTAAATAGATATTGTATGAATGTTCTTCACCGTAAGAGTTCATCCCCAGTGGAATATTATTTGTATTGACTGTAAATAGATATTGTATGAATGTTCTTCACCGTAAGAGTTCATCCCCAGTGGAATATTATTTGTATTGACTGTAAATAGATATTGTGTGAATGTTCTTCACCGTAAGAGTTCATCCCCAGTGGAATATTATTTGTATTGACTGTAAATAGATATTGTATGAATGTTCTTCACCGTAAGAGTTCATCCCTAGAGGAATATTATTTGTATTGACTGTAAATAGATATTGTATGAATGTTCTTCACCGTAAGAGTTCATCCCTAGTGGAATATTATTTGTATTGACTGTAAATAGATATTGTATGAATGTTCTTCACCGTAAGAGTTCATCCCTAGAGGAATATTATTTGTATTGACTGTAAATAGATATTGTATGAATGTTCTTCACCGTAAGAGTTCATCCCTAGTGGAATATTATTTGTATTGACTGTAAATAGATATTGTGTGAATGTTCTTCACCGTAAGAGTTCATCCCAAGTGGAATATTATTTGTATTGACTGTAAATAGATATTGTATGAATGTTCTTCACCGTGAGAGTTCATCCTTAGTGGAATATTATTTGTATTGACTGTAAATATATATTGTGTGAATGTTCTTCACCGTAAGAGTTCATCCCTAGTGGAATATTATTTGTATTGACTGTAAATAGATATTGTATGAATGTTCTTCACCGTAAGAGTTCATCCCTAGTGGAATATTATTTGTATTGACTGTAAATAGATATTGTATGAATGTTCTTCACCGTAAGAGTTCATCCCTAGTGGAATATTATTTGTATTGACTGTAAATAGATATTGTATGAATGTTCTTCACCGTAAGAGTTCATCCCTAGTGGAATATTATTTGTATTGACTGTAAATAGATATTGTATGAATGTTCTTCACCGTAAGAGTTCATCCCTAGTGGAATATTATTTGTATTGACTGTAAATAGATACTGTATGAATGTTCTTCACCGTAATAGTTCATCCCTAGTGGAATATTATTTGTATTGACTGTAAATATATATTGTGTGAATGTTCTTCACCGTAAGAGTTCATCCCTAGTGGAATATTATTTGTATTGACTGTAAATAGATATTGTATGAATGTTCTTCACCGTAAGAGTTCATCCCTAGTGGAATATTATTTGTATTGACTGTAAATAGATATTGTATGAATGTTCTTCACCGTAAGAGTTCATCCCTAGTGGAATATTATTTGTATTGACTGTAAATATATATTGTGTGAATGTTCTTCACCGTAAGAGATCATCCCTAGTGGAATATTATTTGTATTGACTGTAAATAGATATTGTATGAATGTTCTTCACCGTAAGAGTTCATCCCTAGTGGAATATTATTTGTATTGACTGTAAATAGATATTGTATGAATGTTCTTCACCGTAAGAGTTCATCCCTAGTGGAATATTATTTGTATTGACTGTAAATAGATATTGTATGAATGTTCTTCACCGTAAGAGTTCATCCCTAGTGGAATATTATTTGTATTGACAGTAAATATATATTGTGTGAATGTTCTTCACCGTAAGAGATCATCACTAGTGGAATATTATTTGTATTGACTGTAAATAGATATTGTGTGAATGTTCTTCACCGTAAGAGTTCATCCCTAGTGGAATATTATTTGTATTGACTGTAAATATATATTGTGTGAATGTTCTTCACCGTAAGAGTTCATCCCTAGTGGAATATTATTTGTATTGACTGTAAATAGATATTGTATGAATGTTCTTCACCGTAAGAGTTCATCCCTAGTGGAATATTATTTGTATTGACTGTAAATAGATATTGTATGAATGTTCTTCACCGTAAGAGTTCATCCCTAGTGGAATATTATTTGTATTGACTGTAAATAGATATTGTATGAATGTTCTTCACCGTAAGAGTTCATCCCTAGTGGAATATTATTTGTATTGACTGTAAATAGATATTGTATGAATGTTCTTCACCGTAAGAGTTCATCCCTAGTGGAATATTATTTGTATTGACTGTAAATAGATATTGTATGAATGTTCTTCACCGTAAGAGTTCATCCCCAGTGGAATATTATTTGTATTGACTGTAAATAGATATTGTATGAATGTTCTTCACCGTAAGAGTTCATCCCCAGTGGAATATTATTTGTATTGACTGTAAATAGATATTGTATGAATGTTCTTCACCGTAAGAGTTCATCCCTAGTGGAATATTATCTGTATTGACTGTAAATAGATATTGTATGAATGTTCTTCACCGTGAGAGTTCATCCCTAGTGGAATATTATTTGTATTGACTGTAAATAGATATTGTATGAATGTTCTTCACCGTAAGAGTTCATCCCTAGTGGAATATTATTTGTATTGACTGTAAATAGATATTGTATGAATGTTCTTCACCGTAAGAGTTCATCCCTAGTGGAATATTATTTGTATTGACTGTAAATAGATATTGTATGAATGTTCTTCACCGTAAGAGTTCATCCCTAGTGGAATATTATTTGTATTGACTGTAAATAGATATTGTGTGAATGTTCTTCACCGTAAGAGTTCATCCCAAGTGGAATATTATTTGTATTGACTGTAAATAGATATTGTATGAATGTTCTTCACCGTGAGAGTTCATCCTTAGTGGAATATTATTTGTATTGACTGTAAATAGATATTGTGTGAATGTTCTTCACCGTAAGAGTTCATCCCTAGTGGAATATTATTTGTATTGACTGTATATAGATATTGTATGAATGTTCTTCACCGTAAGAGTTCATCCCTAGTGGAATATTATTTGTATTGACTGTAAATAGATATTGTGTGAATGTTCTTCACCGTAAGAGTTCATCCCTAGTGGAATATTATTTGTATTGACTGTAAATAGATATTGTGTGAATGTTCTTCACCGTAAGAGTTCATCCCTAGTGGAATATTATTTGTATTGACTGTAAATAGATATTGTATGAATGTTCTTCACCGTAAGAGTTCATCCCTAGTGGAATATTATTTGTATTGACTGTAAATAGATATTGTGTGAATGTTCTTCACCGTAAGAGTTCATCCCTAGTGGAATATTATTTGTATTGACTGTAAATAGATATTGTATGAATGTTCTTCACCGTAAGAGTTCATCCCTAGTGGAATATTATTTGTATTGACTGTAAATAGATATTGTGTGAATGTTCTTCACCGTAAGAGTTCATCCCTAGTGGAATATTATTTGTATTGACTGTAAATATATATTGTGTGAATGTTCTTCACCGTAAGAGATCATCACTAGTGGAATATCATTTGTATTGACTGTAAATAGATATTGTATGAATGTTCTTCACCGTAAGAGTTCATCCCTAGTGGAATATTATTTGTATTGACTGTAAATAGATATTGTATGAATGTTCTTCACCGTAAGAGTTCATCCCTAGTGGAATATTATTTGTATTGACTGTAAATAGATATTGTATGAATGTTCTTCACCGTAAGAGTTCATCCCTAGTGGAATATTATTTGTATTTACTGTAAATAGATATTGTGTGAATGTTCTTCACCGTAAGAGTTCATCCCTAGTGGAATATTATTTGTATTGACAGTAAATATATATTGTGTGAATGTTCTTCACCGTAAGAGATCATCACTAGTGGAATATTATTTGTATTGACTGTAAATAGATATTGTGTGAATGTTCTTCACCGTAAGAGTTCATCCCTAGTGGAATATTATTTGTATTGACTGTAAATATATATTGTGTGAATGTTCTTCACCGTAAGAGATCATCACTAGTGGAATATTATTTGTATTGACTGTAAATAGATATTGTATGAATGTTCTTCACCGTAAGAGTTCATCCCTAGTGGAATATTATTTGTATTGACTGTAAATAGATATTGTATGAATGTTCTTCACCGTAAGAGTTCATCCCTAGTGGAATATTATTTGTATTGACTGTAAATAGATATTGTATGAATGTTCTTCACCGTAAGAGTTCATCCCTAGTGGAATATTATTTGTATTGACTGTAAATAGATATTGTATGAATGTTCTTCACCGTAAGAGTTCATCCCTAGTGGAATATTATTTGTATTGACTGTAAATAGATATTGTATGAATGTTCTTCACCGTAAGAGTTCATCCCTAGTGGAATATTATTTGTATTGACTGTAAATAGATATTGTATGAATGTTCTTCACCGTAAGAGTTCATCCCTAGAGGAATATTATTTGTATTGACTGTAAATAGATATTGTATGAATGTTCTTCACCGTAAGAGTTCATCCCTAGTGGAATATTATTTGTATTGACTGTAAATAGATATTGTGTGAATGTTCTTCACCGTAAGAGTTCATCCCAAGTGGAATATTATTTGTATTGACTGTAAATAGATATTGTATGAATGTTCTTCACCGTGAGAGTTCATCCTTAGTGGAATATTATTTGTATTGACTGTAAATAGATATTGTGTGAATGTTCTTCACCGTAAGAGTTCATCCCTAGTGGAATATTATTTGTATTGACTGTAAATAGATATTGTGTGAATGTTCTTCACCGTAAGAGTTCATCCCTAGTGGAATATTATTTGTATTGACTGTAAATAGATACTGTATGAATGTTCTTCACCGTAATAGTTCATCCCTAGTGGAATATTATTTGTATTGACTGTAAATAGATATTGTATGAATGTTCTTCACCGTAAGAGTTCATCCCTAGTGGAATATTATTTGTATTGACTGTAAATAGATATTGTGTGAATGTTCTTCACCGTAAGAGTTCATCCCTAGTGGAATATTATTTGTATTGACTGTAAATATATATTGTGTGAATGTTCTTCACCGTAAGAGATCATCACTAGTGGAATATCATTTGTATTGACTGTAAATAGATATTGTATGAATGTTCTTCACCGTAAGAGTTCATCCCTAGTGGAATATTATTTGTATTGACTGTAAATAGATATTGTATGAATTTTCTTCACCGTAAGAGTTCATCCCTAGTGGAATATTATTTGTATTGACTGTAAATAGATATTGTATGAATGTTCTTCACCGTAAGAGTTCATCCCTAGTGGAATATTATTTGTATTTACTGTAAATAGATATTGTGTGAATGTTCTTCACCGTAAGAGTTCATCCCTAGTGGAATATTATTTGTATTGACAGTAAATATATATTGTGTGAATGTTCTTCACCGTAAGAGATCATCACTAGTGGAATATTATTTGTATTGACTGTAAATAGATATTGTGTGAATGTTCTTCACCGTAAGAGATCATCCCTAGTGGAATATTATTTGTATTGACTGTAAATATATATTGTGTGAATGTTCTTCACCGTAAGAGATCATCACTAGTGGAATATTATTTGTATTGACTGTAAATAGATATTGTATGAATGTTCTTCACCGTAAGAGTTCATCCCTAGTGGAATATTATTTGTATTGACTGTAAATAGATATTGTATGAATGTTCTTCACCGTAAGAGTTCATCCCTAGTGGAATATTATTTGTATTGACTGTAAATAGATATTGTATGAATGTTCTTCACCGTAAGAGTTCATCCCTAGTGGAATATTATTTGTATTGACTGTAAATAGATATTGTATGAATGTTCTTCACCGTAAGAGTTCATCCCTAGTGGAATATTATTTGTATTGACTGTAAATAGATATTGTATGAATGTTCTTCACCGTAAGAGTTCATCCCTAGTGGAATATTATTTGTATTGACTGTAAATAGATATTGTGTGAATGTTCTTCACCGTAAGAGTTCATCCCCAGTGGAATATTATTTGTATTGAATGTAAATAGATATTGTATGAATGTTCTTCACCGTAAGAGTTCATCCCCAGTGGAATATTATTTGTATTGACTGTAAATAGATATTGTATGAATGTTCTTCACCGTAAGAGTTCATCCCTAGTGGAATATTATCTGTATTGACTGTAAATAGATATTGTATGAATGTTCTTCACCGTGAGAGTTCATCCCTAGTGGAATATTATTTGTATTGACTGTAAATAGATATTGTATGAATGTTCTTCACCGTAAGAGTTCATCCCTAGTGGAATATTATTTGTATTGACTGTAAATAGATATTGTATGAATGTTCTTCACCGTAAGAGTTCATCCCTAGTGGAATATTATTTGTATTGACTGTAAATAGATATTGTGTGAATGTTCTTCACCGTAAGAGTTCATCCCAAGTGGAATATTATTTGTATTGACTGTAAATAGATATTGTATGAATGTTCTTCACCGTGAGAGTTCATCCTTAGTGGAATATTATTTGTATTGACTGTAAATAGATATTGTGTGAATGTTCTTCACCGTAAGAGTTCATCCCTAGTGGAATATTATTTGTATTGACTGTAAATAGATATTGTATGAATGTTCTTCACCGTAAGAGTTCATCCCTAGTGGAATATTATTTGTATTGACTGTAAATAGATATTGTATGAATGTTCTTCACCGTAAGAGTTCATCCCTAGTGGAATATTATTTGTATTGACTGTAAATAGATATTGTATGAATGTTCTTCACCGTAATAGTTCATCCTTAGTGGAATATTATTTGTATTGACTGTAAATAGATATTGTATGAATGTTCTTCACCGTGAGAGTTCATCCTTAGTGGAATATTATTTGTATTGACTGTAAATAGATATTGTATGAATGTTCTTCACCGTAAGAGTTCATCCCTAGTGGAATATTATTTGTATTGACTGTAAATAGATATTGTATGAATGTTCTTCACCGTAAGAGTTCATCCCTAGTGGAATATTATTTGTATTGACTGTAAATAGATACTGTATGAATGTTCTTCACCGTAAGAGTTCATCCCTAGTGGAATATTATTTGTATTGACTGTAAATAGATATTGTATGAATGTTCTTCACCGTAAGAGTTCATCCCTAGTGGAATATTATTTGTATTGACTGTAAATAGATATTGTATGAATGTTCTTCACCGTAAGAGTTCATCCCTAGTGGAATATTATTTGTATTGACTGTAAATAGATACTGTATGAATGTTCTTCACCGTAATAGTTCATCCCTAGTGGAATATTATTTGTATTGACTGTAAATAGATATTGTATGAATGTTCTTCACCGTAAGAGTTCATCCCTAGTGGAATATTATTTGTATTGACTGTAAATAGATATTGTGTGAATGTTCTTCACCGTAAGAGTTCATCCCTAGTGGAATATTATTTGTATTGACAGTAAATATATATTGTGTGAATGTTCTTCACCGTAAGAGATCATCACTAGTGGAATATTATTTGTATTGACTGTAAATAGATATTGTGTGAATGTTCTTCACCGTAAGAGTTCATCCCTAGTGGAATATTATTTGTATTGACTGTAAATATATATTGTGTGAATGTTCTTCACCGTAAGAGATCATCACTAGTGGAATATTATTTGTATTGACTGTAAATAGATATTGTGTGAATGTTCTTCACCGTAAGAGTTCATCCCTAGTGGAATATTATTTGTATTGACTGTAAATATATATTGTGTGAATGTTCTTCACCGTAAGAGATCATCACTAGTGGAATATCATTTGTATTGACTGTAAATAGATATTGTATGAATGTTCTTCACCGTAAGAGTTCATCCCTAGTGGAATATTATTTGTATTGACTGTAAATAGATATTGTATGAATGTTCTTCACCGTAAGAGTTCATCCCTAGTGGAATATTATTTGTATTGACTGTAAATAGATATTGTATGAATGTTCTTCACCGTAAGAGTTCATCCCTAGTGGAATATTATTTGTATTGACTGTAAATAGATATTGTATGAATGTTCTTCACCGTAAGAGTTCATCCCTAGTGGAATATTATTTGTATTGACTGTAAATAGATATTGTATGAATGTTCTTCACCGTAAGAGTTCATCCCTAGTGGAATATTATTTGTATTGACTGTAAATAGATATTGTGTGAATGTTCTTCACCGTAAGAGTTCATCCCCAGTGGAATATTATTTGTATTGAATGTAAATAGATATTGTATGAATGTTCTTCACCGTAAGAGTTCATCCCCAGTGGAATATTATTTGTATTGACTGTAAATAGATATTGTATGAATGTTCTTCACCGTAAGAGTTCATCCCTAGTGGAATATTATCTGTATTGACTGTAAATAGATATTGTATGAATGTTCTTCACCGTGAGAGTTCATCCCTAGTGGAATATTATTTGTATTGACTGTAAATAGATATTGTATGAATGTTCTTCACCGTAAGAGTTCATCCCTAGTGGAATATTATTTGTATTGACTGTAAATAGATATTGTATGAATGTTCTTCACCGTAAGAGTTCATCCCTAGTGGAATATTATTTGTATTGACTGTAAATAGATATTGTATGAATGTTCTTCACCGTAAGAGTTCATCCCTAGTGGAATATTATTTGTATTGACTGTAAATAGATATTGTGTGAATGTTCTTCACCGTAAGAGTTCATCCCAAGTGGAATATTATTTGTATTGACTGTAAATAGATATTGTATGAATGTTCTTCACCGTGAGAGTTCATCCTTAGTGGAATATTATTTGTATTGACTGTAAATAGATATTGTGTGAATGTTCTTCACCGTAAGAGTTCATCCCTAGTGGAATATTATTTGTATTGACTGTAAATAGATATTGTATGAATGTTCTTCACCGTAAGAGTTCATCCCTAGTGGAATATTATTTGTATTGACTGTAAATAGATATTGTGTGAATGTTCTTCACCGTAAGAGTTCATCCTTAGTGGAATATTATTTGTATTGACTGTAAATAGATACTGTATGAATGTTCTTCACCGTAATAGTTCATCCCTAGTGGAATATTATTTGTATTGACTGTAAATAGATACTGTATGAATGTTCTTCACCGTAATAGTTCATCCCTAGTGGAATATTATTTGTATTGACTGTAAATAGATATTGTATGAATGTTCTTCACCGTAAGAGTTCATCCCTAGTGGAATATTATTTGTATTGACTGTAAATAGATATTGTGTGAATGTTCTTCACCGTAAGAGTTCATCCCTAGTGGAATATTATTTGTATTGACTGTAAATATATATTGTGTGAATGTTCTTCACCGTAAGAGTTCATCCCCAGTGGAATATTATTTGTATTGACTGTAAATAGATATTGTGTGAATGTTCTTCACCGTAAGAGTTCATCCCTAGTGGAATATTATTTGTATTTACTGTAAATAGATATTGTGTGAATGTTCTTCACCGTAAGAGTTCATCCCTAGTGGAATATTATTTGTATTGACTGTAAATAGATATTGTGTGAATGTTCTTCACCGTAAGAGTTCATCCCCAGTGGAATATTATTTGTATTGACTGTAAATAGATATTGTGTGAATGTTCTTCACCGTAAGAGTTCATCCCCAGTGGAATATTATTTGTATTGACTGTAAATAGATATTGTGTGAATGTTCTTCACCGTAAGAGTTCATCCCTAGTGGAATATTATTTGTATTGACTGTAAATATATATTGTGTGAATGTTCTTCACCGTAAGAGTTCATCCCTAGTGGAATATTATTTGTATTGACAGTAAATATATATTGTGTGAATGTTCTTCACCGTAAGAGATCATCACTAGTGGAATATTATTTGTATTGACTGTAAATAGATATTGTATGAATGTTCTTCACCGTAAGAGTTCATCCCTAGTGGAATATTATTTGTATTGACTGTAAATAGATATTGTGTGAATGTTCTTCACCGTAAGAGTTCATCCCCAGTGGAATATTATTTGTATTGACTGTAAATAGATATTGTATGAATGTTCTTCACCGTAAGAGTTCATCCCCAGTGGAATATTATTTGTATTGACTGTAAATAGATATTGTATGAATGTTCTTCACCGTAAGAGTTCATCCCTAGTGGAATATTATCTGTATTGACTGTAAATAGATATTGTATGAATGTGCTTCACCGTGAGAGTTCATCCCTAGTGGAATATTATTTGTATTGACTGTAAATAGATATTGTATGAATGTTCTTCACCGTAAGAGTTCATCCCTAGTGGAATATTATTTGTATTGACTGTAAATAGATATTGTATGAATGTTCTTCACCGTAAGAGTTCATCCCTAGTGGAATATTATTTGTATTGACTGTAAATAGATATTGTATGAATGTTCTTCACCGTAAGAGTTCATCCCTAGTGGAATATTATTTGTATTGACTGTAAATAGATATTGTGTGAATGTTCTTCACCGTAAGAGTTCATCCCAAGTGGAATATTATTTGTATTGACTGTAAATAGATATTGTATGAATGTTCTTCACCGTGAGAGTTCATCCTTAGTGGAATATTATTTGTATTGACTGTAAATAGATATTGTGTGAATGTTCTTCACCGTAAGAGTTCATCCCTAGTGGAATATTATTTGTATTGACTGTAAATAGATATTGTATGAATGTTCTTCACCGTAAGAGTTCATCCCTAGTGGAATATTATTCGTATTGACTGTAAATAGATATTGTGTGAATGTTCTTCACCGTAAGAGTTCATCCCTAGTGGAATATTATTTGTATTGACTGTAAATAGATACTGTATGAATGTTCTTCACCGTAATAGTTCATCCCTAGTGGAATATTATTTGTATTGACTGTAAATAGATATTGTATGAATGTTCTTCACCGTAAGAGTTCATCCCTAGTGGAATATTATTTGTATTGACTGTAAATAGATATTGTGTGAATGTTCTTCACCGTAAGAGTTCATCCCTAGTGGAATATTATTTGTATTGACTGTAAATATATATTGTGTGAATGTTCTTCACCGTAAGAGATCATCACTAGTGGAATATTATTTGTATTGACTGTAAATAGATATTGTGTGAATGTTCTTCACCGTAAGAGATCATCACTAGTGGAATATCATTTGTATTGACTGTAAATAGATATTGTATGAATGTTCTTCACCGTAAGAGTTCATCCCTAGTGGAATATTATTTGTATTGACTGTAAATAGATATTGTATGAATGTTCTTCACCGTAAGAGTTCATCCCTAGTGGAATATTATTTGTATTGACTGTAAATAGATATTGTATGAATGTTCTTCACCGTAAGAGTTCATCCCTAGTGGAATATTATTTGTATTTACTGTAAATAGATATTGTGTGAATGTTCTTCACCGTAAGAGTTCATCCATAGTGGAATATTATTTGTATTGACAGTAAATATATATTGTGTGAATGTTCTTCACCGTAAGAGATCATCACTAGTGGAATATTATTTGTATTGACTGTAAATAGATATTGTGTGAATGTTCTTCACCGTAAGAGTTCATCCCTAGTGGAATATTATTTGTATTGACTGTAAATATATATTGTGTGAATGTTCTTCACCGTAAGAGATCATCACTAGTGGAATATTATTTGTATTGACTGTAAATAGATATTGTATGAATGTTCTTCACCGTAAGAGTTCATCCCTAGTGGAATATTATTTGTATTGACTGTAAATAGATATTGTATGAATGTTCTTCACCGTAAGAGTTCATCCCTAGTGGAATATTATTTGTATTGACTGTAAATAGATATTGTATGAATGTTCTTCACCGTAAGAGTTCATCCCTAGTGGAATATTATTTGTATTGACTGTAAATAGATATTGTATGAATGTTCTTCACTGTAAGAGTTCATCCCTAGTGGAATATTATTTGTATTGACTGTAAATAGATATTGTATGAATGTTCTTCACCGTAAGAGTTCATCCCTAGTGGAATATTATTTGTATTGACTGTAAATAGATATTGTATGAATGTTCTTCACCGTAAGAGTTCATCCCTAGAGGAATATTATTTGTATTGACTGTAAATAGATATTGTATGAATGTTCTTCACCGTATGAGTTCATCCCTAGTGGAATATTATTTGTATTGACTGTAAATAGATATTGTGTGAATGTTCTTCACCGTAAGAGTTCATCCCAAGTGGAATATTATTTGTATTGACTGTAAATAGATATTGTATGAATGTTCTTCACCGTGAGAGTTCATCCTTAGTGGAATATTATTTGTATTGACTGTAAATAGATATTGTGTGAATGTTCTTCACCGTAAGAGTTCATCCCTAGTGGAATATTATTTGTATTGACTGTAAATAGATATTGTATGAATGTTCTTCACCGTAAGAGTTCATCCCCAGTGGAATATTATTTGTATTGACTGTAAATAGATATTGTGTGAATGTTCTTCACCGTAAGAGATCATCACTAGTGGAATATCATTTGTATTGACTGTAAATAGATATTGTGTGAATGTTCTTCACCGTAAGAGTTCATCCCTAGTGGAATATTATTTGTATTGACTGTAAATAGATATTGTATGAATGTTCTTCACCGTAAGAGTTCATCCCTAGTGGAATATTATTTGTATTGACTGTAAATAGATATTGTATGAATGTTCTTCACCGTAAGAGTTCATCCCTAGTGGAATATTATTTGTATTTACTGTAAATAGATATTGTGTGAATGTTCTTCACCGTAAGAGTTCATCCCTAGTGGAATATTATTTGTATTGACAGTAAATATATATTGTGTGAATGTTCTTCACCGTAAGAGATCATCACTAGTGGAATATTATTTGTATTGACTGTAAATAGATATTGTGTGAATGTTCTTCACCGTAAGAGTTCATCCCTAGTGGAATATTATTTGTATTGACTGTAAATATATATTGTGTGAATGTTCTTCACCGTAAGAGATCATCACTAGTGGAATATTATTTGTATTGACTGTAAATAGATATTGTATGAATGTTCTTCACCGTAAGAGTTCATCCCTAGTGGAATATTATTTGTATTGACTGTAAATAGATATTGTATGAATGTTCTTCACCGTAAGAGTTCATCCCTAGTGGAATATTATTTGTATTGACTGTAAATAGATATTGTATGAATGTTCTTCACCGTAAGAGTTCATCCCTAGTGGAATATTATTTGTATTGACTGTAAATAGATATTGTATGAATGTTCTTCACCGTAAGAGTTCATCCCTAGTGGAATATTATTTGTATTGACTGTAAATAGATATTGTATGAATGTTCTTCACCGCAAGAGTTCATCCCTAGTGGAATATTATTTGTATTGACTGTAAATAGATATTGTGTGAATGTTCTTCACCGTAAGAGTTCATCCCCAGTGGAATATTATTTGTATTGAATGTAAATAGATATTGTATGAATGTTCTTCACCGTGAGAGTTCATCCCTAGTGGAATATTATTTGTATTGACTGTAAATAGATATTGTATGAATGTTCTTCACCGTAAGAGTTCATCCCTAGTGGAATATTATTTGTATTGACTGTAAATAGATATTGTATGAATGTTCTTCACCGTAAGAGTTCATCCCTAGTGGAATATTATTTGTATTGACTGTAAATAGATATTGTATGAATGTTCTTCACCGTAAGAGTTCATCCCTAGTGGAATATTATTTGTATTGACTGTAAATAGATATTGTGTGAATGTTCTTCACCGTAAGAGTTCATCCCAAGTGGAATATTATTTGTATTGACTGTAAATAGATATTGTATGAATGTTCTTCACCGTGAGAGTTCATCCTTAGTGGAATATTATTTGTATTGACTGTAAATAGATATTGTGTGAATGTTCTTCACCGTAAGAGTTCATCCCTAGTGGAATATTATTTGTATTGACTGTAAATAGATATTGTATGAATGTTCTTCACCGTAAGAGTTCATCCCTAGTGGAATATTATTTGTATTGACTGTAAATAGATATTGTATGAATGTTCTTCACCGTAAGAGTTCATCCCTAGTGTAATATTATTTGTATTGACTGTAAATAGATATTGTATGAATGTTCTTCACCGTAAGAGTTCATCCCTAGTGGAATATTATTTGTATTGACTGTAAATAGATATTGTGTGAATGTTCTTCACCGTAAGAGTTCATCCCAAGTGGAATATTATTTGTATTGAATGTAAATAGATATTGTATGAATGTTCTTCACCGTAAGAGTTCATCCCCAGTGGAATATTATTTGTATTGACTGTAAATAGATATTGTATGAATGTTCTTCACCGTAAGAGTTCATCCCTAGTGGAATATTATCTGTATTGACTGTAAATAGATATTGTATGAATGTTCTTCACCGTGAGAGTTCATCCCTAGTGGAATATTATTTGTATTGACTGTAAATAGATATTGTATGAATGTTCTTCACCGTAAGAGTTCATCCCTAGTGGAATATTATTTGTATTGACTGTAAATAGATATTGTATGAATGTTCTTCACCGTAAGAGTTCATCCCTAGTGGAATATTATTTGTATTGACTGTAAATAGATATTGTGTGAATGTTCTTCACCGTAAGAGTTCATCCCAAGTGGAATATTATTTGTATTGACTGTAAATAGATATTGTATGAATGTTCTTCACCGTGAGAGTTCATCCTTAGTGGAATATTATTTGTATTGACTGTAAATAGATATTGTGTGAATGTTCTTCACCGTAAGAGTTCATCCCTAGTGGAATATTATTTGTATTGACTGTAAATAGATATTGTATGAATGTTCTTCACCGTAAGAGTTCATCCCTAGTGGAATATTATTTGTATTGACTGTAAATAGATATTGTGTGAATGTTCTTCACCGTAAGAGTTCATCCCTAGTGGAATATTATTTGTATTGACTGTAAATAGATACTGTATGAATGTTCTTCACCGTAATAGTTCATCCCTAGTGGAATATTATTTGTATTGACTGTAAATAGATATTGTATGAATGTTCTTCACCGTAAGAGTTCATCCCTAGTGGAATATTATTTGTATTGACTGTAAATAGATATTGTGTGAATGTTCTTCACCGTAAGAGTTCATCCCTAGTGGAATATTATTTGTATTGACTGTAAATATATATTGTGTGAATGTTCTTCACCGTAAGAGATCATCACTAGTGGAATATCATTTGTATTGACTGTAAATAGATATTGTATGAATGTTCTTCACCGTAAGAGTTCATCCCTAGTGGAATATTATTTGTATTGACTGTAAATAGATATTGTATGAATGTTCTTCACCGTAAGAGTTCATCCCTAGTGGAATATTATTTGTATTGACTGTAAATAGATATTGTATGAATGTTCTTCACCGTAAGAGTTCATCCCTAGTGGAATATTATTTGTATTTACTGTAAATAGATATTGTGTGAATGTTCTTCACCGTAAGAGTTCATCCCTAGTGGAATATTATTTGTATTGACAGTAAATATATATTGTGTGAATGTTCTTCACCGTAAGAGATCATCACTAGTGGAATATTATTTGTATTGACTGTAAATAGATATTGTATGAATGTTCTTCACCGTAAGAGTTCATCCCTAGTGGAATATTATTTGTATTGACTGTAAATAGATATTGTGTGAATGTTCTTCACCGTAAGAGTTCATCCCCAGTGGAATATTATTTGTATTGACTGTAAATAGATATTGTATGAATGTTCTTCACCGTAAGAGTTCATCCCCAGTGGAATATTATTTGTATTGACTGTAAATAGATATTGTATGAATGTTCTTCACCGTAAGAGTTCATCCCTAGTGGAATATTATCTGTATTGACTGTAAATAGATATTGTATGAATGTTCTTCACCGTGAGAGTTCATCCCTAGTGGAATATTATTTGTATTGACTGTAAATAGATATTGTATGAATGTTCTTCACCGTAAGAGTTCATCCCTAGTGGAATATTATTTGTATTGACTGTAAATAGATATTGTATGAATGTTCTTCACCGTAAGAGTTCATCCCTAGTGGAATATTATTTGTATTGACTGTAAATAGATATTGTATGAATGTTCTTCACCGTAAGAGTTCATCCCTAGTGGAATATTATTTGTATTGACTGTAAATAGATATTGTGTGAATGTTCTTCACCGTAAGAGTTCATCCCAAGTGGAATATTATTTGTATTGACTGTAAATAGATATTGTATGAATGTTCTTCACCGTGAGAGTTCATCCTTAGTGGAATATTATTTGTATTGACTGTAAATAGATATTGTGTGAATGTTCTTCACCGTAAGAGTTCATCCCTAGTGGAATATTATTTGTATTGACTGTATATAGATATTGTATGAATGTTCTTCACCGTAAGAGTTCATCCCTAGTGGAATATTATTTGTATTGACTGTAAATAGATATTGTGTGAATGTTCTTCACCGTAAGAGTTCATCCCAAGTGGAATATTATTTGTATTGACTGTAAATAGATACTGTATGAATGTTCTTCACCGTAATAGTTCATCCCTAGTGGAATATTATTTGTATTGACTGTAAATAGATATTGTATGAATGTTCTTCACCGTAAGAGTTCATCCCTAGTGGAATATTATTTGTATTGACTGTAAATAGATATTGTGTGAATGTTCTTCACCGTAAGAGTTCATCCCTAGTGGAATATTATTTGTATTGACTGTAAATATATATTGTGTGAATGTTCTTCACCGTAAGAGATCATCACTAGTGGAATATCATTTGTATTGAGTGTAAATAGATATTGTATGAATGTTCTTCACCGTAAGAGTTCATCCCTAGTGGAATATTATTTGTATTGACTGATAATAGATATTGTATGAATGTTCTTCACCGTAAGAGTTCATCCCTAGTGGAATATTATTTGTATTGACTGTAAATAGATATTGTATGAATGTTCTTCACCGTAAGAGTTCATCCCTAGTGGAATATTATTTGTATTTACTGTAAATAGATATTGTGTGAATGTTCTTCACCGTAAGAGTTCATCCCTAGTGGAATATTATTTGTATTGACAGTAAATATATATTGTGTGAATGTTCTTCACCGTAAGAGATCATCACTAGTGGAATATTATTTGTATTGACTGTAAATAGATATTGTGTGAATGTTCTTCACCGTAAGAGTTCATCCCTAGTGGAATATTATTTGTATTGACTGTAAATATATATTGTGTGAATGTTCTTCACCGTAAGAGATCATCACTAGTGGAATATTATTTGTATTGACTGTAAATAGATATTGTATGAATGTTCTTCACCGTAAGAGTTCATCCCTAGTGGAATATTATTTGTATTGACTGTAAATAGATATTGTATGAATGTTCTTCACCGTAAGAGTTCATCCCTAGTGGAATATTATTTGTATTGACTGTAAATAGATATTGTATGAATGTTCTTCACCGTAAGAGTTCATCCCTAGTGGAATATTATTTGTATTGACTGTAAATAGATATTGTATGAATGTTCTTCACCGTAAGAGTTCATCCCTAGTGGAATATTATTTGTATTGACTGTAAATAGATATTGTATGAATGTTCTTCACCGTAAGAGTTCATCCCTAGTGGAATATTATTTGTATTGACTGTAAATAGATATTGTATGAATGTTCTTCACCGTAAGAGTTCATCCCTAGTGGAATATTATTTGTATTGACTGTAATTAAATAGATATTGTATGAATGTTCTTCACCGTATGAGTTCATCCCTAGTGGAATATTATTTGTATTGACTGTAAATAGATATTGTGTGAATGTTCTTCACCGTAAGAGTTCATCCCAAGTGGAATATTATTTGTATTGACTGTAAATAGATATTGTATGAATGTTCTTCACCGTGAGAGTTCATCCTTAGTGGAATATTATTTGTATTGACTGTAAATAGATATTGTGTGAATGCTCTTCACCGTAAGAGTTCATCCCTAGTGGAATATTATTTGTATTGACTGTAAATAGATATTGTATGAATGTTCTTCACCGTAAGAGTTCATCCTTAGTGGAATATTATTTGTATTGACTGTAAATAGATATTGTGTGAATGCTCTTCACCGTAAGAGTTCATCCCTTGTGGAATATTATTTGTATTGACTGTAAATAGATATTGTATGAATGTTCTTCACCGTAAGAGTTCATCCCTAGTGGAATATTATTTGTATTGACTGTAAATAGATACTGTATGAATGTTCTTCACCGTAATAGTTCATCCCTAGTGGAATATTATTTGTATTGACTGTAAATAGATATTGTATGAATGTTCTTCACCGTAAGAGTTCATCCCTAGTGGAATATTATTTGTATTGACTGTAAATAGATATTGTGTGAATGTTCTTCACCGTAAGAGTTCATCCCTAGTGGAATATTATTTGTATTGACTGTAAATATATATTGTGTGAATGTTCTTCACCGTAAGAGATCATCACTAGTGGAATATCATTTGTATTGACTGTAAATAGATATTGTATGAATGTTCTTCACCGTAAGAGTTCATCCCTAGTGGAATATTATTTGTATTGACTGTAAATAGATATTGTATGAATGTTCTTCACCGTAAGAATTCATCCCTAGTGGAATATTATTAGTATTGACTGTAAATAGATATTGTATGAATGTTCTTCACCGTAAGAGTTCATCCCTAGTGGAATATTATTTGTATTTACTGTAAATAGATATTGTGTGAATGTTCTTCACCGTAAGAGTTCATCCCTAGTGGAATATTATTTGTATTGACAGTAAATATATATTGTGTGAATGTTCTTCACCGTAAGAGATCATCACTAGTGGAATATTATTTGTATTGACTGTAAATAGATATTGTGTGAATGTTCTTCACCGTAAGAGTTCATCCCTAGTGGAATATTATTTGTATTGACTGTAAATATATATTGTGTGAATGTTCTTCACCGTAAGAGATCATCACTAGTGGAATATTATTTGTATTGACTGTAAATAGATATTGTATGAATGTTCTTCACCGTAAGAGTTCATCCCTAGTGGAATATTATTTGTATTGACTGTAAATAGATATTGTATGAATGTTCTTCACCGTAAGAGTTCATCCCTAGTGGAATATTATTTGTATTGACTGTAAATAGATATTGTATGAATGTTCTTCACCGTAAGAGTTCATCCCTAGTGGAATATTATTTGTATTAAATGTAAATAGATATTGTATGAATGTTCTTCACCGTAAGAGTTCATCCCTAGTGGAATATTATTTGTATTGACTGTAAATAGATATTGTATGAATGTTCTTCACCGTAAGAGTTCATCCCTAGTGGAATATTATTTGTATTGACTGTAAATAGATATTGTGTGAATGTTCTTCACCGTAAGAGTTCATCCCCAGTGGAATATTATTTGTATTGAATGTAAATAGATATTGTATGAATGTTCTTCACCGTAAGAGTTCATCCCCAGTGGAATATTATTTGTATTGACTGTAAATAGATATTGTATGAATGTTCTTCACCGTAAGAGTTCATCCCTAGTGGAATATTATCTGTATTGACTGTAAATAGATATTGTATGAATGTTCTTCACCGTGAGAGTTCATCCCTAGTGGAATATTATTTGTATTGACTGTAAATAGATATTGTATGAATGTTCTTCACCGTAAGAGTTCATCCCTAGTGGAATATTATTTGTATTGACTGTAAATAGATATTGTATGAATGTTCTTCACCGTAAGAGTTCATCCCTAGTGGAATATTATTTGTATTGACTGTAAATAGATATTGTATGAATGTTCTTCACCGTAAGAGTTCATCCCTAGTGGAATATTATTTGTATTGACTGTAAATAGATATTGTGTGAATGTTCTTCACCGTAAGAGTTCATCCCAAGTGGAATATTATTTGTATTGACTGTAAATAGATATTGTATGAATGTTCTTCACCGTAAGAGTTCATCCTTAGTGGAATATTATTTGTATTGACTGTAAATAGATATTGTGTGAATGTTCTTCACCGTAAGAGTTCATCCCAAGTGGAATATTATTTGTATTGACTGTAAATAGATATTGTATGAATGTTCTTCACCGTGAGAGTTCATCCTTAGTGGAATATTATTTGTATTGACTGTAAATAGATATTGTGTGAATGTTCTTCACCGTAAGAGTTCATCCCTAGTGGAATATTATTTGTATTGACTGTAAATAGATATTGTATGAATGTTCTTCACCGTAAGAGTTCATCCCTAGTGGAATATTATTTGTATTGACTGTAAATAGATATTGTATGAATGTTCTTCACCGTAAGAGTTCATCCCTAGTGGAATATTATTTGTATTGACTGTAAATAGATATTGTATGAATGTTCTTCACCGTAAGAGTTCATCCCTAGTGGAATATTATTTGTATTGACTGTAAATAGATATTGTATGAATGTTCTTCACCGTAAGAGTTCATCCCTAGTGGAATATTATTTGTATTGACTGTAAATAGATATTGTGTGAATGTTCTTCACCGTAAGAGTTCATCCCTAGTGGAATATTATTTGTATTGACTGTAAATAGATATTGTATGAATGTTCTTCACCGTAAGAGTTCATCCCTAGTGGAATATTATTTGTATTTACTGTAAATAGATATTGTGTGAATGTTCTTCACCGTAAGAGTTCATCCCTAGTGGAATATTATTTGTATTGACAGTAAATATATATTGTGTGAATGTTCTTCACCGTAAGAGATCATCACTAGTGGAATATTATTTGTATTGACTGTAAATAGATATTGTATGAATGTTCTTCACCGTAAGAGTTCATCCCTAGTGGAATATTATTTGTATTGACTGTAAATAGATATTGTGTGAATGTTCTTCACCGTAAGAGTTCATCCCCAGTGGAATATTATTTGTATTGACTGTAAATAGATATTGTATGAATGTTCTTCACCGTAAGAGTTCATCCCCAGTGGAATATTATTTGTATTGACTGTAAATAGATATTGTATGAATGTTCTTCACCGTAAGAGTTCATCCCTAGTGGAATATTATCTGTATTGACTGTAAATAGATATTGTATGAATGTTCTTCACCGTGAGAGTTCATCCCTAGTGGAATATTATTTGTATTGACTGTAAATAGATATTGTATGAATGTTCTTCACCGTAAGAGTTCATCCCTAGTGGAATATTATTTGTATTGACTGTAAATAGATATTGTATGAATGTTCTTCACCGTAAGAGTTCATCCCTAGTGGAATATTATTTGTATTGACTGTAAATAGATATTGTATGAATGTTCTTCACCGTAAGAGTTCATCCCTAGTGGAATATTATTTGTATTGACTGTAAATAGATATTGTGTGAATGTTCTTCACCGTAAGAGTTCATCCCAAGTGGAATATTATTTGTATTGACTGTAAATAGATATTGTATGAATGTTCTTCACCGTGAGAGTTCATCCTTAGTGGAATATTATTTGTATTGACTGTAAATAGATATTGTGTGAATGTTCTTCACCGTAAGAGTTCATCCCTAGTGGAATATTATTTGTATTGACTGTATATAGATATTGTATGAATGTTCTTCACCGTAAGAGTTCATCCCTAGTGGAATATTATTTGTATTGACTGTAAATAGATATTGTGTGAATGTTCTTCACCGTAAGAGTTCATCCCAAGTGGAATATTATTTGTATTGACTGTAAATAGATACTGTATGAATGTTCTTCACCGTAATAGTTCATCCCTAGTGGAATATTATTTGTATTGACTGTAAATAGATATTGTATGAATGTTCTTCACCGTAAGAGTTCATCCCTAGTGGAATATTATTTGTATTGACTGTAAATAGATATTGTGTGAATGTTCTTCACCGTAAGAGTTCATCCCTAGTGGAATATTATTTGTATTGACTGTAAATATATATTGTGTGAATGTTCTTCACCGTAAGAGATCATCACTAGTGGAATATCATTTGTATTGACTGTAAATAGATATTGTATGAATGTTCTTCACCGTAAGAGTTCATCCCTAGTGGAATATTATTTGTATTGACTGTAAATAGATATTGTATGAATGTTCTTCACCGTAAGAGTTCATCCCTAGTGGAATATTATTTGTATTGACTGTAAATAGATATTGTATGAATGTTCTTCACCGTAAGAGTTCATCCCTAGTGGAATATTATTTGTATTTACTGTAAATAGATATTGTGTGAATGTTCTTCACCGTAAGAGTTCATCCCTAGTGGAATATTATTTGTATTGACAGTAAATATATATTGTGTGAATGTTCTTCACCGTAAGAGATCATCACTAGTGGAATATTATTTGTATTGACTGTAAATAGATATTGTGTGAATGTTCTTCACCGTAAGAGTTCATCCCTAGTGGAATATTATTTGTATTGACTGTAAATATATATTGTGTGAATGTTCTTCACCGTAAGAGATCATCACTAGTGGAATATTATTTGTATTGACTGTAAATAGATATTGTATGAATGTTCTTCACCGTAAGAGTTCATCCCTAGTGGAATATTATTTGTATTGACTGTAAATAGATATTGTATGAATGTTCTTCACCGTAAGAGTTCATCCCTAGTGGAATATTATTTGTATTGACTGTAAATAGATATTGTATGAATGTTCTTCACCGTAAGAGTTCATCCCTAGTGGAATATTATTTGTATTGACTGTAAATAGATATTGTATGAATGTTCTTCACCGTAAGAGTTCATCCCTAGTGGAATATTATTTGTATTGACTGTAAATAGATATTGTATGAATGTTCTTCACCGTAAGAGTTCATCCCTAGTGGAATATTATTTGTATTGACTGTAAATAGATATTGTATGAATGTTCTTCACCGTATGAGTTCATCCCTAGTGGAATATTATTTGTATTGACTGTAAATAGATATTGTGTGAATGTTCTTCACCGTAAGAGTTCATCCCAAGTGGAATATTATTTGTATTGACTGTAAATAGATATTGTATGAATGTTCTTCACCGTGAGAGTTCATCCTTAGTGGAATATTATTTGTATTGACTGTAAATAGATATTGTGTGAATGCTCTTCACCGTAAGAGTTCATCCCTAGTGGAATATTATTTGTATTGACTGTAAATAGATATTGTATGAATGTTCTTCACCGTAAGAGTTCATCCTTAGTGGAATATTATTTGTATTGACTGTAAATAGATATTGTGTGAATGCTCTTCACCGTAAGAGTTCATCCCTAGTGGAATATTATTTGTATTGACTGTAAATAGATATTGTATGAATGTTCTTCACCGTAAGAGTTCATCCCTAGTGGAATATTATTTGTATTGACTGTAAATAGATACTGTATGAATGTTCTTCACCGTAATAGTTCATCCCTAGTGGAATATTATTTGTATTGACTGTAAATAGATATTGTATGAATGTTCTTCACCGTAAGAGTTCATCCCTAGTGGAATATTATTTGTATTGACTGTAAATAGATATTGTGTGAATGTTCTTCACCGTAAGAGTTCATCCCTAGTGGAATATTATTTGTATTGACTGTAAATATATATTGTGTGAATGTTCTTCACCGTAAGAGATCATCACTAGTGGAATATCATTTGTATTGACTGTAAATAGATATTGTATGAATGTTCTTCACCGTAAGAGTTCATCCCTAGTGGAATATTATTTGTATTGACTGTAAATAGATATTGTATGAATGTTCTTCACCGTAAGAATTCATCCCTAGTGGAATATTATTAGTATTGACTGTAAATAGATATTGTATGAATGTTCTTCACCGTAAGAGTTCATCCCTAGTGGAATATTATTTGTATTTACTGTAAATAGATATTGTGTGAATGTTCTTCACCGTAAGAGTTCATCCCTAGTGGAATATTATTTGTATTGACAGTAAATATATATTGTGTGAATGTTCTTCACCGTAAGAGATCATCACTAGTGGAATATTATTTGTATTGACTGTAAATAGATATTGTGTGAATGTTCTTCACCGTAAGAGTTCATCCCTAGTGGAATATTATTTGTATTGACTGTAAATATATATTGTGTGAATGTTCTTCACCGTAAGAGATCATCACTAGTGGAATATTATTTGTATTGACTGTAAATAGATATTGTATGAATGTTCTTCACCGTAAGAGTTCATCCCTAGTGGAATATTATTTGTATTGACTGTAAATAGATATTGTATGAATGTTCTTCACCGTAAGAGTTCATCCCTAGTGGAATATTATTTGTATTGACTGTAAATAGATATTGTATGAATGTTCTTCACCGTAAGAGTTCATCCCTAGTGGAATATTATTTGTATTAAATGTAAATAGATATTGTATGAATGTTCTTCACCGTAAGAGTTTATCCCTAGTGGAATATTATTTGTATTGACTGTAAATAGATATTGTATGAATGTTCTTCACCGTAAGAGTTCATCCCTAGTGGAATATTATTTGTATTGACTGTAAATAGATATTGTGTGAATGTTCTTCACCGTAAGAGTTCATCCCCAGTGGAATATTATTTGTATTGAATGTAAATAGATATTGTATGAATGTTCTTCACCGTAAGAGTTCATCCCCAGTGGAATATTATTTGTATTGACTGTAAATAGATATTGTATGAATGTTCTTCACCGTAAGAGTTCATCCCTAGTGGAATATTATCTGTATTGACTGTAAATAGATATTGTATGAATGTTCTTCACCGTGAGAGTTCATCCCTAGTGGAATATTATTTGTATTGACTGTAAATAGATATTGTATGAATGTTCTTCACCGTAAGAGTTCATCCCTAGTGGAATATTATTTGTATTGACTGTAAATAGATATTGTATGAATGTTCTTCACCGTAAGAGTTCATCCCTAGTGGAATATTATTTGTATTGACTGTAAATAGATATTGTATGAATGTTCTTCACCGTAAGAGTTCATCCCTAGTGGAATATTATTTGTATTGACTGTAAATAGATATTGTGTGAATGTTCTTCACCGTAAGAGTTCATCCCAAGTGGAATATTATTTGTATTGACTGTAAATAGATATTGTATGAATGTTCTTCACCGTAAGAGTTCATCCTTAGTGGAATATTATTTGTATTGACTGTAAATAGATATTGTGTGAATGTTCTTCACCGTAAGAGTTCATCCCTAGTGGAATATTATTTGTATTGACTGTAAATAGATATTGTATGAATGTTCTTCACCGTGAGAGTTCATCCTTAGTGGAATATTATTTGTATTGACTGTAAATAGATATTGTGTGAATGTTCTTCACCGTAAGAGTTCATCCCTAGTGGAATATTATTTGTATTGACTGTAAATAGATATTGTATGAATGTTCTTCACCGTAAGAGTTCATCCCTAGTGGAATATTATTTGTATTGACTGTAAATAGATATTGTATGAATGTTCTTCACCGTAAGAGTTCATCCGTAGTGGAATATTATTTGTATTGACTGTAAATAGATATTGTGTGAATGTTCTTCACCGTAAGAGTTCATCCCTAGTGTAATATTATTTGTATTGACTGTAAATAGATACTGTATGAATGTTCTTCACCGTAATAGTTCATCCCTAGTGGAATATTATTTGTATTGACTGTAAATAGATATTGTATGAATGTTCTTCACCGTAAGAGTTCATCCCTAGTGGAATATTATTTGTATTGACTGTAAATAGATATTGTGTGAATGTTCTTCACCGTAAGAGTTCATCCCTAGTGGAATATTATTTGTATTGACTGTAAATATATATTGTGTGAATGTTCTTCACCGTAAGAGATCATCACTAGTGGAATATCATTTGTATTGACTGTAAATAGATATTGTATGAATGTTCTTCACCGTAAGAGTTCATCCCTAGTGGAATATTATTTGTATTGACTGTAAATAGATATTGTATGAATGTTCTTCACCGTAAGAGTTCATCCCTAGTGGAATATTATTTGTATTGACTGTAAATAGATATTGTATGAATGTTCTTCACCGTAAGAGTTCATCCCTAGTGGAATATTATTTGTATTTACTGTAAAAAGATATTGTGTGAATGTTCTTCACCGTAAGAGTTCATCCCTAGTGGAATATTATTTGTATTGACAGTAAATATATATTGTGTGAATGTTCTTCACCGTAAGAGATCATCACTAGTGGAATATTATTTGTATTGACTGTAAATAGATATTGTGTGAATGTTCTTCACCGTAAGAGTTCATCCCTAGTGGAATATTATTTGTATTGACTGTAAATATATATTGTGTGAATGTTCTTCACCGTAAGAGATCATCACTAGTGGAATATTATTTGTATTGACTGTAAATAGATATTGTATGAATGTTCTTCACCGTAAGAGTTCATCCCTAGTGGAATATTATTTGTATTGACTGTAAATAGATATTGTATGAATGTTCTTCACCGTAAGAGTTCATCCCTAGTGGAATATTATTTGTATTGACTGTAAATAGATATTTTATGAATGTTCTTCACCGTAAGAGTTCATCCCTAGTGGAATATTATTTGTATTGACTGTAAATAGATATTGTATGAATGTTCTTCACCGTGAGAGTTCATCCCTAGTGTAATATTATTTGTATTGACTGTAAATAGATATTGTATGAATGTTCTTCATCGTAAGAGTTCATCCGTAGTGGAATATTATTTGTATTGACTGTAAATAGATATTGTATGAATGTTCTTCACCGTAAGAGTTCATCCCTAGTGGAATATTATTTGTATTGACTGTAAATAGATATTGTATGAATGTTCTTCACCGTAAGAGTTCATCCCCAGTGGAATATTATTTGTATTGACAGTAAATAGATATTGTGTGAATGTTCTTCACCGTAAGAGTTCATCCCTAGTGGAATATTATTTGTATTGACTGTAAATAGATATTGTATGAATGTTCTTCACCGTAAGAGTTCATCCCTAGTGGAATATTATTTGTATTGACTGTAAATAGATATTGTATGAATGTTCTTCACCGTAAGAGTTCATCCCTAGTGTAATATTATTTGTATTGACTGTAAATAGATATTGTATGAATGTTCTTCACCGTAAGAGTTCATCCCTAGTGGAATATTATTTGTATTGACTGTAAATAGATATTGTATGAATGTTCTTCACCGTAAGAATTCATCCCTAGTGGAATATTATTTGTATTGACTGTAAATAGATATTGTGTGAATGTTCTTCACCGTAAGAGTTCATCCCCAGTGGAATATTATTTGTATTGACTGTAAATAGATATTGTATGAATGTTCTTCACCGTAAGAGTTCATCCCCAGTGGAATATTATTTGTATTGACTGTAAATAGATATTGTATGAATGTTCTTCACCGTAAGAGTTCATCCCTAGTGGAATATTATTTGTATTGACTGTAAATAGATATTGTATGAATGTTCTTCACCGTAAGAGTTCATCCCTAGTGTAATATTATTTGCATTGACTGTAAATAGATATTGTATGAATGTTCTTCACCGTAAGAGTTCATCCCTAGTGTAATATTATTTGTATTGACTGTAAATAGATATTGTATGAATGTTCTTCACCGTAAGAGTTCATCCCTAGTGTAATATTATTTGTATTGACTGTAAATAGATATTGTATGAATGTTCTTCACCGTAAGAGTTCATCCCTAGTGTAATATTATTTCTATTGACTGTAAATAGATATTGTATGAATGTTCTTCACCGTAAGAGTTCATCCCTAGTGTAATATTATTGTATTGACTGTAAATAGATATTGTATGAATGTTCTTCACCGTAAGAGTTCATCCCTAGTGTAATATTATTTGCATTGACTGTAAATAGATATTGTATGAATGTTCCTCACCGTAAGAGTTCATCCCTAGTGTAATATTATTTGTATTGACTGTAAATAGATATTGTATGAATGTTCTTCACCGTAAGAGTTCATCCCTAGTGTAATATTATTTGTATTGACTGTAAATAGATACTGCATGAATGTTCTTCACCGTAAGAGTTCATCCCCAGTGGAATATTATTTGTATTGACTGTAAATAGATATTGTATGAATGTTCTTCATCGTAAGAGTTCATCCCTAGTGGAATATTATTTGTATTGACTGTAAATAGATATTGTATGAATGTTCTTCATCGTAAGAGTTCATCCCTAGTGGAATATTATTTGTATTGACTGTAAATAGATATTGTATGAATGTTCTTCACCGTGAGAGTTCATCCCTAGTGTAATATTATTTGTATTGACTGTAAATAGATATTGTATGAATGTTCTTCACCGTAAGAGTTCATCCCTAGTGGAATATTATTTGTATTGACTGTAAATAGATATTGTATGAATGTTCTTCATCGTAAGAGTTCATCCGTAGTGGAATATTATTTGTATTGACTGTAAATAGATATTGTATGAATGTTCTTCACCGTAAGAGTTCATCCCTAGTGGAATATTATTTGTATTGACTGTAAATAGATATTGTATGAATGTTCTTCACCGTAAGAGTTCATCCCCAGTGGAATATTATTTGTATTGACAGTAAATAGATATTGTGTGAATGTTCTTCACCGTAAGAGTTCATCCCTAGTGGAATATTATTTGTATTGACTGTAAATAGATATTGTATGAATGTTCTTCACCGTAAGAGTTCATCCCTAGTGGAATATTATTTGTATTGACTGTAAATAGATATTGTATGAATGTTCTTCACCGTAAGAGTTCATCCCTAGTGTAATATTATTTGTATTGACTGTAAATAGATATTGTATGAATGTTCTTCATCGTAAGAGTTCATCCCTAGTGGAATATTATTTGTATTGACTGTAAATAGATATTGTATGAATGTTCTTCACCGTGAGAGTTCATCCCTAGTGTAATATTATTTGTATTGACTGTAAATAGATATTGTATGAATGTTCTTCACCGTAAGAGTTCATCCCTAGTGGAATATTATTTGTATTGACTGTAAATAGATATTGTATGAATGTTCTTCATCGTAAGAGTTCATCCCTAGTGGAATATTATTTGTATTGACTGTAAATAGATATTGTATGAATGTTCTTCACCGTAAGAGTTCATCCCTAGTGGAATATTATTTATATTGACTGTAAATAGATATTGTATGAATGTTCTTCACCGTAAGAGTTCATTTCCAGTGGAATATTATTTGTATTGACTGTAAATAGATATTGTGTGAATGTTCTTCACCGTAAGAGTTCCTCCCTAGTGGAATATTATTTGTATTGACTGTAAATAGATATTGTATGAATGTTCTTCACCGTAAGAGTTCATCCCTAGTGGAATATTATTTGTATTGACTGTAAATAGATATTGTATGAATGTTCTTCACCGTAAGAGTTCATCCCTAGTGGAATATTATTTGTATTGACTGTAAATAGATATTGTATGAATGTTATTCACCGTAAGAGTTCATCCCTAGTGGAATATTATTTGTATTGACTGTAAATAGATATTGTATGAATGTTATTCACCGTAAGAGTTCATCCCTAGTGTAATATTATTTGTATTGACTGTAAATAGATATTGTATGAATGTTCTTCACCGTAAGAGTTCATCCCTAGTGGAATATTATTTGTATTGACTGTAAATAGATACTGTATGAATGTTCTTCACCGTAAGAGTTCATCCCCAGTGGAATATTATTTGTATTGACTGTAAATAGATATTGTATGAATGTTCTTCACCGTAAGAGTTCATCCCCAGTGGAATATTATTTGTATTGACTGTAAATAGATATTGTATGAATGTTCTTCACCGTAAGAGTTCATCCCTAGTGGAATATTATTTGTATTGACTGTAAATAGATATTGTATGAATGTTCTTCACCGTAAGAGTTCATCCCTAGTGGAATATTATTTGTATTGACTGTAAATAGATACTGTATGAATGTTCTTCACCGTAAGAGTTCATCCCTAGTGGAATATTATTTGTATTGACTGTAAATCGATATTGTATGAATGTTCTTCACCGTAAGAGTTCATCCCTAGTGGAATATTATTTGTATTGACTGTAAATAGATATTGTATGAATGTTCTTCACCGTAAGAGTTCATCCCTAGTGGAATATTATTTGTATTGACTGTAAATAGATACTGTATGAATGTTCTTCACCGTAAGAGTTCATCCCTAGTGGAATATTATTTGTATTGACTGTAAATAGATATTGTATGAATGTTCTTCACCGTAAGAGTTCATCCCTAGTGGAATATTATTTGTATTGACTGTAAATAGATATTGTATGAATGTTCTTCACCGTAAGAGTTCATCCCTAGTGGAATATTATTTGTATTGACTGTAAATAGATACTGTATGAATGTTCTTCACCGTAAGAGTTCATCCCTAGTGGAATATTATTTGTATTGACTGTAAATAGATATTGTATGAATGTTCTTCACCGTAAGAGTTCATCCCTAGTGGAATATTATTTGTATTGACTGTAAATAGATACTGTATGAATGTTCTTCACCGTAAGAGTTCATCCCTAGTGGAATATTATTTGTATTGACTGTAAATAGATATTGTATGAATGTTCTTCACCGTAAGAGTTCATCCCTAGTGGAATATTATTTGTATTGACTGTAAATAGATATTGTATGAATGTTCTTCACCGTAAGAGTTCATCCCTAGTGGAATATTATTTGTATTGACTGTAAATAGATATTGTATGAATGTTCTTCACCGTGAGAGTTCATCCCCAGTGGAATATTATTTGTATTGACTGTAAATAGATATTGTATGAATGTTCTTCACCGTAAGAGTTCATCCCTAGTGGAATATTATTTGTATTGACTGTAAATAGATATTGTATGAATGTTCTTCACCGTAAGAGTTCATCCCTAGTGGAATATTATTTGTATTGACTGTAAATAGATACTGTATGAATGTTCTTCACCGTAAGAGTTCATCCCTAGTGGAATATTATTTGTATTGACTGTAAATAGATATTGTATGAATGTTCTTCACCGTAATTGAGTTCATCCCTAGTGGAATATTATTTGTATTGACTGTAAATAGATATTGTATGAATGTTCTTCACCGTAAGAGTTCATCCCTAGTGGAATATTATTTGTATTGACTGTAAATAGATATTGTATGAATGTTCTTCACCGTAAGAGTTCATCCCTATGTGTATTCATAACTCAAACTGCATCATGCATTTGTTTCTTAAAATTTAAATTTTTAAACTTCTTCTAATTGGAATTTCAAACTTCTTGGAATTGAAAATTTCAATCTTCTTGAAAAACTCTAATTATTCTCTAAATTTAATTATTTATTTAGACAGTCAATTAAGAACAACGCAGCACAGAACATCTTCCACAATTCCTGTACAAAAAAAAGACACCAAAATGACACGAAAAGACTGCTGCAACCCATCTCATGTCGTCACTTGACACCGAATAATGATCTCTGTATTCAAATACAGCCCTGGGATAAAGAAAAACTCTTATCTAAATCAAAATCTAAAGCGTGTCGAACAGGAAGAGGGTCTTCAGCCAACCAAGGAGGCAATGCTTCTTCTACATTGCCAATCTAGATTGTAATTGACCTATTAGGATAGTACAGATCTTCTGAACCATCTAATGACTATCCCTAGCAGTGTAAATGAACTATTAGGATAGTACAGATCTTCTGAACCATCTAATGACTATCCCTAGCAGTGTAAATGAACTATTAGGATAGTACAGATCTTCTGAACCATCTAATGACTATCCCTAGCAGTGTAAATGAACCATTAGGATAGTACATATCTTCTGAACCATGTAATGACTATCCCTAGCAGTGTAAATGAACTATTAGGATAGTACAGATCTTCTGAACCATCTAATGACTATCCCTAGCAGTGTAAATGAACTATTAGGATAGTATAGATCTTCTGAACCATGTAATGACTATCCCTAGCAGTGTAAATGAACTATTAGGATAGTATAGATCTTCTGAACCATCTAATGACTATCCCTAGCAGTGTAAATGAACTATTAGGATAGTATAGATCTTCTGAACCATGTAATGACTAACCCTAGCAGTGTAAATGAACTATTAGGATAGTACAGATCTTCTGAACCATGTAATGACTATCCCTAGCAGTGTAAATGACCTATTAAGATAGTACAGATCTTCTGAACCATCTAATGACTATCCCTAGCAGTGTAAATGAACTATTAGGATAGTATAGATCTTCTGAACCATCTAATGACTATCCCTAGCAGTGTAAATGAACTATTAGGATAGTATAGATCTTCTGAACCATGTAATGACTATCCCTAGCAGTGTAAATGAACTATTAGGATAGTAAAGATCTTCTGAACCATCTAATGACTATCTCTAGCAGTGTAAATGAACTATTAGGATAGTATAGATCTTCTGAACCATGTAATGACTATCCCTAGCAGTGTAAATGAACTATTAGGATAGTATAGATCTTCTGAACCATGTAATGACTATCCCTAGCAGTGTAAATGAACTATTAGGATAGTATAGATCTTCTGAACCATCTAATGACTATCCCTAGCAGTTTAAATGAACTATTAGGATAGTATAGATCTTCTGAACCATGTAATGACTATCCCTAGCTGTGTAAATGAACTATTAGGATAGTATAGATCTTCTGAACCATCTAATGACTATCCCTAGCAGTGTAAATGAACTATTAGGATAGTATAGATCTTCTGAACCATGTAATGACTATCCCTAGCAGTGTAAATGAACTATTAGGATAGTACAGATCTTCTGAACCATCTAATGACTATCCCTAGCAGTGTAAATGAACTATTAGGATAGTATAGATCTTCTGAACCATGTAATGACTATCCCTAGCAGTGTAAATGAACTATTAGGATAGTATAGATCTTCTGAACCATCTAATGACTATCCCTAGCAGTGTAAATGAACTATTAGGATAGTATAGATCTTCTGAACCATGTAATGACTAACCCTAGCAGTGTAAATGAACTATTAGGATAGTACAGATCTTCTGAACCATGTAATGACTATCCCTAGCAGTGTAAATGACCTATTAGGATAGTACAGATCTTCTGAACCATCTAATGACTATCCCTAGCAGTGTAAATGAACTATTAGGATAGTATAGATCTTCTGAACCATCTAATGACTATTCCTGGCAGTGTAAATGAACTATTAGGATAGTATAGATCTTCTGAACCATGTAATGACTATCCCTAGCAGTGTAAATGAACTATTAGGATAGTATAGATCTTCTGAACCATCTAATGACTATCCCTAGCAGTGTAAATGAACTATTAGGATAGTATAGATCTTCTGAACCATGTAATGACTATCCCTAGCAGTGTAAATGAACTATTAGGATAGTATAGATCTTCTGAACCATGTAATGACTATCCATAGCAGTGTAAATGAACTATTAGGATAGTATAGATCTTCTGAACCATCTAATGACTATCCCTAGCAGTGTAAATGAACTATTAGGATAGTATAGATCTTCTGAACCATGTAATGACTATCCCTAGCAGTGTAAATGAACTATTAGGATAGTATAGATCTTCTGAACCATGTAATGACTATCCCTAGCAGTTTAAATGAACTATTAGGATAGTATAGATCTTCTGAACCATGTAATGACTATCCCTAGCAGTGTAAATGAACTATTAGGATAGTATATATCTTCTGAACCATCTAATGACTATCCCTAGCAGTGTAAATGAACTATTAGGATAGTATAGATCTTCTGAACCATTCAATATATTCTGGACCATTTCTAGCAAGAAGTGATGGATCATCCTTTTTCACTTATAGCATTTTAATTTATCGAAATGAATTAAATTTAAGTAAAGTGATGGCTTAGCTAAATTCTCGTCAATCTTTTTGCTTTATTTTTGATACCTTAAAACTCTTTGACCTAAACACCAAAGGCCATGTTGCTGATGTCAAAAGGAAATGAAGTACAAGTGACTGGAAGAAGCAGTCAGAAAGGAAAGTACCTCCATGGTCAATGTCACCTATCACCAGTCAGTGGCAATGCTCATGAATGCAGAAAAGTTACTCCGTTGGATGCAGTTACTTACCAAGGAATGTGACAAAAAGGGACACAAACACCGGAGGCTGAACGCACGGTTGGAAGAGGAAAATGAAGAGGTGAGAGTAAAAGAAGCCTACGAGTCTATCAAACACAAAAATTTAAGACCTCGTAGTTGAAGAGCATAACCCTAGCGCTATCCTCCAAAACTGCAAGTAGCGTTATAAAATGATAAGAAAATATCCATATGTAATCCAAATTGCAACAGTTCTGGGCCTAAGGGACGCCACCCCCCTTCTCTTCCATTCACCACAGACAGCTTCAGGATAGAGCCCCTGGGTGCTAATAATTTAATAAAGAAAGATTTCATAGTTGAAGAGCACTCCTGGAAATATTGCAAAAGATTGCAAAGATCTAAAAAATTAAACTATCCATAATCCAAATTACAACAGTTCAGGGCCCAGGGAACAAGATCCCTTTACAACTTGGAAAATTTAGCTAGTTCGTAAGAATTAAATTTATATAAATTAGCTATTTGAGGAAAAAATATTACCACATTATTTATCGTAGGGAAACTTACCTAAATATTTGATTAGGTTTAGTAGACATTAAGGATATTTCGAATTATATTACCTAGCTACTTCTGTTCTATTTCTAACAATTTGTCAAAATGTCTATGAAATTGACAAACAAATTGAAGGAGGACAGTAACACACATTTATTTTTTTAACTAAATTTCTTTATAAAACTTAAAAAATAAAGTGGAATATCAAGAGATTAGAAAAATTTGTACCTAATACAAATTAAATTAGTCTATTTACAAATAAATACAGTTAATAAATAGTTAAATAATAGAATGCACACAATTACCTAGAGCAGAGGTTCTTAAAGTGGGTGTGCTGCCCCTTTGGGGTCTGGATTGTTTGCAATGGGGGCCTGGGATTTCTAATGAATTTTTATTCTCCTTACGTAAACAGAGATTTAAATTATATAAATAACACATTCTGTAGCATTACTTTTTCAATTAAAATTCTAACATTATAGTTAGCAAATAAATTCTAGCTAATTGTATCTTTTCAATCTATTTCAATGCAATACAATGTTCAGGGGGTGCCTGAGAAAAGAAAGGGGTGTGCGAGAAAAATACTTCAAGAACCACTGGTATAATGTTTATGAATAGCTATAGCAATTAGATCAGAAAATAATTATATAGTTAATTAATTAGGTATAAAAAATAGCTACAGTAATTTTATTAGCTATTAAAATTTATGTAGCTCGAAAGTAGAGAATTTTACAAATCTATAGCTACCAATAAAGTTACTGTTTACCAACCTATCAATTAAGAAAAGTTCATTTAAACTGTATCTAAAGTACAGTCTTAACCTATTCGGCAGTTTATTTGGTATTGAACTGTCGCCAGTAAATACAAATTCACTGGCAGACGAATATTTAATACAAATAACTAGTTAGTAGCTAGAGCAGTGGTAAGCAGACTTTCATTTCTCACGAACCTAAAATGAAAACTACTGAAGACCATGAACCACCTTTTATATACATTTACTATTTACAACGACATTAGCTATATATATTTATATAGCTATAATGCAGGGGTGGCCAGAGAATTAGCCATGCGAGCCGCAAGAGATTGCCCTGGCACGATAACAATTAAATATTTAATTCCATTTTTTAATAAACTTCAAATTTATTCAATACTGACCCAATTTATTTATATTTGTTAAGTCAGTATTGAATCTTTAAAAAAAACGAAAGCAAATAATTCAAATTAAATAGATTAGCTATGTAGAATAATTGAAATATTTTCATGAGCCACCCTTTGGCTACCTCTGCTATAATGTAACCTTTGCAGCAACTCTTCATGAAAATAATTAACTACATTGAAATGCCATAACAAAAGGAAAATACTTAAGGCCCATTCTATAGCTACCTACTGGCAGATAAATTGCCACGTTTTCACCGCCCAATTTACGCCTCTTCAATCAATCACAGTCAAATGAATGGAACGCGGTAGAAATGCTAGTATAGACTGAAAATTTGCCTCTCATTCATTTAACCGTGATTAATTTAAGAGGCGTGAACTGGACAGAATGGGCCTTGCTACTGAAAATGACACGAATAAAGAAGTGTTCGCTGTGAACCTCTAAGTTCATAAGTTCACAGCAAACCACTTTGGAAAACACTGGCCTAAAGAGTTATGGAGAACCTTTTGGAATAAAGAAGGCCAACTGGTCGCCGACTATGCCCCAGTCGCTGCGGTTGTTAATGAAGACAACATACCACGACACCATTGCTATGAAGCAAACAACTGCAGCGATGGCACTTAGGACAACATCTGAAAATATTTAAACAATTAGCATGTGTAAGTTAGTTATTGCCAAAAATAAACAGCATCAAAAGTTCATAACAGTAACTTGTATTCTTCAGCTAAATTGAACAAAATCTTGAATGACGCTGACTAGTAAAATTTTCATTTTTAGTTAAAGAAACTTTATCTACAGTATTTCAAATAATATTCAAAACATTAGTAACAATCAACTGACCAATTGAACAAGCAGGGTAAAATATTGATATGATATCTTAGATTCAACAGAAACACAGGAATATCTTAATCAGTGAATATATTTAGGTGTCTACCTTAAAACATGGAATATAATGTGCTTTGATTTTTGATATTTCAAAAGCAAGAAGCCAGTCAGTGAATTAAATAGCAACACTCAAAGCATTTGAATACCATCATATAATAGCTAACTCAAGCCATCAACATATAGCTATAGCTATAGCCAATTTAACACTATCAGCAATGAGATATTTCAGTCTTATTAAGAGACTGGACGGAGTAATATTGGTTATAGTTAGTGATTAATATCTGTCCTTCATTCCTTGAGAAATGGGGATAAAAAATGAAATCCGAAAGTTACAAAAAAATATAATATAGCTAGCTGTTTATAAATTGCATTGTGCTGCCACCTGTGTTTCATAAAGCCTAATAGAGACGTTGTTATACAAACTCAACATTTATTTAGCTAATTAAAACATTATACAGAAACAATAAAAATGGCTTCTTATCTACAATATTCTTCTTATTTATTATCAAAAGCTGAAAATTAACTGTTTAACCAGAGCAACGGTTAGTACACATTTTGAAACACTGATGGCAGAACGATGCTGTTTTGAAACTGAAATTGTCGTGAGTGGTGTAGCTATCTTATTGAAGTAAGTAATTACAATACATATTTATGATCTCTAATTCTAGCTAAAATTGGAGAGGAAAGTTAAACAATTTTCTAAAAAGATAACCAAAGTGAAGTAGCTAGCTATCTAAATATAGCTACTTACATTTTTTCATACTCTTCTGTTGTGGGTAAGATGGACTGACGCAGAAAGCTTCTCTTGCAAACCATATTGCGTTGATGGCCCACATGAAAGGGAGAAGGAGGAACCCACCTGCAAACAAGAAATATTAGTTAAGGATAAAATAAATCCTTCATAAAAAACCTAAAATCACTATTACAGAGCAATATGCAAAATTAAAAAGAAACTAAATGAAATTAATTTTGAATAGAGTTGAAAATTCTTATCATTACCAATAGACTAGAATTCAGATTGGCAACAGCCAAGGAATGCTGATGAACAAGTATAAATTTAAATCTAAGGAATGATTAAAGTGATATAAAAAGATTAGCTACTAAAGGTTTTAAACTTTCTAATGGTTCACATATAGTTAAATAGTAGCTAAGTGGAAAATGGAAATATTTCATTGAAAAGATTCATACTCAATGGGATATCCATTTATCAATAGGTTATTTGAACTCAACATTGAAGGTTTTCTTGGTTTCAAAAAAATATAAAAACCTTCAACATTGAGTTTAAATAACCTCTTGATAACTGGAAATATTTCTTCTGACTGCTATAGCAATGCAGTTGATGAAGAACATAAATGGTTACTCACTGAAGAAATACTGACGACAGAGAGTCAGTTTGTTTTCCTTGGACATTCTTGATAAATCCATTGCGTAGGTAGGTGGAAACTGATAATTAAATCCGTTAAATTATTCAAATAAAAAGATATAATCCAATCAATTGACAGATAGACAATTTATCTGGAAGTTGACAGGAACAACAATGAAATTAGATTTTCATTTATGGAAGTTGTAATTTTAATATAGCTACAAAACCTTTGTAACCACTCTGAAAAGAAGGTCTCCGTGACAGACCCCAGTCTGAAAAGAACAGTGGGATTTATGGATCAATCCTGCGTCCAAGTCCTTTAATTCCTCTGTCTTAAGTGCTGGTCTAAATCGGAGTAAATCCCAATTTCTGTACAAAATCCTGGGTATGAGGAGACCTTTTTTTCAGACTGGCACAGACCCAGGATTTTTTTAACAGAATCTGGGATTCGGGCACAGCAAATAACATGGGAACATTCCATTCTGTATTTGGTGCACAAAGTGCCACTGACTTTGCTTAAAAAGCTGAAAAAATCCACCAACAATTTCCAATAATTTGACTGATCCAACAACATTTCCTAATTTATCCACCGAAGATTAATGGTAAAATAGGAATAAATCTGCGAAACATTTTAACATAGGAATTAAATAAGACTTAAAGGGGCAGTTCAGTCAATTTTTGTTTTCATAATATTAATGTTGAACGATCACTTAGTAAGAATAAAGCATTCTTGTAGAATTAAACGGTTGAAAAAAATATAAGCGATATATATCATATTTTATAAATTCGATTTAGTTACTGCGTCCTCCTATAGATGGCGCCACCACTCTGTACTATTTGTTTACATTTTACAGCTGATAACATGTGAACAATTTTTCTATCAACAGAATTAACAGGTAATTTATGAAGAGATGGTATTCTTTTCAAAACTAAATCTAATTGACTCGAAGGACAGTTTTCAATTTCACAAATTCTTTTCACCATTTTCATAAGTTTATAACCGATTCAAGTCTGGGACTGGTTATCATTTTGTCTATGTATTACAATGTTTAGTTACGCGGTCCACCGCAGTCCACAGATGGCGCCACTAATTTACAATATACTTTTTATATAAACATTTCTAAAATCAACGAATATTTTAATGTTACATAAATAAAAATACTAAATCGATTTAGGACCAATTTGGCGATAGTTTGATTTTGAATGAACTGCCCCTTTAAGCGGAGGATCAATTCTCAAATCCTGCTATAATTAACAGGGCATAACAGCCAGCCATCACTAATAAGCTAGCTACTTCTAAAATCTATGACCCACCCATCACCCATGTACGCCTAGTTAGCTCTCAGCTTGTAAAACCAGATAGAGTTTAACTCCAAGAAAACCATTTTCTTCTGTAATAAACATGTAAACCCAGGTAATAAAGTATGTCCTTACTCACCAATATATTGGCAAATTCATCTGTGATTGTAAATTTGAGACTTTGAATATCAATTGGAGAGAAGTAGGTATCTAATTTTCTCATATGCTACAATCCAGGTAATAAAATATGTCCAAACTCACCATTTTAATGGCGAGTTTTAATATGATTTGAGTTTTTAATGGCGAGTTTGTGACAGATATTTTGAGCCTTTCAATTACATATGGAGAGAAATATCCATTTTTCTCCTACACTACAGTGTTGTTTTGGAGAGAATTTATGATAATTTGATAGCTAATTTTGAAGATAAATTTGTTTTGCATTTTTGGAGAGAGGTGGAAGAGACAAACAGAGAGTTATGAGCCATTAAATTTTAATTGGAGACTATATTTCATGGTAAATTCTGGGTGGATTTCTTCAGCTTTATGGAAAAGTCAGTGGGCTTTGGTAGCAACACCAAATACAGACCCAGTCATTTTCTATTTGTTTAAGACCCAACTGCAGGAATCGGTCCTGCTCATTGCTAAACACCGCCCGAGAATATAATTCTACCGCCCCAGCACATTATATCACACAATTGGTTATGATTGACCTTTGCACGAATTTTAGAGACGAAAAAATGATTCGTTAATGAGTAAAATTGTTTTAAAAGTGACTCCATTATATCTTACTTTTTCAGCACCGCCTGGAGTCAGGAGCAAGCCAAAGACAAAATTCTACCGCCCGAGCACATAAATTAAGGGAGACATTTTGGAGAATTCTGGTAATTTTGGGGACAGATTTAAAAATCTTTTGGAGACCAATTGTCCTCAAAATGACAAGTCCGTGGAATTTACCATGAAATACAGTCTGGCAATCAATGAATTAAACTGTGTAGTTCAAGTACCGTCAGTCATAAATTTGATAGCCTACAGACTACAACCATTATTAAATTCACTCCATATATCATTAATCTTCTTTCAAATTACCTATCTAATAAAATGTACAGTGGTGCGCCGTACTGTGGTGCAGCGCTCAGCTTTTAGATACACCAGGTAATAAAGCAAGTCCAAACTCGGCATTTTAATGGCGAGTTTGTGACAGTTATTTTGAGCACTTCAATTGCAAATGATGAGTAATACCTTTTTTTCTCGTATGCTATAATGTTATTTTGGAGAGAATTTATGATAATTTGATCATTTTGGAGAGAAATTACATGATTTTTGGAGAGAGCTGGAGAGAAAAATGGAGAGTTTAGGAGACATACTATTTTACTTGGTAGATATGTATCTCAAGACTCAGTTTGTGTTTGTTGCAAAGAAGATTAGTTTATTATTGCTTAGTAGATGGGCTATAGAATATGGATAATCGTGTACATAAATTGGTAGGAAGATATGGCTCCCAGCAAAGATAATGAGCTTTGGCCAGTCTGCAGAATGCGTCTCTTCTCCCGCAGAGATTTTAATTTGAGAGACAGTTACTCTCTGACTCTCAGTAGCAGATTCAGAATCTCCGGCAGCTAAATTAAATTAATTAGTGGTAACATAGGAATTAGGTCAAAATCTCCCGCAGCTAAATTGAATCTGCTGCCGAAAGTCAGAAAGTAGTTCTCTCCCAGTCTGTATTTGGTGCACAAAATTCCACTGACTTTTTGAAAAAGCTGAAAAAATCCACCATAAATTTCCAGTAATTTGACTGATCCACCCCACGTTTCAAAGTGTGACAGGAAAGTCGCCAGTTTAGTGAGAAAATGGATCCAGGTCGCCACATTTAAGGTACTCTAAAGGAGAAATTTGACTTCCTAGTGAAGATTTTACACTTGAAAACATCCTTATGCTTCATGTCTGATGCATGTGTATCTCTTGAGACTATTTTGGGAGTAATTTACTTGTTATTTACATGTTTTTCAACTTATTTAACCCCTCATAAGTCGCCAATATACTGGCGACTTTGTACACACTTTAAAACATGGGATCCACTAACATTTTAACCATTTTTCTACCAAAAATTAATGGTAGGTAACATAGGAATAAATAGCTAAAAATCCACTGACTTTGCTAGAATATTATTTTCAATGGAGAAAAATTCCACCGACATGTCAGTGGAGTTTACCACAAAATACAGACTGGGTTCTCTCTCAAATTAAAGTCTCTGCGGGAGCCAGTCTGTATTTGGTGCACAAAATTCCACTGACTTTATCAAAAAGCTGAAAAAATCCCAGTCTACAGAATGTGTCTCTTCACCCGCAGAGGCTTTAATTTGAGAGAGAGTTACTCTCTGACTCTCAGCAGCAGATTCAGAATCTCCCGCAGCTAAATTAATGGTAGCATAGGAATTAATTCAAAATCTCCCGCAGTTAAATTAATGGTAACATAGGAATTAATTCAAGATCTCCCGTAGAGATCTCCAATTTCTAAAATTCAATCAAAAACTTCCGCAGAGTCTTGGAAAAATGTTCCATATTCTGCAGACTGGAAAAAATCCACTATAAATTTCCAGTAATTTGGTTGATCCACCAACATTTTCCCTTTTCCCACTTTATCCACTGAAAATTTATGGTAACATAGGGATAAATAGCTAAAAATCCACCGACTCTGCTGGACACTGGACAGTGGAATATCATTTTCAAAGGAGAAAAATTCCACCGACATGTCGGTGGAATTTACCATGAAATACAGACTGGTGCGGGAGAAGACACATTCTGCAGACTGGCTGCAGACTGGAGCAGTGGAGCTGAGGTAGAATCTAGAATGCACGTTCAAACTGTTTTCAACTTTTGAGAGAGCGTTTATAGTGACGTCAGCAATCAATGCACGTGATTCGTTGAATTTTTACGTCTGTGTACAGAGTAGGCTACACCCAGTCCAAGTAATAAAGCATGTCCAAACTCGCCATTTTAATGGCGAGTTTGTGACAGTTATTTTGAGCCATTCAATTGCAAATGGCGAGTTTTATCTATTTTTCTCCTATGCTACAATGTTATTTTGGAGAGAATTTATGAAAATTTGATCATTTTGGAGAGAATTTGTTGAATTTTGGAGAGAGCTGGAGAGACAAATGGCGAGTTTATGAGACATACTATTTTACTTGGCACCCAGTCTGCAAAGCATGCACAATCAGTCTCTGGATATTTAATTTTTGGGGCAATTTCTCTCCAAAGATTTTCAAATTTGTCTCAAAAATGGCCAAAAATCTCAAAATACTCTCCAATAAGGCAATAATTACCTACATATAAACATAAGAATTAATTAGAAAATTGTCGCCAGATAATTTAGGAGACCAATTTTGAGGCCTCAATAGTCTTACTTCACAACTTTAGCATGCATCTTTAGCAGAATGGGTGTACACATTCAATCAGAATCAATCTGAGCTTCTTCTTATTCAATGTTCTAACTTCTGTGGTTCTGAGTCTGACTGTTCTCAAAGAAATCCTCTATTTTGCCTCTCTATTCTGTTATCACTACCTAACTAGTACATGCAAATGTAGAAGGAAGTTACGGAATCTTTTTTTCGCATAGAAAAAGTTAAAAACCATAATTCAAAATATGCAGAAGCCAGAAAGCTGCCAATAGCTATATTGAGAATTTAGTGTTAACTCAGTCACTCAGACAAGAAACATAAGATGTTTTCAGCTGTAAATTTTTCACTAAGAAGCCAATTAGGTATCTACTTTAAAATGAATTAAATGTGAGAATGTTTCTCATCAAACGGACGACTTTCCTGGAATTATCATTTTAAATAAATAAATAGTATCATTTTATAAAAATTTAAGAATAGGTAATAGGCGAAGGAGGTACTCTTTTGTTTTTGCCGAGAGAAATTTCAATGGGAAAACCCTGAAATGAGCGAGGGAAAACACCAAATTGTCACTGATTAGTAGCACAGTACATAGAATAGTATAGTACCCCAGTTACATGTATTATTCAAATTTATTCTCGGTAGGCTGTGACGTCATGTATGTAAACAAGAGGTCACGTCATAGTAAACAGAATTGCTGTGGGTCACGTGGAATAGAGAATTAAGATGGCGGCCAACGCGACCGATCTGACTAATGATCTAATTATCTTGAATAAATCGTCTTCTTCAAGACTAAAATTTGTTACTATTTTGGGTGTAAAAAGACCAGTAGCAAATTCATCAACAGTCATTTTTTAATTTTCGTCCGTATGACTTTAAAGATAGGATAATAGCATGCGTTAATGTGGAATTAAAAAAAATATCACCGAAAACGTTATTTAACAAAAGTTGGGTGTGTTGCAGCCATCTTTTGTGTTTGTACTGTACGTACAAACGTACGCACCATTGTTGACATGTGACGTCACAGCCTACCGGGACACGCGTAATATCCCCCCTATAGCTCTGGGATACTATATATTCTCTGTACTGTGTTAGTAGCTTGTCGTTTTTCGTCTGAAGAACAGTGTAGATTTTCTGATTAGTTTTATAATTTTATTTCCCATCCAAATTTATGAATTTGATTACATGTTTTTGGATGTCAAGAAATCAATAATTTGCATTACAAATTACAAAAAAATAATTTGCATTACAAATTACAAAAAAATAATTTACATCACCTAGCTATATACCAGGGTACAGGAACATTAATTAACACGTTGGCGGTCCATGACGTCTATAGACGTCATCTTCATCTTGTACAAGTGATGCCAGTATATGAAACAATCAAACAATTTATTCATGAACACTTAAAATACATAAAAAAATAATTTAGAAATAAATTTTATTAGTCACAGAGTATTCACGGCCCTGAGAAGCTCATATTAAGGCTTTAGGTCATCCTATATAACCTATATAAATTAAATTAAAATGATGGAGGAAAAGTAGACCTTCAATCTCATTTTCTTTTGTTGATTCATATAATTTGGGGAACTATTATAAAAAAATGATAGAGCAAGTAAAGTTCACAGTCCGTTAACTTTACCAGGTTAAATTCTGGTCCTTTAATGTTTACTAGCTTCAATTCTGGTCCATTAACTTTACTTGGTTAAATTATTAAATATTTGACCAATAATTGGAATAAGAGTATAATTTTAGAATCATAGATATCACAAATTAAAGGATTTAAGCAGAAGTTTTTTCCATCTTTTTTTTTACTGGTTCTTCACAACTTCAAAATAGATCACGTTTTTTATCAATTCTTTCAATTAATAAAATATGCAAAATATATGTATGATCATTAATATTACCATTTTTACGGTTCTTATATTTATGAAATACTAAAGAAAATATTTTTTTAAACTAAAAAAAAGTTTTGTGATCCGTTAACTTTACTTGCTGAATTTCTGGTCCGTTATCTATACCAGCTTCATTTATGGTCCGTTAACTTTACTTGGTCTTATTCTGGTCCGTTATCTTTACTTGCTCCAAAATGATTATTTTCAAATTCACTTTGAAAAATGTACCTACCAAATGTTTACCATCAAATAAAGTTTGAGTCCTTTTGAAAACTCACTCCCAGCAAACATGAATGTATCTATTCGATTTCTAAACGACTCTGTGTAACCTCTCTTCCGACATCGAATACCAGTAACAAATTAGACATGGTGACATCAAGTAGACATCAATCCGATATCCGTTTGCACCGCTAAACCGCATCATATCAAGTATATTTGGCATCGAAGCGATACCGTTAAAACAGCGTTGGATAGAAAGATAAATTACGACATCCAACATACATAGGGATTCTCCATCGAACAGATGCCTAATTAGTAATTATATATGTAATATGCTTCGAAACGATATCCACTTGCATCCAAAAAATAAAGAAATTAAAATTGAAAACTCTTACTTCATTGATATAATGTACTACTGTACATTTAGATGCATATCAATTTGATTATTGTTATATAATGTTATGTGTAAATTAAATGGGAAGAAATGAAGTGATGTGTCCGGGTATCGTTCGTGGGCCCACCCATGAATTAAATAGTTAGAAGGATACTCGCACTTGAAAATGACGCGAAAGTGTGACGTCACGCAAGCGACTCATGACGTCACCTGGTATACAGATAGTCGCATCGGAAATATTTGGTTATGGATCTTCATGAAATAACTTTTGATTACTTGGTCAAATAGATAATTAAATGCATCGTAAATGTTAATATATAATTATATTTGTGTAGTTGGGTGACAAATTTTAAGGCAGGTTTCATTGAAGAGACGATGAGCTTTTGTATCAACTATTTTTAGTAAGGATTTCTCAAGTTTTCTAAATGAATGTTTTTCTTGTTCAGTAATTAGTTTGAGGATGCAGTTTGATAGCCACTTGGTAATTATATATATACCTAATACTGAAATCATTTATTGAATTTAGCTCAGATGATATTCAATAATAATCGGATTTGTGTCGACTACGATTGATTTTGTATTCTCCAACAATGAATGAAATTGAAGAACTATATAGAATAATTTCTAATATAAAAATGTATGTATAATAACTATTTATCATGATAAAATCGATATGGTGAAATATATATAATTAATATTTGTCGGCGGATTTCTTCAATTAAGGAATGATTGAAAATTATAGATCACTAATTAACTTTATATTGTTGTTCATAATATATAAACAAATTTACAAAATTATTAAAAAAAGAACTGTATACTGTATAGAATAAAGTAGCTAATAGCTATATTCTGAAAACTAGTATTAAGCTACAGAAAAGCTAGTACCTATTGAGCTACAGACTCAAAGTAAACAATACAAGAACCTTCAAATCGTATTCCAAGTGACGTCACCTTCTTTTTCTTTGTCGGTATTTCTGTCGAGTGCGTGTATCCTTCTAACTATTTAATTCATGGGCCCACCCGTCCTCGTGCCTGTACCTCTGTCACATTGCCACCGTGGATGCATTTGACAAAAAAAAGTATTTGTTATTTAACGACCCAAAGATACTTAAAGATATTTTAAAGTGAATAGAACAATACAGGCAAGCACCGCTTTTATAACCAAAATCACAACTTATTCTTATTACAAATAGTAAAGAGTTGGTCAAATTTTTATATAATAATTGTAACTCCTAAAAAATTTCGTTCCTTATGAGTTCAAATTAAAGAAAATGTTTTGAGGCCACGACTTAGAATAAAGATGAAAGCTCTGTGATGCATTAATTAAAATTAATAGATAATTAGATTTTTATAATTATTGTGTTTCATTGAACAAACAAGAATTTTGTGCTCTGTGAAATATTTTTAGCAGTAGGGTATATGTTCCAAGTTATTAATAGGGTCTATATTTCGAACACGTGATAAAGGAAAATATAATAATTATTATTTAACTACTATTTAATTAGAAACAAAATAGCTGAAGGTATGTTACCAATTGAAATAAAAGTTAAATAATGATTATTATATATAGATTTATTGAGTCCGATTACCACTATAAGTTTTATTATCTATAATGTGAATCACTGAATTTCAATCGTCTCATTTGCAGCTTTTGGCACTAGGTGAAAGCTCAAGTTATCGGATATGGGGTTCCGCATTTTACGTAGAAAAATTATTTATGTAATGATTTTTATTTCTAAACTTGTATTTTACGCACTGGTACCTATCATGGATGCCAATTTAAGTAAGAATTGAATAATGATAATTATTATATTTATTTCTTACTTATTCGAAAAATGTGGAACCGTCTGATAACACAGAATTTACTCTAAAATGAAACATGTTAAATAGACCATCAACTTTTAATTATTTACGTTTAGTAGAGGTTTAACGTCTGCTTCGGAACCAAAGGCCATGTCGCTGACGTCAAAAGGAAATGAAATACAAGGGACTGGAAGAAGCAGTGAGAAAAGAAAGTGGCTCCATGGACGAAGTCACGACGCTCATGAATGCTGAAAAGCTATTCTGAGAATGCTGTCACATACCGGGGAATGTGACAAAATTGGTCACAACTTCACAAGCACCGGTGGCTGCACTCAAGGATGGAAGAGGTAAATGAAGAGGTAACAGTAAATGAAGTCTACGAGCCTACCTCACACAAAATCTGAGAACTCGTACGTAATTGTGGAGCATAACCCTAGCGCTATCCTCTAAAACTGCATGGAGAGTTAAAAACACTATACACATGGTAAACATAAAATAGACAATGTATAATTCAAATTACAACAGTTTTTGTTCCCAAGGGACGCCACCTCACTTCTCTTCTATTCAGCAAAGACAGCTTCAGGAACACCTCGGGGCTTATTTACAATAAGCAGTTTAGAATAGATTCATAATAATATATGCACTGGCCATCGAAAAATCACTTGATTGATTACCCATCTCATTTTCATGGTACTGGAGGAACACTGTTCAACAACTGATGTTCCAGTATCGCTTACTTTACAATGATCCAGTTCACAATCGCACTAGCGTGCCAATGCTTTATCGTACATTTACAACTGCCGTAGTCCCCTATAAGCGTATTAATTATTGGGTATAGTTTAAAGGGAGCACAATGTACGTTATATAGAAAGGTACAATCCAATTATATAGAAATAATCCCTACATTTCTATACGTGTTATAAAACAGGAAGATAAGAAAATGAATTTCAAAATTTGAAACGATTTTTTTAAAACTATGTATCTGTTTTCGCACTTCTGGTCGAAGTATAAATTCAGATATCATTTAGAAACAGACATTCCGATATCTACTATGAATCGAAATGGTTGTTAAGTCGATACCCACCGTTAGCGCTACGAATTCGACAGCAAACGGCATCGAATCGACATTCATATGTTTGTTGGGCTGGTACGTGAAGCGTGAAAATATTAATCATCTCATAATAGAAGCTTCAATTTTTGAATGTAATGACATCAACTGTTCAACATGACTAACATCTTTCTCGTTCTGTTGTCGAAATTTCTATCAATAGCTTAAGAGAATTTTCAGGCTTCACCATGAGGTTTTTCAAAAGGGCTCTTAAAGGTCCACTCCAGGCTCCGCCAAAAAAATGAGTTTATAACAAAATATTATAGAACTATAAGGTCTACGATAATTATTCTGCAAACCGCATACAATTCGGTTCCGTATATATTTTATAATTTGTTTTTAAAGTTTTTCAGTAGTCTGTGAGCAACAATTGAGCGAATCACTAATCTGATGGTCAGGAAGAAGATTGTACTCTTTGTTTTGATTTCAAATTTGAATTTTATTAACAAACCATGCGTTTTCGGCCATTATTTTAGATATTAATTGTTTCCTTAAGTATAAAAACGTTTCTCTTATAAGTTCATTCAATTTTATACCTTTACACGAATATTAAATGAGTTTATTAAACTTATTATCTAGTCGACAATCAAGACAAATGGTGTATATTCTTTTTCTTCAGGCTGAAAATTTCTTAAATTAGTAAGTCGGAAGTGAAATAAGTTTTGTAGAGTTTTGATTATAGAAATCTAAAAAAGCATATAAAATTAAAAATATGCTACCAAATTCGATGCGGTTTGCAGCAAAATGATAAGAAACATATGAGGCTCGTTGAATAAGGCAATACAAATATTTGCTTGGAGGGGACCTTTAAACCTACACTTCATTTGATGGTGCGCACATTAATCATTCTTCAAGGAGAATTTGAAAATAATCAACTTGTTTGGAGTTTAGAATAGTACCTCTAAGAAATTAAAGAACCTTAGTTTTCTATGTCAATCAACCAAAGAAAATGAGATTTGGAGGTAAGACTGCGAGAAAAAATTCAATGATAATTATTTAATTAGGTTAATTAAAATAGATACTGTAAAAATATTTAACTTTACAGAATAGGGAAGTGATGCCTATTTTTAATACCGGTAAAATTGGTGCAAAATATAATTTTGGCGCTTTAAATATATATTTGAAACATAAAAAAAGTTTATATTAAGATATTTCCTTCAACCAGACTTCTCTTCAATTAATTATTATGGTATTGTAGATTGTAATATTTATGACTTTATTATATATAAAACACTATAATCAAGACTTGAAACATAATTCCCTATGCCTTCCTACCATTTTAATCATTTCATTATAACATTCAAAATATAACATCAATTACAATTTAAGAAGATATACCAGGTAGCCTATTGTTTGGCAGTTTCTTCACTAAAATATTCAGAATTAATGAAAACCTCACAATAAATTTATTCTTTACCTGTCGAATTATTAATGAGTGAGAACTATACATTCCTCATTGCTAAGTGACGATGTATAATATTATTAATATTAGGTTTATCTGTAAAGATAAGCTGTAGAAGATATCCTCCAACACTTTGAAGATTATAACTTATAGATAAAATAACAATAAATGAATAGAACTAAGAGAATGATTACATCTACTTATATATATTGTATCCATCAAATGAATAAACTTACTAATTAATGTCATATAGAAACTTACATTTCAAAATAATCTTAGATCGAAATTTTTAATTTTCTCTTACAAACAGTAGGAAAAACTTATTGTTTTAAATAAGTTAGGGAAAAGTAATGATTGATAGCAACCAATCAGAACTTTTAATTTTATTTCTTTTCTCTCAAAAGTAATTGAACACTAATGATTAACAAAAGAGAAACATACAAGACTGAATTTATCATCAATTCTATTAAATCGGAATTAAAGGTAATACAGTTCGAAATCGAATAAATATTTTAGACATCATATCATGACATTTAAAGTTTATCTTGAATTCTTTAAAATTCCTAATAATAAAAAACCTTCAAGGATGAAGTTTTACATCAAATTTGATGTAAATAAACTTCAAAAAATACAGATTTCATCACTTTAAACCTGTATCAAATTTAACATTGCTTATATTTAATCAAACAAATTATATATCATTTGTGTTGCGTCAGAATAATGGAATTTGAAAAACGATTTAATTTTTTCTAAATCAAGTTACTGTATAATTGCAGTTCCATTGAAAATAGATTATATATATATATATTATATACATCGGTTACTATTCATTGGTTCGACACCACAATAGTGCAATTTATATCCCATATAACATCGAATATATGTATACAGGGGGCGTGCCACACATCGAGCCCCCTCGCCAGGTCATTAAACAGTCACAAAGTGTGCAGTACGTACAACAAAGTAGCGATAACAACAAACTAGTGCACACAGAGAACAGTTTTGTTAAATTTACAAAACGTATTTTGTCGATAACATTTGATTATGGTAATGGGAAAATTTTGTTATATTAACCATCAATTCAGTTAAATCAGCAATAAAATATTGTTCAAAGGTTTCTTCACTACGACAAAATATTTCTTTAAGTTAACTGTACGATTTTTGTAACGGAATATTGTTAAGGTTACTAAAAAAGTTTTGTTCATATCAACTAAAATATTGCTATGATAGCAATATAATATTGTTAAATGTTTTTTTTATTTATAACAAAATATTTTTGTAGTTGTAACTTGGAAAATTTAGTTAAAATATAACATTATTGTTTAACAAAATACCTTTGTCTTTATAAATAATAATTTTGCTACAATCGTATTATATTTTTGTTGATATATTTTTTACTATTAACAAAATTATATTGTCAGTAATAATAATTGTCTGCCATTCCTTTTTTGTTATTAGGCTACATATAAATTTTAAGTTACCAACAATATGTATTCATTGCTCGTACAGAATCAATATATATAAATTTATACGTGTTGCTTGAGTGCTATTTTGTATCGATATCTCTACGTCATTCCCACGCGTGATGTCCCTCATCTGGTTTACGCGGGAAAAAGTAATACATTGAGCCTTGGTGCAAATCTTAATGGTAAAAATATTGATACATATTGCAGCAAGTTCATTCAAAAGCCTTATTTACGTATCATAACTGCGTAAGTAATGTTAAACACTAGTATTGATTGATAAAACCTAGTATGAAACTAGGTAGGTAGGTGGGAATTGATAAATATTAATAGATAGCTATTATAAAAATATTCATATGAAATGTTCTATTGCTTGTTATTATAAAAAAAAGATACGAAATCAATAGAATATTAAATAATATTCATTTGTAATAACTTTAAAAAGCATGCGTGTTATCATATTGCTTATAGTTCATTCCAATCCTACTTCTACCATGTCCAGGATGGCTGAGAGGTTAGCGCCGCAGACTGGAGATTGGAGATCGTCGGTTTGATTCCCGGATACACCACTTCATTTCTATGTTCCTTTCTTCTCATTTAATTTGTATATAACAACTTGTAACATTAAACTAATTGATATACAGCCAAATTTACATATACACTATATGCAATAAAATAAGAAGTAGTAATTAAAACAGCATAATCTATTTTTTCAGTTAAAATAACAAGATGATTTTGTTGCTACAAAAAAATATTTGTGTTGCTTTAAATATACTTTTTGTTGACATAAACAAATACATTTTTTGAAGTAACAGTATTGTAATGTTACTATAACTAATAAGGTTTAGTTACTGTTACCTTAAAAATTCAAGTGTAACTATAACAAAAAAACCTTAACAAAAAAATATACATTTACTGTAACAAAATTATTTTGATGGCTCATAGCTGACTAACTTATTTTGTTAATACAACCAAAAACCTACTTTTTTTGTTGTATCAACAAAACCGTTCTCTGTGTGTGGAGACAACAAACTAGAGAAGGCATAAACTAGCTGATACAACAATCTAAATTAATGATTCTTATTTTTCTTTGACTCTCAAAATTGTTAGGTTCACACTCAAAACAATGAAGGGCTTATAGACCTAAGTAGACTACTTTGAAAAATTAAAACTAAAGACACAACAATGGGATGTTGGTCTATTGAGAAGTCCATAGTAACAACAACAATGATTGATATGGTGTGGAGTGTCTGTAGAACCTATAGTGTTATCAGACAATGCCAAGAAGTAGCTAGGGTCACTAGGAACACTTCACTATAATACATCACCTATAATAAACACCTAGTAGTATGTACGATACGGAAGTAGATTCACTACATTAATTTTATTCCTATAACTAGGTTTCGATGACGCGTTCAAAACTCTGCTCAATGATTTGTCAATAGAGAGTTCTACCGTGTGCGGTTCGAACAGCTCTGGACTCTGATTGGTCAGTTCATATGATGCTAAAGAAATAACTGGATAAATTGTTCTTTTTACTTTGTACCTACTTGCAATAAATCAGGTAAACTTGATTTATCAATGCATATATTTGTTTTATTGTGTTATCTGCTTTATGAAATTTTTGAAATGGCTAAAAATAATAATTCAAACTTTCATCAATTAGGCGACATTCCAGTACGTTTGACACAGACGAATCTGAAATTTAACTAAAAATAAATCCATGTAAATAATCGACTATTACAGTCGAAGGTAAAGAAACTGTTAATAAATCTCCCGAAAATCCTCGCAGACTATAGCCTATATTGCCAACCTAATATAGCAACATCTTTCACCCTCGCAGGGGCGTAAGGATACAGTGTGTTTTTTTCCTAGGATCTTTTCTACCCTTTTTTAACACATAAACGTCGCATAATTTGGTATACATCATACTTCAATAATTTGTTCATTAGGTTTGGAATTTTCCAAATCTGTTATTGCTTCCAAGAATTTTGTCTCCAGAAGAAGTAAACGAGCGTAAAAAGATTCAACAAGAAAGAAGATGTTACCAGACGAGCAGAAGATATTCATCGTGCGAGCTTTCGGGCAAAACGCGTCGCCCACAAAAGTAAGGCAAGCATTTTTGAAGCATTATGCTATTAAGAAGGGTCGAACTAATACCAAGTACCGGCTAAACCTATTTATTAAAGTAAATCAGCAATTTCTACGAAGTGAATCAATCGCACCGACCCCAACGAAAAGAGGGAAAACGAAAAGGTCTGATGCAGGATTTGAATCCTTGACTTACGCCAAACTAATACTTGGTGAGGATGTGTTTAGATTGGCATCGGCAAGGTTCGAGAGAAGTGCAGGAAATACGTACAGGTTCAAGATAACACTATCAAATAACACATTCAATTTCACGTTATCTCCAGTTATCAAGACAATAAAATGATCATCTAACATCGGTTTATGGGTGGCCGGAAATTTCGGGCTTGGAAAATATGATCTGGAAAACTCGGAATCTGAAATTTCAGTCTCAGAATTATAAATGACTTCTCAACATAATTGGTCATTATGTAGTTTGTTGTATCCGCTAGTTTGTGGTATTGTAACCTTCATGATTGTATAATATGACTTGGCATAGGGCTTCGGGGGGCGGCACGCTCCCCTTTAGTTTTATTTATTCCTCTGACCGAAAATTCCGAGACCAAATATCCAAAAGACCCAGCTACAGGTAGTAGTATTATTGTTCTCATTAAAAACATAGCAGTTAACAGTTTAAACAATAAATAATAAATAATCTGCCTTCTGTAAATTAAAACATGGTCATAATGAGCGAACTCAAAAGGTTTTTGTTGATGGTGTGATTTTTGTGAGCGAGAAATAACCTGTGGTATTCCCCAGTGTGCTATCTTGGGAGTACTTTATTTCCTAACATTTTATAATTCTTTCCAAAGTGTCTCAAAGTATTTCAATTATTATACTCTATTTATTGACGATTAAACTTCATCAGTGAAATGTTTAGAGTATACTCTGTCTGAATTTTATCATATTATTAATTACCACCTCAAATCAGTTCACAACTGGTTATCAGATAATAAATTAATGCTTAATTCTTGTAAACTAAATAATGAATGATATTTCCGTACAAGGGTAATTACCATCTAGATTTTGTTAGTGTAATATTGAACGTACTAATGATATCCAATTCCTCAAATACTTTAATTAGTGTGATAAGCTCAACTCATTTTAAAACGAAGTTTGATTTCATCTATGTAACTTTTCTATGCATTTTAGCGTTGGTAAATTTGTTCCAGTTAAGATGACACGTATTAGCCCAGAAGCCAACTAGACAGTGAGTGGAAAGAATCAATTTTAATACTGAGGAAAAGTCCTAAGTGCTCGTTTTCTAGCCACTTTGATGACACTGGTCGAGTTTACAAGTCAATTAGCCTGAAGAGTAGAAGTTTTCTACAGCTTATTCAAAAGCTTCTAGTTCACTAGTCAACATCATGACACTGGTCGAGTTTACAAGTCAATTAGCCTGAAGAGTAGAATTTTCTACAGCTTATTCAAAAGCTTCTAGTTCACTAGTCAACATCACGACACTGGTCGAGTTTACTTAAAAGCTTGTACCCTCACTAGCAAGTAACGAGTAAACTAGCCTTGCGTCATCGAGGCTTAAATATGGATCAGCAGCAGGAAACTTGAAATATTTCTGAGTTAGAGGAATTGCAAAGACTCTGGAGAATAGTGTGTTGCTAAAAATTCTAGAAGTTATACCTCTTGTTGCAATGAAAAGAGACAATGGCTCATCACCTGTGATCTCAAGAGACATTAAAAATAACCTGAATCGATACCAGGACAAGTGCTCCTCGCGCAAAGAAATATCCGCCCCTGTCAAAAAAGAAGTAAAATGTTATACATTTTGTCACTATCGAAGCACACCCTCTGCCCTTTCCCGATCGACTCCCTAACCGGACCACTAACCTGACCGGTTCTAGGTAAATTGCTCGAAAACAATTGCTCGAAAGACAATTGCTCGAAAACAATTGCTCGAAAAACAATTGCTCGAATGAACAATTGCTCGAAAGAACAATTGCTCGAAAGACAATTGCTCGAAAAACAATTGCTCGAACGAACAATTGCTCGAATGAACTAGATTGCTCGAATTATAAAATTTCACAGTTTTCGATTTTATAAAAGTCAGTTATTCATGAAGTGGAGCTGCTCCTAACAATCCTTGTTTCTTTTTAGTAATTGATCATTAATCATTCTTTAAATGATTTTAATTATTACTCATTCTGCATAACCTTTGTTTTAGACCGTTTGTGTCATCTCGTATGTAACATGTCAATTGGAATCATGTGGTTGAATCACTACTATTCATGTTTTTTTTTATCATAAAACTCGAAAAAAAATTTAGATTTATTTGAACTCTGCCATAACTTTGAGTTATTTCACCTATTGAGGTGCCACATACAGATAGGCTAGTAATAAATATGTTTTCGGGTTTTATGATAAAAAAAACATGAATAGTAGTGATTCACCACATGATTCCAATTGACATGTTACATACGAGATTATAAAAACGGTCTAGGAAAAAGGTTATGCAGAATGAGTAATAATTGAAATCATTTAAAGAATGATTAATGATCAATTACTAAAAAGAAACAAGGATTGTTAGGTGCAGCTCCACTTCATGAATAACTGACTTTTATAAAATCGAAAACTGTGCAATTTTATAATTCGAGCAATTTTGTTCATTCGAGCAATTTGATAATTCGAGCAATTGTTCTTTCGAGCAATTGTTCATTCGAGCAATTGTTTTTCGAGCAATTGTTTTCGAGCAATTGTCTTTCGAGCAATTGTTTTCGAGCAATTTACCGGCTACCAACCTGACCTTATATGACATTTAACGCGGTTTATTTGTTCATTTTTGAACGGAAGGAGGTTGTCCCATCACCAAGCTGATACATCTACAGTCTTACATCGAATAAAATGAATGCTTTTTGGAGATCCTAAATCTTAATTCTAACTAACCTATTTCTAGTTCTGCTTTTAGTTTTTGAGAATTTATTCTTACAATTTCACCAAATAAAAAGGCTATAGGACATCTGGTATACAGGACAACTCGTACCCGGACAACTGGTACCCGATTTTCATAATTTCGTGTTAAATGTACCTAATTATAATAACTGAATAAAATACAAGTCCGATTTTCAAAATTTAGTTAAATGTACATAATTATAATAAAAATTAAAGGCATAATAAAATAACGATTTTTTTTATTGCAATGAAACATACATAAACTGACAATTCAAATGAGGATAAAATAGGAACTTTTATAGAGACTACAATATAGACTACATTACAAAATTCGTATGATCTCACTTCAAGAGTCTTCCATTTCATGATATATGTATATTTTCAAACATAATACGCAAAAAATATATTAGAACCAACAATGCTAAACAGGGAGCGCCTACTCAGGTAATAATATATAATCAAAACAAGTTTTTCAATTGTATTTTAGGCACCTACACGCATACGTTATTTGATTTATAATTATGTATATTTAACTAAATTTTGAAAATCGGACTTATATTTTATTCAGTTATTATAATTAGGTACATTTAACACGAAATTATGAAAATCGGGTACCAGTTGTCCGGGTACGAGTTGTCCAGGTACGAGTCGTCCGTGCACCAAATAAAAAGGACAACTTCATGAGATCGCAACTGGTCGAGATGCAGGAAAGATTTGCTTTTGAATTTTGTTTGTCACTTGCATACTTGCTGGTTTTAATAGATAGTGAGATGATTTTAAGTATGTCAGTTCTGTGTACAAGATAATGATGATATACAGTCATGGGAGTGATATTACTTGCAACAATACGCCTTGACTGAAGCTCTGTTATTAACCTGCAGTATCCTAACTGTACACTTTAAAATAGTTGTCATTGATATTTCCTCACTGCTAGTGCTGATTTCGATGACCCTAATGTATGTTATTGAAATTCGACTTTGGATAGTACACAGTGACACAATATATGTTTATCATACGTATGGCAACACCTAGCATCATTATATCTTATCTGTGTGTTTTATCTCTTCAATCACCCTAGTGTCTGCGTACTTGCGTCACTTCAGCAGTTAGAGGTAAGTCTTCGTGCGACAAAGTTCAGAAGACCCTCTTGTTATGTAATGCTGTTAACCTTATGATAAGTCGGTGGAAAGTTCTAGAAAACCCTCTTGATATGTGCTGATTTAAACTTTTGATAAACCAGTTTACGGAAAATTTGAAGAAAAAAAAAACATCATATTATGTAATGCTCTAACTTTTTGATAAATCAGTTTAAGGAGAATTCGAAAAAAACATCTAGTTTTGTAATGTTGTAAGCTTTTTGTAAATCGGTCTATGCAAAGTTCTAGAAAACCCTCCTGTTCTATAATGTTGTAAACTTTTTATAAACCAGTTCATGGATGAGTTTATACAACATTTTAGGAATCCAACGATTGGTATACTATTCAGTCTTCTAAGTGTCGTTCTTTTTAAGATATGAAATCATTCTGAATCGAAATCTACCAAATACTTAGTAGGAGTGTATCGTAGTATTCTTTCGAATTGGTTTACAATGACTTCACTTACGGGCCAATCATTGGTCATATTATTACTTACCTTCTATTCAGTAGAAGCTCAAAAAGAAAGTGAGTATAATTAATTAATGATTAAATAGAGATATACATATTAAAATAATATAATATTATAATCAATCGAATATATCAGCAAGTGGTATATGGACAATAAAATTGTATCGAGAATTTGAGTCATAAAAATCCTTGATTTTTGCACAATATTATTATATAAGTAATCAAAATAGAAAAGTTTAGTTATTCAACAAAAGCATTTACAATTAACATTTCTACCAATCAGCGTCCATTTGCTTTCGACATTTCTAATATGAAATTTGCATAAAGAAAATAATAGTATACAATTTGTCTGCAAATTGATTTGGAGGAATTTTAAAGGGTCGGCATATTCTATAATCACCTCCCATGCATATTTATAGATACATTTTTCAATATAGAACATTAGCAAAAAATCTTATGTAACGCAACAAAAAAATGCTGCGGTCAAATTGAAGATAGAAACTATTTATTACATTACATAATACATATAAATTACTTTCTCTTCTCAACACAGTAAACCTCTATGTCCTAGGAGGACAAAGATGTCCCCTAAAAATATGGAACAATTGTGATATTCATCATATTTTTTATGAATATGCGTTCTTTGCCTATATAGTACAAGAATATTTCTGAGAATTTTCGTTTTTCATGTTCAAATTAATGCAGAGCTTAGAAGGTTAATGATAATATCAATTCTACCCCTAGGAAGTGAACGAACTTCCTGCTATAGTGACGAAGAGTGCCAACAAATTTCTGGATGGCAGTCTCCTTACCAAATCTGCGACTTGATCACCAATAAGTGCAAGTGTCCGGATGGTGAATGCGAACATGTGACCCTATCTTCAATGGTTTGGTGGGAATCCAACAGATTCTGCGGCATTTGTAGTGAGTCTACAGCGTAGTATAGAAGATGAGAAACTAAACCAAGTGTATTGTGTTACCTATATACTAATTAGTTGTATTATATTGGCTGAAAAATGAATCTAAAGGGCCGTACACACGCAGGGTTTTTAAGTCTTTCCACCAGACTTTTTGCTAAGCTCCTCCTACTTTTTCCACGAGAATATAAGAAAAAACTATATGAATTGTATAATTATTAGTTGGTATCCATGATACCTGCAGGTATCATGGATACCAACTAATATATATAAGATTTATATAGTTTTTTCTTATATTCTCGTGGAAAAAGTAGGAGGAGCTTAGCAAAAAGTCTGGAGGAAAGACTTAAAAACCCTGTGTGTGTACGGCCCTTAAGTGGTGTCAGAAGATTGAATGGGAATCTAAATACTATTACAAAATAGAACATCAAGAATGTTTATTCTCTCATCACAGCCGTACTAGTGTTTCTGCTGTAAAAACTTACCTGCTCATTTCCAGAGGATGTAGGTTCAACCTGTAATAGTAACTACGATTGTCCCACTGTGTCAGAGTGCAATGTATTCTGTATATGCAAGGCACCTGCTGCCAACAAGAACGACATGTGGTGAGAACAACTTAAAAACAACAATGTTAAACTACATTACGATACCTACACCACTCTCCCAAAATTTTAGTTAAAAATGTGCCTGTGTTACAAAGTAGGCACTAGCTGTTGCTCTTCAACCGTAACATTTGGTGTTTATTGAAACATTTGAAGTAACTATTAAACTGGTTATTTATTTACAATATATTTTCAACAAATTATGTCTCTGGCTTTATATTGAATATTGCCAAATAATGATTAACTAAATGTGCGATTAGTACCTAATTTGAAAAGCAGGTGGCAGCACGATGCAGTTTAAAAAACGAAATTTCCGAGAGTGATGCATCTTATTGTAGTGTATTTTTTTGTTTAATCTATCTTCAACATTCGGATGATATATTGATATTGCAATTGCATGAGGAATATCTATCGCCTTAGTCTTATCGATACAGATATTCCAAGATCCAGAGAGTATGACGCATTCACTATTTTCCAAGATATCGGTAATTGTATTTTAAAATTTTCTAGGCCGATAAAAAATTTGTCTAAATTTCGCTTCAATTAATTTTAATTTAAGGAATTACTACTCCTTTTGTTGCGGAGTATATTTATAAGGTATTTACTGCACGTTTTAACTCTTTTCCTCAACAGTCGGATAGACAAAGTGATTCCCAGGATCAGTTTAACAACCGTCTGGTTACTCTTGGGACTCTGCACAAGCATCTTCATCAACAAATTCATTGGATCGTAAGTTCCTGATACAATTTCCGTCTTTGAGAATAATATTCAGAAGTAATTTAATAAAAGGTAAATATTTCAGTAAAAAGTTCAGGAATCGGCTGAGATTTTGGCGTAACAGAGGCAGAAGGGGACAATCTTCCGATCCAGCCGTCGCAGTGAGTAATTCAGATTCTGACGAAGAAGTGGGAAATGATTCTTCATAACTTTAACTTTTGCATTTTTATTTGAAATAGCAGTTAGGATTTATCTAATGGAGATCCTTTAAAAACTTCACAAATAGTTTCTGATGATTAGAAATAACTTACTCTGAATGTTGTGGTCATTTTTTGCGTTCATTACAGGCTAATGAGGCGCATCGTAATCCCAATAGTAATTCCAAGACAGCAGCATACACCATAAGTAATACGGATTTCATTTCAACATCGGTGGTAAGATTTGTTTCATTATTGCTATCACTTTTTACAAGAAAATTTATTGAAGACAAAGTTTCAGTCGGTTAATAGTTTATTACGTTCAAAAGCAAGTAGGTTTATATTGATTTGAAAACTATTCAATGCAATCGTTCGAAATATAGTCTTGAATATATTTAGAAGTCAGTGTATAATGAATCTTATATATACTGATACGTCGTGCTATGACAATATGCTTCAAATTCATAGATTCCGAAAATATTATACACAGAGAGAACTAAAAAGTATTGTTAGTTCTACACCTGCAGTACATGGTATTCGATACCATTTCATTGTCATTTATTAATTTATTATTTGTCTTTGATTTTCTTGGGACCTATAATTTTAAAGGATATTATCACAACCCTACTTATATACTAATTTTCCATTTTTTATATTCCCATAAAATGTCTTCTTTGGTAATGTACCCTGTGTAAAATCGATGTTTCCACACGCAGGATCCTGACTTGGACTGGGCCATAGAATTCTCATTGATGGAACTAAGTCGTCAACCCCGCAGAAGTCGAGAGGAGATAACGGAAGAACCAACTCCTATTTCAGAGCAGAATGTCTCCTCTACTATTGACATCGAGAGGTCACCTGGTGATACAGTAACGCAATTCTTAACAGAAAATACCTTTCAAACCACTTCGCAAGTATTTGAACCTATTTTAGAGCAGATCAACGTGGCAGAATTGGTGAACTCAGCAGTTGCTGAATCCTCCAATATCACACTAAGCCAACAGGAAAATGCTCCTGCATGTTCTGCAGAAAATAGTACAATTGAAGATAAAGATCAGTTGGCATATGATAATCCTTCTTTTGAAGATGATACATTATCAAATTTGAATGATGGACAGTTCCCAAGAGCTTCTTCGAACTCCCAATCTTCGAATCGAAAACGAACGGTTCGTCTGGTTCCAAGACAATCTTATAGACGAAGTGGATCTCCTCCGCAATATGTCAATCATCCTTTACAAAACCAATCTGATGTTCGAATGTAGTGTACATCAAATTATTCCAACCTTTGTATCATTAGAAGTCATTGTAATATAAACATATTTAACTGATTATGAATTTTATGAAGAATGAACTATTGTTGTAATTTGATATAAGGAAAATCGTGAAGGAATCATACTAAATATCGTTCATCAGGATTCATACTTCACAATACCGTATTTGTCCCTAACACAACCTATTAATACTCCATCATCAATCATATATAATTAATTTTTTGACATGTAAATATTGTGTGTTTGTGTATTTATCTATAGAATTAAGATATCCCTAGTCAACTTTAAGTATATTTTAAGTATATAACTGGACGACATTCACAGAGAAAAATTGCGAGTCAGCCTGAGTCAAGGCTGACAAAACTCCAATATTGGAGTCTTTTTCTTGATTGACTCTACCTGAGTCAATCTGACTATAAATTATGAGTCAATGTGACTCTTGTTTCTGAGCAAAATGTTATGATGAGTCAAATGACTCACAATTTTGAGCCGGTTTTGAGACAAACAGACACTCAAATTTTGAATCAATTCGACTCGTTTTTTTTTCAGTGCATAGTTTGCTATAGTAGAGAATTTATCATCACGTGATAAAGTGATAAGGCAAATTTTGCTGAAACTCCTAGTTTGCAGCACTGCACATCCTGTCCCAACTGATAACAACACGTTAGTCTTTAGTCTTTGTAGCAAACAGTGTGAATTCTATGTGCCTACTGCAACCTCTGCTCTAACTTTCTTATTACTCAAGTTTGGTTATTCACAAAATAGCAATTACAGAAAACTCTAATCTTCTTTGAGTGGTGTTATATGCATATAATTTAGAATTTGTAATTTCCATGGACTAGCGGTGCATATTATTAAAGGTTTAAAGTTATTTAAACTGCTCTTTTTACTCTTATTAAAGTTATAGATAAAATTAGAGCCACTTCTCTCTCTGACTTTTACTTCATGCTTCCTTGTATTTTTATATTTTTTGAAGTAGAAGTTGAATCAAAACTAAATCAAGTAAATCTACATTGAAGTATATACAAAAACTGTATATATAAAAACTGTATATACAAAAACTGTATATACAAAAACTGTATATACAAAAACTGTATATACAAAAACTGTATATACAAAAACTGTATATACAAAAACTGTATATACAAAAACTGTATATACAAAAACTGTATATACAAAAACTGTATATGCTTTATATTTTATATGCTCATAAAGATTTAAATATGTTTCATTATTAGTCATAGATTAATTACATTATACCCAACATCATTTAATAACTTCTTGACAGTAAAACATAATCGATTAACTGTATTTTTGATAGTTTCAAGGCAATTAAAAAAAATTAATTTAAATTTTAAGGGTATAAAATTCCAAATTCAATTATCGATTTTGTTGGATATTCAGTTAATGGAGAGTTAAAAGGACCTGGTAGGTGGGAGATATGTTAAACCTTCATTGCCCTTGAATTACTTCTTCTTCAAGAACTGCATATAGAAAGTAAAGGACAAAGTGGCCTAAACAACAATCATGTTCACTATCTACAGTATGGCCACTTTAGTTGTGTCTGCCATTAGCTGTGTACTGATCGCCATACTAGGAACTGTTGGTAAGTAGAAAATGTTTATCCAATGCTTAGTACAGTGGAGAACTCTTCTATAGTGAAATCCTCTATAGTGAATAGAAAGTCCTGAGTAAGGATGTAGCCTCTATAGTGAACAAATTTTCTTTAGTCCACCATGAAATGACTATTAGTTTTCTAAGACTGTTGGAAACTCAAGGCAGACTAAATTAATTTTGTTCACTATAGAGGCTAATCTTTTACTATGCCCAATAAAACAAGTTAATGTGGCCCATGTGGGCACTAGGTGTACAAATCGTATTGGCACTGTTTGCTATTTTAAAAATGGGCCAACATTGTGACAGCATGGGATTTTAAGTTGAAGCCATCTTGGCCCAAGATGTTGCCGATATGTTTTCAGTCATGTAATATTGATACGCTATATAATATGACAATTCAATGGGATGGATTCGCCACATTGAACCAACCTTCTCCCAAGGTAACTTTCCATGAGAATGGAAAACCACATTATCCCCATGTAATTTCTAGGCTACTTTTCAGTGTGCCATCTCTTGCCCATCTAACCATCTAGTGCCCATCTAACCATCTAACCATCTAGTACCTATCTAACCATCTAGTACCAATCTAACCATCTAGTGCCCATCTAACCATCTAGTGCCCATCTAACCATCTAGTGTCCGTGTTGGCACAATGTGTCATGGTTGCTTGGGTGGTACTTTTAACTTTTGATAGTTTTGATTAATCTATTCAGAAAACAGACCGGATTAGTCAGATTACTGGTAGAGAATTAAAATGACACAAAGAAATCTGTTAACTCAATTAAAAGGAAGAATATTTCAAAATTTGAAAACTTCCAGCTTGTGTGATATGTACTTCAAATATTGGAATCTATAAACATTCATAAACCGTTGCCATCGTTAATGAACAAGTAGAAGATACTATTTTTTCTTAAATCATTTAGGGTTAGTTCCGAATTATCGGTCAATACTACATCTTCGGTCAATGCAAACAATATAAAAATTGTTATTATTACACCGTGCTATCTAATAACAACCAGGGTTTGCAGAAGTATTAGATAGCACTGTGTAATAATAACCATTTTTATATTGTTTTTTCTTATATGACCGAAGATGTAGTATACTGACCGATAATTCGGAAGTTACCCTGGGGGACTTTTTAAATTTTGATATACATAATACTTAGCTCTGTACATTTAGTTTTGAATTAGGATATTGTTGAAGAATATTGGATTAATCGAGAGTTCTAAAAAATAAAGAAAGATTTTCACTTTTTTCCGTGTGTCTCTTACTCTTCAATTCATAGATTTATTTAAATTTACAGGAAGGAAACCAGGCAGTAAATCTGTACAAAAAGAGTAAATTTTAAATAAAATTGCCAAAGGTAAATAACATTCTGGTTTACTTTTCTCTCTCAGCAATCTCTCTACAAAAATTAAAAGAATGTTTCATTCCTGTACCTGAAATGTATTAATCTCTTGTGAATTGCAGGTAACCTGATGGCTGTGATATCACTGCTACGGTCACCTAGACTGAGAAAGTCTTCTACCTACTACATCGTGAACCTGTCTATGAGTAACCTGCCAATGTGCATCGTGGCCATGCCTCTAGCAGGCTACTGGTTCAGTGAGATACTCCTATACAACGAGGTGAGGATTGCGAGAAAAATAAGAGAGTAGATTGAAAAATATGAAAAAAAATTAAAAGAAAGAAAGAAAGAATATGAAAGAATATGAAAGAAAATTTTGATAAAAACTAAACTGAATAAGTTCTCACACTGATAAATTATACTTTGGCAAAATTCCTTACTTTCACAAGTAAGCCAAATATCAAAATTCCTATTCAAAATTGAACTTCTATTTCTTCCAGTTCACAGCCAATGGCACAGTCTTGCGGTGTGTCATAGTCACTGGATTGATTTGCAATCAAGCTGAACTGCAAACCATTTGTGTTCTTGGCTTCAACAGGTAAGCTCCAGTGGATCTTCTTCTGCATTGGATGTCATCGATGCTACTGGCACACGATAGTTCTGAAACTGTATCATATTTTTTAGACACTGATGATGTGTATCTATTTCAGTCTGTCGTAGAATTATAGTTGTTATTTTTTAATTCATTGTACAGTGGCTTGAAGTATTCAACTGTAGTATTATGAATATTTCAATATTATAACTAGGGTTGTAACAATATGATTTTAAAATCATTGATCTCGAGAATATTATAGACGGAGAGATTTAAAGAGTATTGAATGGTTCTACACCAGCGGTATATAGTATTCGATACCATTTCATTTCGTCTGTGATATTCTTAAGATCTATGATTTATAAAGCATATTGTCACAACCCTAGTGACAATATGCTTTGTAAATCATAGAGAATATCATAGACGGAGAGAATTAAAGAGTATTGAATGGTTCTACACCAGCGGTATATAGTATTCGATACCATTTCATTTCGTCTGTGATATTCATAAGATCTATGAATTTAAAAGCGTATTGTCACAACCCTAATCCTAACTACCGAATACAAATTTTCTTCACGCAGAGTGCTAGCCATGACTCTACCTGAATGGTATCGCTACCTAGCACAGACAAGGTCCTACATCTATGTCCTATTTGGAATTTGGATCTACAGCATTGTCCTGTGGATTCCTCTTGCATCCGGGGTACGTTCTTTGTGGTACTTGGTAAATTGCATCCGGGGTGCGTTATTTTTGGTACTTGGAAAATTGCATCCAATGTATGTTTACTTTTGGCACTTGGTAAAGTGCTTTAAGATTGAGTTAGTGTTGCTTGGGGGGAGGGAGGGGCTTGCCCCCCCTCCCTCCCAAGCGTAGAAACAACACCAGCCTTGCTTGGTTAGGATAGTGACAAATGGTACATATTCATTAATTAGAATAAAAACTATCTAACACCATGGGTATAAAATTTGATCATTCGGTCATTTAAGTAATTGTGTTTCGAGCGATAGTTTTCGACCACCAATAGTTTTTCGAGCAATTTACCTTTAAGTATCGTTTATTTCCACATGTTTTAGATTTGGTTTAGATTAAATAAATAAATTTTACTTATAACTCATGACCAAGAAAAATACCTAGTTAATTCGTGGAAGGAACTACAAATTTAATATTCCACTAGGAGGGAAATTTAACATTTTGGAACATTCACACAATATCTATTTACAGTCAATACAAATAATATTCCACTAGGGATGAACTCTTACGGTGAAGAACATACATACAATATCTATTAACAGTCAATACAAATAATATTCCACTAGGGATGAACTCTTACGGTGAAGAACATTCACACAATATCTATTAACAGTCAATACAAATAATATTCCACTAGGGATGAACTCTTACGGTGAAGAACATTCACACAATATCTATTTACAGTCAATACAAATAATATTCCACTAGGGATGAACTCTTACGGTGAAGAACATTCACACAATATCTATTTACAGTCAATACAAATAATATTCCACTAGGGATGAACTCTCACGGTGAAGAACATACATACAATATCTATTAACAGTCAATACAAATAATATTCCACTAGGGATGAACTCTTACGGTGAAGAACATTCACACAATATCTATTTACAGTCAATACAAATAATATTCCACTAGGGATGAACTCTTACGGTGAAGAACATTCACACAATATCTATTTACAGTCAATACAAATAATATTCCACTAGGGATGAACTCTTACGGTGAAGAACATTCATACAATATCTATTTACAGTCAATACAAATAATATTCCACTGGGGATGAACTCTTACGGTGAAGAACATTCACACAATATCTATTTACAGTCAATACAAATAATATTCCACTAGTGATGAACTCTTACGGTGAAGAACATTCATACAATATCTATTTACAGTCAATACAAATAATATTCCACTAGGGATGAACTCTCACGGTGAAGAACATTCATACAATATCTATTTACAGTCAATACAAATAATATTCCACTAGGGATGAACTCTTACGGTGAAGAACATTCATACAATATCTATTTACAGTCAATACAAATAATATTCCACTAGGGATGAACTCTTACGGTGAAGAACATTCACACAATATCTATTTACAGTCAATACAAATAATATTCCACTAGGGATGAACTCTTACGGTGAAGAACATTCATACAATATCTATTTACAGTCAATACAAATAATATTCCACTAAGGATGAACTCTTACGGTGAAGAACATTCATACAATATCTATTTACAGTCAATACAAATAATATTCCACTGGGGATGAACTCTTACGGTGAAGAACATTCATACAATATCTATTTACAGTCAATACAAATAATATTCCACTAGGGATGAACTCTTACGGTGAAGAACATTCACACAGTATCTATTTACAGTCAATACAAATAATATTCCACTAAGGATGAACTCTTACGGTGAAGAACATTCATACAATATCTATTTACAGTCAATACAAATAATATTCCACTAGGGATGAACTCTCACGGTGAAGAACATTCATACAATATCTATTTACAGTCAATACAAATAATATTCCACTGGGGATGAACTCTTACGGTGAAGAACATTCACACTATAAGTAGTTTGCATTTTTCTTTTGTAGGCTGACCATAAAATGATTTAAAAAATTATTTTAATTTCTTTAATTTAGATGTACAATATAACTTACAATTCTCTTTTGAATGTATAGATACATCTTAGTTTTATTTTCTGTTTTTATTTGAATGAATGAACTAAATAAATCCCGTTTCAGCTGGTGAGTCAACTCACCATCAACTCCACGACTCTCTACGTTAAAATTGGAGAGGATAAGTCCCTAGCAAAAAGATTTTACCTGGTAATTGGATTCGCTCTGCCGATCACCTTTTCACTGGTGTGTCACGCCATTATTCTATTTAAGGTAATTAATTGTTATGCTATTATTCTATTTAAGGTAATTAATTGTTATGCCATTATTCTATTTAAGGTAATTAATTGTTATGCCCTTATTCTATTTAAGGTAATTAATTGTTATGCCATTATTCTATTTAAGGTAATTAATTGTTATGCCTTTATTCTATTTAAGGTAATTAATTGTTATGCCATTATTCTATTTAAGGTAATTAATTGTTATGCCATTATTCTATTTAAGGTAATTAATTGTTATGCCATTATTCTATTTAAGGTAATTAATTGTTATGCGTAATGCTTCACTCATTCGTTTCGATTTTCTATGTTCTCTTTAGGGATCATTTTTTACCAAAACTTGTTATTTTATTATGCATCGTAAAACTTTTATATTTGATACACAAATAAAACATCAAATGAAGAAACGTTTTTTGTTCGAGGTAAATATTTAATTTTCCTCGTGCTTTTTCAGTACACTGATCACACTTTTTGTGAGTCAAACTCTATCTCCTCTGTCATTTTTGACGTAGAGTAATGCTATTGGTATTGTTGTACGTGAGACACTTGGAAAACACAGTGGTGTCTCTATTCTTCAAAATGTGTCTCTGATGAAAAACTATGACGTCACGAACGAAATTTTTGAAGAAAAAAAATTCTATTATTTTTCATCAATCGAATTCCAGGAAAGGGATTTGAACATCAATAGACTGTACATTGTTGTCTAAGTTTTTCCGCATCCAATGATGAGGACCCAAAAAGTGACGGAGGAGTTACTTCTCTCGCACAACTTCTTAAATCACGTTTTCTTTCATTTTTACCATCAACTAAAATTATTTCTCATTTGGTATTTTATATGTCACCGTGTGTATCAAATTTTGAAGATCTCCGATGTATAGTGAAATAAAAATTTGAATGGGAACGATCCCCGGATTAAATTAAAATTTCTTGGTAACTTCTCTAATTAAGACATTGTTACTCAAAAACTAGAAATAGAAATAATTTCATTCATTCGTGGAGATTACACCATGAAATAAATATATAATATACCTGTTAAAAAGAATAACTGTTAGGAATAGTTATGACTAGAGTTGTGACAATATGCTTTATAAATCATAGATCTTAAGAATATCACAGACGAAATGAAATGGTATCGAATACTATATACCGCTGGTGTAGAACCATTCAATACTCTTTAATTCTCTCCGTCTATAATATTCTCAGGATCTATGATTTTAAAAGCAAATAGTCACAACCCGATAGTTCTAGTGAATAATTCAAACTGATTTTCTTGACAGGGTTTAAGACTGGGAAAGAATTCGGACTCCGCCTCTCGAGTGCAATGGCGTCACCACGTGACCAAGACAGTGGGTCTGGTGTTCCTGTTGCTAATAGTGCTCAGTGTACCCCATGCTACGGCACACGCTCTGCATCCTAATTATGTAAACATGCCGAACATGTGGCTCCTGTTCCATATTCTATTTTTCAGCAGGTATGTCAGTCACTTTATTCGGCCCTTTTGGAAATACAGTGGAACTCCTGAGTTGTGACGATTGGCTCATTCATATCTCGGCTACACTAGATAGTTTTCTATGAATGAAATATTGGAGAAAATTATGGTCATGGAGGGATAGCTATAATGAAATTTTTGACGTATGTCATTTTCTATAAATTAAACATAGAAAATAATTCATAACTCAGGTGCATTTCATAACTCAGGTCCTTCATAATATAGGATTTTTAATATATTCTTATTTTAATATATTCTTATTATAGAAAAACTGAGTATTTTTTAATATCGATATTTGTGTTACTAAAAGAATTGGTATCATAAAATAAATTTATTATTAAACAATACTGATACTAAATAATGGCATTGCTATTTAGTTTTATATAAAATATGAAGGTAATGAGTTATAGGTAACTACTCAATACACAATATCCACTTTTCCAAATACACTCAGTTGGAGAATTAGCAAGAATAACCTTTACTTTATTTACAACTTTCTGTGAATAATATATTAATGATTTCAAATACTATTAACTAATTACTTTCAAACAATAAATACAGACATTTAATTTTTTTTTCTATGAATTCTTTACTAAAAGTAGGAGGAGCTTAGCAAAAAGTCTGGTGGAAAGACTTAAAAAACCCTACGTGTGTACGGCTCTTGAGATTCAATTTCTTTACTGTTCCTATTTCAATATTCTAATCCTCTACTGTATCTAAAAATAACCTTATTTAATTTTATGAACCACTTTCTGGGACTGATGTCTTAAAGCCACAGAGAAGTTTAAGGTGTGTTATGGAAGAGGATCCCTTCTTTAATCTCCTTAGTTACCACCATAACTTCAGCACTGCTTAAAACCGATCTTTCTCTCTCCAGGTACGTTTGGGATCCCGTGGTTTTCGTGTCGATTAGTGGAGAATATCGGCGAGCCTTCCTGGAATTTCTTTCCTGGATGTTCCCCAAGGTTTGGAGTCCTTCATCCCATCTATCGACTGGTGGGGGAATGGTGGCGCCTCCTTGCACCCCCGCTGCAAGGCACAAACTAGTGGACATGTCTTCACCGGATTTTAACTCCGGGACCATCTCGTCGAAGACCAGAGCGGAGTTGAAGGCTTCGAGGAACAGAAAACCCTCGCACGATGATAATCCGCAGTTGGCTGTTGATTTAGTATAATAAATGATTTATACTAGGTATATAATTCCCTATAGGAATAATGTAAATAGTTATTATAGGTAGAATTTATTGTAAACTGAATAAAATATAAACTACAGGTAAAGCTCGTACAACGCCCGGTACATGTACCGGAAGAGTGTCCGCTATGTTATGAGCGTTCGTTGTAATATCACATTTATTAGTTTAGTTTGGGATTTAAACTTAGAAAGTTTACTATAACAGCATTTCTAAGGAACGCTAATGAAGGTAAACAAACTCAGATTATTATTAAAGGAAATGTTTAATGAAAATCTTATGATATTCAAGTACTTTACTTATATAAATGTACAAAATAATTAGGTAAATATAACTGTAACTATTCTAACTAATATAGAGTAGTTACACCTCTTTTCATTTTCTATAGAATCTTTCTAATCAAAGAAAATTTACGAGGGAAGGGTAACTAGATCAAAATACTTAAATATCTGAAAACAATACATTAAAGTGTTGATTGTAATTTTGTAACTTGTAATACCTCTGAATATAATAAATGTTTTAGTAGATACTTGGTAGACGGATAAAAAATATGTTAAATAATATAATTTAAAGAGGTCTTTATAGCGATCTGCAGTCCGGTAGAAGGAACAATAATATTTTTGTCCCTTGTAGGAAGTTGTTCGTTCAAAGATCTTCCGCTGTAATAACTTTACCTTTACAGTAAAAAAACTGTATAAATAAATTATAAATATTGTGTTTGTGAACTAAATTTGTAAATACCGATTCATTGATTTATATTAGAATGTTAATTCATGTAGTGTTCACTTGTACATATGGAATTTTCATTTCATACCTTTAATTTTTAATATTTATAATCATACTTTTCCTCAACCAATCATGTACTTAATCAGATGTGCAATACCCATATAGTGTCCTTATTTATTGTTTAATCTTTTTCTATTTTATAAATAGGTTGCCCTAAAAGCGTCTCTCAGTTTTCTGGGCATTGGATACTTTTAATCATTCATAATATTTGTGATATTTTCAGATATGTATTTATATTGTATTCTTCATTAAGTGTATTCACATTTATGAATAGAATGAGTTTACTTTCGTTAGTGGTAGTAGTGTAATTTATTCACAAGAAGGGTGAAGGTGTTCAATGGACGGTATGATTGGGTCATTGAAGACTGATTATGATGTTTTATTATTTCATTGTATTTGTTTGGAATTGATGTAGAAAAGACTCTCTATTAGGTACATAGATGTGGTATAGATTCTTTAAAATATAATAAATAGTTTTTTCTTGTCCTAATGTATAATTAGAGAATGAGTGAATTTATTTCAAAATATAAATGAGAAATATTTAGGATTCAAAACTGTCGGTTTTATGTTATCTACAAATATCAAACTTGACTGTTTAGGTTTTCAAGACAAACTACTAAATCTAAAATTGTTTTAATTGCTGTTCCTAATCATTATTAGTTTCGGCTTCAAGAAGAGGATATCAATCATTATGATAGATTTAAACTCGTACATGATGGGTGGCCTTATTTTGGGACAGCAATCTGTAGATGTGGCACATCAGCAAAGTTAAAGTTGAGCAACCGTGTGCGGGTCTATGTGATGAGGGAGAGATATCTTACCAGTTACTATCGCAATTTGGAAAATAATCACCTTTTTCTGTTATCGAGATGGTACTTATGTATATATTAAAGTTTATATACACTGAAACTCCTCTATAGTGAATGTAGAGTCCTGAGTGAGAGAATTTTCGCGTATAATCAACAAATTTTCTTTAGTCTGCCCTAAAATGGCAATTAGTTTTCTAAACCCAATGTAGATTCATGGCAGACTAAAGAGAATTAGTTTACTATACCAGGTAGTTCTCTTACTCAGGACTATACGTTCACTATAGAGGAGTTATAGTTTAGTGTCAAATGGCTTATATTTCTATGATATAAACATTTATTGTGTTTTATTTCCCTCTTCTATCAGTAATTTTCTGTCCACTTTTGCCCCATTACTTGGCAAGTGACTGTATTCACAGAGTAGCTTTCCTGCTTCCATGAGCATTATCAAGACATTGAGGTAGGAGACATCGTCATTACTTATAATTTTTATGAATTTATATTGCTAGTTCTGATATCCATATGATTTTTTAGAATAACTTTATAATAGTAATATACTTTGCACTTTTTGTGAACTTAATTGGGCTCAAGAGATTTATTTTTCAGTGCCCGAATAGTACGACAATCTTATTAATCTTCTTGATGAGACAGAATTTATAATCCCAGAGTGATTGCGATGCAGTGATCGCCTATAAATAACTTGATTACTATGAACCGAAGTTTTAAATGAAAATAGAGTGAATCTGTTTCTCTTGGAACCAACTGCCATCTACTGAACACTCTTTTCATACACATTGATTTTAAGGATAACTTCATTAAATTTGGTAAATATTTTTAAGGGTAACTTTTTTTATAATAGTGCATATTATTTTCATGGAAATACCTTATCATAATATCAGATTAGAATGAGCGAATGCGGTCGTCCTATCTATAATTATTTAATAACATTATCGTTTTTTTATTTTTATTGTTGAATTATTCTTTTAAAAATATTGATTAATCTTTTAAATCCATGAGATCTACCAAACAATGATCATTGAAAAGTGATTACTTTCATCATAAAACCCTTTCCAAATTTAGTGAAGTTACACCTGAACCATGTAGTTCATGTTCAGTCAATGGAGATTGGTTTCAAAAGTAAGAATCAGTTTCAATATTAAGTATATTAAGGTCATTTCAAAAATTATCAATTTTTGGGCGATGTCTTCATCGCAAACACGTTTAATTAAAAGTTCTGTAATTTGATGCAGTAGAGTACGATACCATTGCAGTATTGAGACACTTACAGTACTCGTAAAGTGGGTCTGATGGACATAAGTCACTCAGAAGTTAATTGTTTAAATGTTCACTTTCCGAGTGCTGTGAGTGTCTGAGTATTGCGACGATTCCTAAATTTTTCATACATTTTTTTCGAAAACTTTGAATCTCAATTTTGACAATAACACAAAAGTAACAATTTAAATTTGTCTGTAAGATTGATAATAAATAATATAAATTATATAGATAGTGATTTTATCTACAGCTAAATTGAATAGTCCATATACCGCATATTGAGAGTATTTGATAGATTTGACGTTTCTTCATTATTAAGCATAAATTCATAGTAATTTAAATATTCTTCCTTGAGAGTACATATACGACTTTAATATTTCTTTAAAAGAATAATGTTCCACTACAACCTTCAATTATTTTTAGCTCACCATTTATATTGTAAAATTAACGAACAAATGCAAGGCAGGTAAATGGGATGAAGCAGGACCAGCAGTGATGGAGTAGATAATAAATTATTTATGCATTCTATTGGTCCATTTCATCGAAATATGATAGTTAAAGCTATACATAATAATTAGGTAATATATTGGTAATTAAGTTTGATTTAGTTACTTGAAGAAAACTTGAACAAAAGTGGTATTTTAATTTTACTGAGATATCAAACGTTTGGAATTAACCTCATCTGTTTATCATTGTATTTAATGTGAAAATATCGTCTTTTGAATTAAATAAAAAGAAATTAAAAAAGTTTTCCATAAAATTACATGCGAAAAAGCGCTGCGCGTTTATAGGTCTTGAAAATGTGCGACAATCTCTTTCATTTGCACGGTACTACAAAACTTATTATCCAATGTGTTTGCGATGCAGTGATCGCCAAAAAGTATCTTAGATAACTTATTGCATCTAGAGAGAGTAACTGATACTGTTTCTCATTGAACCAATCGTCATCTACTGAACACTCTGAGTGCAGATAGAGACTTTAAGGGTAACTTCACTAATATTGAAAAAGTGATTAATTGTTAAATTAGTCACTTACCAGAAAACATATTTCAATTGATATCATAGATGTGAAGATTAAATTCTAAATATGTTCAACTGTAACATAATGACATTCTGAAGTTGTTTGTCTGTGTGTTTCTATATTCTCCTGATTATAATAGTTACATGTAAAGTATATGGTTACATGTAAAGTATATGGTTACATGTAAAGTATATGGTTACATGTAAAGTATATGGTTACATGTAAAGTATATGGTTACATGTAAAGTATATGGTTACATGTAAAGTATATGGTTACATGTAAAGTATATGGTTACATGTAAAGTATATGGTTACATGTAAAGTATATGGTTACATGTAAAGTATATGGTTTTTCATTAATAAACATTTTATGAAGAGTCTAATTATACACTGAACTTTCTATACAAACTGTATATCCAATCGATTTTAATTTTCTTAAAATTTCAGTTTTATTTCCATAAATAAAAGGAAAAATGATGATCCAGTTACAATCTTTTATTCTCTAAAATTATTATTATTGAAGACGTCTTATTTTCAATGAGAATACGTATAACTTCATCGTAATAATAACTATTCATATTTATATATTAAATAAAATTCACAAATTCTGAATATTAAATAAATGAAACGTTTAGAAATAACAAAAGAGATAAAATGACAGTCAATGTTTATCTATGGTAACATGGCGGGTAATTGTACCAGAGAATGAATAGACAGTGAAATGTTGTGACTATTACGATTTGTAAAAGTTGAATTGACAAGAAGGAGAGTCATGCCAATTTATTATCTTTCCTTTATATAAATAATAAATAGTTTACTTAAACAAAGCACATAGTAAAAGGAAAAAGTACAGGATTAACAATAAGTATAGGTACTTGTTTAATAGCCCATGGTAACTTAGAAAGTTAAGTGGGGCAAATCGTAATAGTCACAACATTTCACTGTCTATTCATTCTCTGGTACAATTACCCGCCATGTTACCATAGATAAATATTGACTGTCATTTTCTGAACTTCCTTGATTATTTATAACGTGATATTTATTATTGATCAATAAAATCTATAATTTGTTTAACTTATTGATTTTCTAAATATGATTATTTGTAGTTAGCGGCATTGATATATATTCCTTCTTTTTAAATAGAGATTAATCATTCACATTCATAAGAACAATTCAATTCTCATTCATTACTTTGACCATAAATAACATTGCAACATTTAGTGCAGTTACCCTTAAAAGAAGTTTGAGATTTTAGTGTTCAGTAGATGGCGATTCGCTTGTAGAGAAACAGTCACATTTAGTAATGACCAGCAGTGGTTGCTTCATGTTGCTTAATTATTTTTTGGCGATCACAGCATCGCAAACACGTTGCAATAATAAGTTCTGTAATATCAGGCAGAAAAATAAGAGATATTCACAGTATCCGGACACTCATAGTTCTCGGAAAGTGGTTTAAAAAGAGGATTTAAATTACATGAACTCGATAAATGTTGACATTCCAAATGTCTAAGAATTATAAAAGTTTCTTTTATTCCAAGTTTTGAAATATTAATTTCAACAAAGCACACAAGTAGCAAGTGACATTTTCAGTGAGTTCATTTTAAATATAAAGATGTATTTTATAGGCAATGATTTTATCTTTAATTCAATGAAATCACCCATTTAAAGGAGTTGGAGAGTATTCAATAAATTTAACGTTTCTTCATTATGTTGCATAAACTTTCCGTAATATAAATATTCTTCCTTGAGAACATATCTTTGATGACTCTTTAGCAAAATAAAGATCCATTGCCACTGAAATTATATTTCTTACATGCTCATTTTTCTTTAAATTAGAGTTTGTTCCATAATGTAAGTTAATTTATACTTATTCAAGACTTTAAACAGTTTTTTAGCATCGAAGTGAAGGAACAATTATTGAGAGCCTAATAAACATACATTGCCATGCATTGTGAAAAAAATCTACAGAGAAAAGAGTGGACAAGAAATAATTATTGAGAGCCTAATAAACATACATTGCCATGCATTGTGAAAAAAAATCTACAGAGAAAAGAGTGGGCAAGAAATAATTATTGAGAGCCTAATAAACATACATTGTCATGCATTGTGAAAAAAATCTACAGAGAAAAGAGTGGACAAGAAATAATTATTGAGAGCCTAATAAACATACATTGCCATGCATTGTGAAAAAAATCTACAGAGAAAAGAGTGGAGCATTTTTCTGCTAAAGAGCCAATAAAGATATATTTTGAAGAACCTATATTGGTACGGAAAGTTTATGGTAAATAGTGAATAAATGACAAATTTATTGAATGCTCTCAATCAGGGTTATATGAATTATTTATTAAACTGAAAATAAACACCTGTAACTAGAATTGAACATCACTGGTTATTATTGAACTTACCGACCAATTCCATAGGAATCAAAAAGTAAATGAGTACTATTCTGAATTAATATTTTTAATTAATTGATTCACCTATGTCAATCAGTCCTTTTTAACCCCTTCTTGCAATTATCTTTTAGGAATAAAATAAAGGGTTTCGATTTTTCACCACCAAATCAATTCAAGACATAAAGGGTTAAAACTCAATTTCCACGTAATATGAATGTACTGAAACTATAACAATCTTTTTCAATTTATTATTATTATTAAACGTGTTTGCGATGCAGAGATCGCCCAAAAATATTAAAAAGGAAGATAACACTGATGACAAAAGTGTAACTGTTTCTCTACAAACCAATCGCCATCTACTGAACACTTAGACACAGACTTTAAGTCTTTAGGAGTAACTTCACTAAATTGGGGAAAGTGATTTGTTGTCGAATTAGTCACTTGGCAGTGATAGTTTTTTAAATTGATCTTGTTGATATCAAAGAATGTTCTATTTTTTCCCTGAATAATGATTAATAATCATTATGAAATAAGCGAATAAGTTACATGAATAGTTTTTCATGATATCACAAAAGTGAACATTTAAATTCTACATGAGATAATTTTGAAGTCACATACATACTAGGTACGAATACATACTATGTACTGATACATACTATGTACGAATACTTACTAGGTACTGATACATACTAGGTACGGATACATACTATGTACGGATACATACTAGGTACTGATACATACTAGGTACGGATACATACTAGGTACTGATACATACTAGGTACGGATACATACTAGGTACGGATACATACTAGGTACGGATACTTACTAGGTACTGATACATACTAGGTACGGATACATACTATGTACGGATACATACTAGGTACTGATACATACTAGGTACGGATACATAATAGGTACTGATACATACTAGGTATGATACATACTAGGTATGGATACATACTAGGTAAGGATACATACTAGGTATGGATACATACTAGGTGCGGATACATACTAGGTACGGATACATACTAGGTACGGATACATACTAGGTACGGATACATACTAGGTACGGATACATACTAGGTACGGATACATACTAGGTACGGATACATACTAGGTACGGATACATACTATATGTAGTTAACTTTCCTTCCAATTTTTTCAATAGGTATAGATGATTAATTAATTGGCTAAATTTTCAATCTCTTGGTGAGAGAGTGTTGAAACTATTAAGAAGTTAGAATTAGTTTAATTTTATACTATTTTATATTTTACTATTTTATACTAATAAATATATCTAAAGAAATTATGTACGAAAAATGTAACCATATACTTTACATGTAACCATATACTTTACATGTAGCCATATTCTTTACGTGTAACCATATACTTTACATGTAACCATATACTTTACATGTAACCATATACTTTACATGTAACCATATACTTTACATGTAACCATATTCTTTACGTGTAACCATATACTTTTCATGTAACCATATACTTTGCATGTAACCATATACTTTACATGTAGCCATATACTTTACATGTAACCATATACTTTGCATGTAACCATATACTTTACATGTAGCCATATACTTTACATGTAACCATATACTTTACATGTAACCATATACTTTACATGTAACCATATACTTTACATGTAACCATATACTTTACATGTAGCCATATACTTTACATGTAACCATATACTTTACATGTAACCATATACTTTACATGTAACCATATACTTTACATGTAACCATTATAATCAGGAGAATATAGAAACACACAGATAAACCACATCAGAATATCACGTAACTGATTATATCAACACTGCATGATATAAAATACTTGTAACTTTTGTAATTATTTCATTATGATTAATTATTATTTTGCTGAATGTTCTTTTATTTAGATTGAAAACAGAGATAAATTTTCATTATACTTGAAGATGAATTCTACGACCAACACTGAGAAGTGACTAACTTAACTATTAATCATTGTCCTAATTTAGTGAAGTTACCCTCAAAGTACTGATGTGCACTCATAGTGTTCAGTAGATGGCGATTGGTTTGGAGAGAAACAGTAGGAAGTATCATAGATATAAATTAATCATCTTTAAATACTTTTTGGCGATCACTGCATCGCAAACACATTGGATAATAAGTTTTGTAGTACCGTGCAGATGAAAGAGATTGTCGTAGTACTCGGACACTCTTAGTACTCGGGAAGTGGGGTTTGAAGAATGTCTCATTGACATTGGTGATTCAGAAGTTATTCAATAGTCAGATTAGTACTTGTCCTGTATATATATGCTCACTTTCCGAGTAATTTGCGTCTCTAAAAATATTGTTCACTCTTTTTCTTGTGTAATGATTACCAATTTAGATTTAGATCCTAATTTTTCTTTAAATCCTTATATTAACATACATAGTCCTACATTATGTAACTGGTTAACCAAGTGGCTGTACTTTTCTAGCAGTGACTGTATCTGTTATGTCGTTAATCGCAAGCCATCTCCTCCCTCCCCTTGAAATATGCTGACTAAGGTATTTATTATGAAAATGTACAGTTGTAACTATTATATGAAATTGTTAACCTATTATGTAAATAGAGAATGCGCTGCCCATTTTAAGGATCTTGAAATATGCTGACTAAGGTATTTATTATGAAAATGTACAGTTGTAACTATTATATGAAATTGTTAACCTATTATGTGAATAGAGAATGCGCTGCCCATTTTAAGGATCTTGAAAATGTGAAACAATCTCGAGATTGGCGCTTTTTTGAAGATCTCTAAAACGTACAGCGCATTCCCGAAATCCCCGTAAATTTCGTGGAACATATATACTCACAAGGGAGAATATTTATATTTCGGGAAGTCTATGATCAATTATACAGCTTTAGAGCAATTAAACCTCCTATAAATTTCTTATTGACCCATGTCGATCAGTCCCTCTTGAACACCCACTTTCCGAGAACTAAGAGTGTCTGAGTAGGGAGAAAATCCCTTATTTATTTGCATGATATTACAGAACTTATTATTGTAACTTGTTTGCGATGCTGTGATCGCCAAAAAATATCTTGGTAGTAAGACCTATCATTATGAGATTAAAATACAGAAAATTTCTTCAAACGAATTGCCATCTACTGAACACTTACGACGGAGAATTTAAGGGTAACTTAATTAAATAAAGAAAAGGATTGGTTGTCAAATTAGGTAATTTTCAGTGAGCATTCTTGAGTTATTGATATTGTAGAAAAGGAATATTAAACGTTATTTTAAATCAGAGTGTTTTTACTCTATCATTTAATAATTATTAATATTGAATAAACTGAATAAGTTATACAAATTTTGCATGTTATCAATCAATAATTAATATCAATAAGATGATTTAAATTATTTTTTTCAAGAATCAGGTTATAGATTCATTAAGTAGTATAATATACCATATAAAAAATATCAAAAATTATACTATTACTAAATACATTATAGTTATCTTACCTACAGGTTAAAAATTAATCCACTTATACCAACCCTATTTTTTAAGATTGAGAGTAGTTAACTACCTATTACGTATTTGACGTCTAAATTACATCGTGCAGAGCTGCAATGATCAGTTTGGTGATATTCTGATGTGGTTTGTCTGTGTGTGAGTTTGGCAACTGAAGTCAATTTTGTTTTAAAGTAAAGATTTATATTCCCACCGGAACGGACCTTTGACACCTTTCAGACTTGTTGGTTGATCCGGGGTTGATGTTTACTTGTGAATATACACTGTACAAACTTTATAGTGAAGAGAAAATCAAAACACTCAGAACAAACGACATCAGGATATCACGAAACTGATCATTCAAACTCTGCAAGATGCCATCTTGACGTTCCAAGTACTAGTTACGGAATATATTAATATTTATTGTCAGTCAACTTGTCTTTAAATCATTTAAAAATGGGTCATTCGTGCCTGTGACTTTAGAAGTTTTGTTGTGATCAAAGTATCGCAATCAAGTTGAAATAATAAGTTGAAATACCTTGCAGATGAATAAGTATTCATTGTAGTATTTGGACACTCTCTTTACTCGGAAAGTGGGTCTCTCTTAAACCCACTTTCCGACTACAATGAGTGTTCGAATACTGTGATGATCTCTTATTCATCTGCAAGGTATTGCAGAACTTATTATTTCAAACTCATTGCGTTGCAGTGATCGCCTAAATATCTTCGATTGTTAAAATATCGACTTTTCTTTGACTGATGCTATTTCACTTTGAACCAATCGCCATCTACTGAACACTTTTTCACAGAGTCTTTATGGGTAACTTCACTAAATTAGGAAGAGTGATTTATAGTTAAAGTAATGAATTTTCAATGCTTTCTGCAATCGTTAATAGGAATAATTAAACTCTATTTCAATTAGAATGCACATCATTTCAGTATAATAATTTATAAGCATATTCAATGATTTAATCAATTACACAAATTATGATTATTATCTATCACTAGGTAAATGACCCGTTTTTCATATATTTGATATTATAAATATATCATACAATGAGAGGTTAAATAGTGAAGATAAACAAGGAAATATTTTTCAAAGTCAGTCCTACTTGAAATATGTTTTACACAGTTAGGAAGAGAACAAAGAAGAGAAGATAAATAAAACAAACTTTTACCTGCAGGTAGTAGGTACAATCTAGAAATTCAAAAACATAACCTGGAATAATAAACACTAAGGTAGCACTATTATAGATCTATAGATGTGTACTAGCTACACTACATGGTAGGTATGTGTACTAGCTACACTACATGGTAGGTATGTGTACTAGCTACACTACATGGTAGGTATGTGTACTAGCTACACTACATGGTAGGTATGTGTACTAGCTACACTACATGGTAGGTATGTGTACTAGCTACATTACATGGTAGGTATGTGTACTAGCTACACTACATGGTAGGTATGTGTACTAGCTACACTACATGGTAGGTATGTGTACTAGCTACACTACATGGTAGGTATGTGTACTAGCTACATTACATGGTAGGTATGTGTACTAGCTACATTACATGGTAGGTATGTGTACTAGCTACATTACATGGTAGGTATGTGTACTAGCTACACTACATGGTAGGTATGTGTACTAGCTACACTACATGGTAGGTATGTGTACTAGCTACATTACATGGTAGGTATGTGTACTAGCTACATTACATGGTAGGTATGTGTACTAGCTACACTACATGGTAGGTATGTGTACTAGCTACACTACATGGTAGGTATGTGTACTAGCTACATTACATGGTAGGTATGTGTACTAGCTACACTACATGGTAGGTATGTGTACTAGCTACATTACATGGTAGGTATGTGTGCTAGCTACACTACATGGAAGGTATGTGTACTAGCTGCACTACATGGTAGGAATTCCTCAGATGGTACAGGTGTATCTACTAATAGAATTATAGGTCGGTATGTTTCTTGGAATTCAATATAATTTAACTGTTTCTTTACCGTATTAGTTAGATGTGAATTGCCTAAAGTATCTATAAGACAAATTTTTAAGTTCCATTATAGCATTACCCTTTCAAAAGATGTTTAAAATGTTTTTAGTTAGTACACATCTACTTTACATGTAACCATTATAATCAGGAGAATATAGAAACACACAGACAAACTACAACAGAATGTCATTATGTTACAGTTGAATATAGAATTTAATCTTCATATCTATGATATCAATTGAAATATGTTTGCTGATAAGTGACTAATTTAACAATTAATCACATTTTCAATATTAGTAAAGTTACCCTTAAAGTCTCGATCTACACTCCAAGTGTTCAGTAGATGACGATTGGTTCGATGAGAAACAGTAACAGTTACTCTCTCCAGATTTTATACGTTATCTAAGATATTTTTTGGCGATCACTGCATCGCAAACACATTGGATAATAAGTTTTGTAGTACCGCGCAGGTGAAAGAGATTGTCGCACATTTTCAAGACCTATAAACGCGCAGCGCTTTTTGAATCATTTTATATTTATAATGAAGATGTACAGTTGTAACTATTATATGAAATTGTTAACCTATTATGTGAATAGAGAATGCGCTGCCCATTTTACGGATCTTGAAAATGTGGAACAATCTCCATATTCTCACTCACTTTCTTTCGAGATCCCCAAAACGCGCAGCGCATTCCTGAGATCTCCGTAAATTGCGTGGCACATACATACTCTCCAGGAAGAAAATTTGTATTTCAGGAAGTTTATGCTAATGTATACAGCTAATGCATCAGATCGACCTTTTAAAAATTTCTTATTGACCCATGTTTCTCCAGTCCCTCTTGAACACCCACTTTCCGAGTACTAAGAGTGTCTGAATACAGTGGAAATCCCTTATTCTTCTGCATGATATTACAGAACTTATTATTGCAACGTGTTTGCGATGCTGTGATCACCAAAAATATTTTATTAATATGAAACTCAACTTAAATGATTTCAAATTGATTAGAAATTCTCTTCATACCAATCCACATCTACTGAACACTTACACACAAAATAGGAAGACTTTAAGGGTAACTTAATTATTTTATATTAAAGGGAATTACTTTTAATTTAGTCAAATTTCAGTAAGCATTCTTGAAATATTGATCTCATGGGGAAGATATATCAAATTATAGTCTCAATCAGAATATATATATATATATATTTATATATCAGTATTAAAATAATAAATAATATAAAAATTATTGAATAGGTTAATCTATCAATAAATTGAAGGACGAATATTTCACATATATTTTATATATTTTACCAAAGTATCTGTTTATAGATACATTAAGTACAATATTATACCACTAGTGTACTTTCCCGTTCAAAAAAACGGGTCATCATCAATATTAATTTATTACCCGTTATTAGGTTACTTTTAATGAATAAAATTAAAATTAAATTTTCTGCATAGTCTAATTTATTTTATAGATAAAATACATTTTGAAATTGAATAAAAACAGGGGAATGTAAATATCAAGTCAATATATTCCCGTGCGTATCATAGTTACATTCTTCATGTTTAATACCCGTAGTGTAAAAGCGGACACAAAATAAATAAATAAATAAACACACTAAGGAAATTATTAGTATAGATATTATAGATAACATATAAATAAACTGATACTAAACAATACTTGAAATGGTTTACTACCTACATATTAAATATTAAATTTCAAATTCCTCATTTCTATTTCATATTTATTTGAAAATGTGTTATTTAATTATTGGTAGGTGTATGTAGCATTAGAAAAACTTATAAAAATCTATCACTGTGATAAATAATTATTTTGCTGACTCTGTATGTATTCTGACTGAAAAACAGAATTTATTCTTTCATCTCCAAGATATAAATTGAAGAATGCTTCAGAAAAGAGAGTGAGTTGAAATTCAAATTTAGTAAAGTTACCCCTATGAAAATTGCTGTGTTCAGTAGTTGACGATTGGTTTCAAGAGAAACAGTTATTAAAGTACTTCTCCTGTTACTAAGCAGTTTGAAAATAACCTTAAATATTTTTTGGCGATCACTGCATCGCAAACACATTGGATAATAAGTTTTGTAGTACCGTGCTGATGAAAGAGATTGTCGTAGTACTCGGACACTCTTAGTACTCGGGAAGTGGGGTTTGAAGAATGTCTCATTGACATTGGTGATTCAGAAGTTATTCAATAGTCAGATTAGTACTTGTCCTGTATATATATGCTCACTTTCCGAGTAATTTGCGTCTCTAAAAATATTGTTCACTCTTTTTCTTGTGTAATGATTACCAATTTAGATTTAGATCCTAATTTTTCTTTAAATCCTTATATTAACATACATAGTCCTACATTATGTAACTGGTTAACCAAGTGGCTGTACTTTTCTAGCAGTGACTGTATCTGTTATGTCGTTAATCGCAAGACATCTCCTCCCTCCCCTTGAAATATGCTGACTAAGGTATTTATTATGAAAATGTACAGTTGTAACTATTATATGAAATTGTTAACCTATTATGTAAATAGAGAATGCGCTGCCCATTTTAAGGATCTTGAAATATGCTGACAAAGGTATTTATTATGAAAATGTACAGTTGTAACTATTATATGAAATTGTTATCCTATTATGTGAATAGAGAAAGCGCTGCCCATTTTAAGGATCTTGAAAATGTGCAACAATCTCGAGATTGTTCCTTTTATCAAGATCCTAAAAACGCGCAGCGCACTCCCGAGATTCCCGTAAATTGCGCAGAACATAAATGATCTCAGGGAAGAATATTTTGAGTTCGGGAAGTTTATGCTAATTTATACAGCTTTAGTACCAATTTATCCTTTAAAAAATTAATATTGACCCATGTTTCTCCAGTCCCTCTTGAACACCCACTTTCCGAGTACTAAGAGTGTCTGAATACAGTGGAAATCTCTTATTCTTCTGCATGATGTTACAGAACTTATTATTGCAACGTGTTTGCGATGCTGTGATCACCATAAAATATCTAAGTTTGCAAAAATTCTTCGATAGAAAAATTCAAAGTGTTTAGCAATTCTCTTCAAACCAATCGCCATCTACTGAACACTTACACACAAAGTACACAGAGAATTTAAGGGTAGGAGAGAACTGGGGGAGTTCTTACTTTTTTGCTTTCAAGGCTTATAGAATCTTAACTATTAGGGATACAAGTTCGTTCTAACTTACAATCTAATCTATAGGTATTCATCTGCTTATAACTACAAACTAAAGTATTCAAAACCTTATGGTTCTCTCTTAATATAGATTTTAATGAGATGTTATCGTGTGTACGAACTCATCCGGAAGTGCGGGTGAGTTCGTACGAGCAGAGTATCACTCCGTACAGAACTAAAAAGAGGGTAAAAAAGGGAAAATTCAGTAATAATTTCATATACTCTATGGAAATTATTACAAAACTTTTGAATGCCATTTCTTTACAATTGTCTAAAGCTTTTTTGAAATAACAAAAATCACAAAAGGCTTCATCACCGATGTCTTCTGAACTAGATTATAGAGCGTCAATTTCCATCGTTAGCCCACGCTTTGCTTTCTTGAAATTTGTTTCTCTTTCAGTAACTCTTTCTACGGTATCAGTTGTTATCATTGAGCCTATGTTGCTGCTCTTTCTAGGAGGAGCCTATGGGAATGACTGAATGTTTTCAAAAAGAAAAAGGAAAAATTCAATCTAGAGGGGTCTGGTTGTGGCTAGGTGGATGGTGAAGCAGGAGCAGGCTCGGTGGATGGCACATTTTCTACTTGCTTAACTATTCTCAGCATATTCTGGAATAGTGCCATCCATTAATATTTTTCTGGTAAAAGCTTTCTTTTTTAATTTATGCTTATTAAATTCTGAACCATTTCTGGATCTCTCTGTTCCATCTTCCCATACGTTATATGCCTGTTCCACATCACAGGAATGATACTGTTCCGTTTTTTTACGTGTAATATATTCGAGGTATATATGAAAAATAAATATAGAGGTGAATTCGTACATAATGGGGTGAAACCGTACAGAGGAGGATGTGCCCGTACATATTTGTACGATGACTCCCCACACCGCCATTTTATTTTCAAAATGGAATACGTCGGATATTAATGAGTTTTAACTAAATGTTAACGTTTACTTACGTAAAAAATATCCTAGTGAATACCAGTATTCCATATAAAGTTTTTAGATAGTATATTGTAATTGCTATGGCTTAGCTCAAGTAGTGAGAAAATTACATTTTAGTGCTAAAAATATATGACCTCTCACCGAAGGAATTACTACACCGTCACGCGGCTGCAACTTGTTTCAAACTAAGTGGTATTATAATGTATAGGATCACTCAAATTTGAACGGGTTAGAACATAACAGGTGTTGAGTTATGGCCCTGTACGGATTCACCCGCTGTACGAACTCACCCGGTTCTCCCCTACATTTAGTAGAATAATACACCATATCATAGATAGTAACAGATATACTAATGTCTAATAATATTATACAAATTTTACAACCCTGTATTTTACTATAGTAACTATTTAAATGACAATACTTATAAAATATGGATAAATTTTAATAATAATTAGAGCCAGGAGAAATGAAAATATTTTTATAAAAAAAAGGTAATAAATAATGCGGGAGCAGAAACCAAAAATAGTAACTATGAACTGAGATTTATTCCAGGCATTGATACAGCGAGGAACCGATATATAAAAAATAGACTAAAAACTCTGAACAATAAAAATCTACCGAATTAAACTTTACACTCATGTATCAGGGCAAATTAAGCTTTCTTATTACAACAATTAAAATCAAATACATTTCATACTGATTTAGTTATATTCATTGCTATTTACCATATGCAATAATAGCTCCCACTCATATTCTCTCACTAGTTTTATATTTACATTTAGATTAATGAACTCAATCACCGTTCACTACTATTATTACGAACATACTGACAATTAATCACTTTCTCAAATATAGTAAGGTTACCCTTAAAGTCTCGATCTGTACTCAGAGTGTTCAGTAAATGGCAATTGGTTTGCAGAGATACAGTCACAGCTACTTAATTGGGAAGTACTCTATTCTTAAATAATTTTTGTCGATCACTGCATCGCAAACACATTGGATAATAAGTTTTGTAGTACCGTGCAGATGAAAGAGATTGTCATAGTACTCGGACACTCTTAGTACTCGGAAAGTGGGGTTTGAAGAATGTCTCATTGACATTGGTGATTCAGAAGTTCTGCAATAGCCTGATTAGTGCTCTTCTTATACAGATAAAGCTCTTACAGTGGATTGTCTTTAAACGGACACCCACCCCTTACAAAGGACAAATATTGTCTGTTGTACCGGACATGCAACTCGCTACAGCTTAAGAACCAATTTGTCATTTAAAAATTTCCTATTGACCATTGTCTATCAGTCCCTCTTGAACACCCACTTTCCGAATACTAAGAGTGACCGAATACAGCGTTAGTAACTTATTCAATAACTTCAATAAATAACTTATTCTGAATATTACAGAACTTATTATTGCAACGCGTTTGCGATGCTGTGATAGCCAAAAAATATTTTGAAGCAAAAAAAAAACGTATAAGGAGCTTGCTGAAATGAAATTCCCTTGAAACATATCACCATCTACTGAACACTACAAGCACAAGGACTTTAGGGGTAACTAAATTAAATTTAGAAAAGGGATTTATTGTCAAATTAGTCAATTTTCAGTGAGCATTCTTGAATTATTGATCTTGTGAAGAAGAAATATTAAACTCTATTTTTAATCAGAATATAAATACATGAGAATTTTAAGGATAATTAATATTAAATTAATTGAATATTTAATCTAAATTTTGCACATAATTTATTAGTAATTAATTACACTTTTTTTTATTAATATTTGTATCTAAAAATCAGGTTTTAGATACATTTATTATATATATACCATTCTATAGATAACATAAAATTAAACATATACTAAATACACTACAGAGTGTCCGACACTTTTGTTGCCAAACTTTAACATAAGGTTGCAGTCATCGAAATAAACACTTTTTATTTTATGAAGGTATAGTCTAAAATGCTTAGTTAAAGAGTTAAAATGTTAGGAAAGTAGTATCTGTACCATTTATTATTATTAGTTAACGTCACTTTTTCAATGTTGCGATAAGAAAGAATACATTTTTAACAGTAAATATTAGGAGCACAAGAAATTTAATCTTAAATTAAGTTACATGTTTTCAAAATGTGTTCAAACTGCCTCCCATTTGTTGCGATGCAGCCATTCAAACGTTTGTCCAATGATTGGCAGACGCAAGCAAAGACACCAGGAGTTTCACGAATCCTTGCAGTAAAAACGTTTGAACGCTTGCATCGCAACAAATGGGCGACAAATTGAACACATTCTATCAATTGGTTGAACTTGTTGCCATTCCCTCTTTCACCTGATAGGTACTGTGTATTAGGTACGGTAGGACTATTTACCGAATGGGACCGAATGGAACCTAATGAAACCTGATGGAATACCAAATGGAACCTAATGGAATACCGAATGGAGTCCTACCCACCTCTATTCGGCTAAAAATAACTTCCATTCGGCAAATAGTCCTACCCCTACAAAACTTATTATGCAATGTGTTTGCGATGCAGTGATCGCCAAAAAATATTCTGGAACTGCTTTTTTTTCATCAATTATATTACTGTTTCTCTTCAAACCAATCGGCATCTACTGAACACTTAGAGTGCAGATAGAGACTTTAAGGGTAACTTTACTAAATTTGAAAAAGTGATTAAGTGTTATAGTACCTTAGTCACTTTTTAGTGTTTGTTCTTGTATTTATCTTATGGATATGAAAAATTTGATATTAGTTTTCAATCAGATTAAACATTCAGCACAATAATTATTAGTCACTACATACTTTATACACAATATATGTAAAAAATAACCTTAATTTATTATTTATTTCAATTTCAAGAAATGTTCATTTTTCATAACTCAAATCAGTGTACAAAATGATGTGATAATTTCATAATTAAAATTATTCATACTACTAAATAAAACCTAAATTCAAACACTTACTAATATCAAATAATAACTATTTATTATCATAACATTCCTAAAAATCTTGTATCACATTCTTTCTATTTAAAGTTCAATCAATAATAGTAATTTATTGGGGATAAGAATAAGCTGCCTGTATTACAGTGTGGTTTGGAAGTGAAATAATCATCTTTAGTGGAACTAAAATCATCTATTTTATCTGTAACTTGTAAGACCACTTATGCAAATTATAATCGTAAATATGTATGTATATATAAATGAGAATTGAAAGATTCGTAAACCTGAGTGTAATTTATGATATTGATGTCGAAAATAGATTTAGTAACATTATCATGAAAAACGCCTATTTAATTTAGTGGTAATTGGTGAAAACTGTACGGATTTTAAATTCGATTATTTGAGATGATGATTCTTGTGCAGCACCACCACACTGATACGGTTACAGGAAAGTTCACCGCATTTACCACCGAAAAGTTCTCCGCATGGTAAATCCAACGCAACTGAATTCACCGCATGGTATATTCAACGCAACTCAATTCATCGCACTCAATTCACCGACGGAAAATTCACCGCACATAATTCCCCGCACATAATTCACCGCACATAAATCCCCGCCAATAATTCACCGCACATAAATCTCCGCCAATAATTCACCGCATGGTAAATTCATTGCAATTTAACTCACCGCATGGTCAATTTACCGCCCTCAATTCACCACCAGAAAGTTCATCGCAACTCAATTCACCGCATAGTAAGTTCACCGCAACTCAATTCACCGCATGGTAAGTTCACCGCAACTCAATTCACCGCATGGTAAGTTCACCGCAACTCAATTCACCGCATGGTAAGTTCACCGCAACTCAATTCACCGCATGGTAAGTTCTCGCAACTCAATTCACCGCGTGGTAAGTTCATCGCAACTCAATTCACCGCATGGTAAGTTTCTACAACTCAATTCACCGCATGGTGAGTTCACCGCAACTCAATTCTCGCATGGTAAGTTCACGCAACTCAATTCACCGCGTGGTAAGTTCATCGCAACTCAATTCACCGCATGGTAAGTTTCTACAACTCAATTCACCGCATGGTGAGTTCACCGCAACTCAATTCACCGCATGGTAAGCTCACTGCAACTCAATTTCATTTCAATAATATGTGTTGGTAATTCCTTTGAGTAAATGTCAAGAGAAGGGTATGACTCTGTATATTGTATATGTATTGATTGTAATTAATAGAGAACATAGTTTATAAATACTTGATGAATTACGTCCTACATTCCATAATTACTAATACACTATTCATAAGCTTAATTTGCGAATATGTTGCAATATAATGAATATGGACAATATAATAAATAAAATGATTAAAAGTGTAAAATAGCGTTTAATTCTCCGCACATAGACAATGACATCGATATGTTCGTGATTGGCCGGAACAAGCTTTAAGACTAGCAGCAAATTAAATGAAATCCTTTTCTTGCTTCGGATTTCTATTTCCCAGCGATATATTGACTATTAAACAGGTGTCTGATATTTTCATTTTTTCATTGTTGATGCATTCTTATCAATTCCATATGTTAGGATGTAGAGACGTCATTTGTTCATCGAATGTCCTGTGCCAACCTTCGACGTAAATCTTCGTCATATTTGTAATAACAAGAAATAATAAACTGAAATAAGATGCAGAAAAACTTGCATCTTATTTAAAGTATTGGACTTTGTTGATCATCTTTGAAATCCTTCTTTTTGTAATATTTTGAATTAAATTGTTTTTGCGGTGAACTAACCGTGCGGTGAACTTACCGTGCGGTGAATAGCGAGCGGTGAATGAACCCCTTTCACCATCAATACAATAAACACTCCTCATCACTTATTGCTGAGAGTTATGATGAACTATTATAGGATTCTTTTTCTCATCATTACAGTGCGTTAATGATGAGCCTAATGGATACTATAGCTTAAACACTGCCATCCACTTTATAGTGACTTCATTGTGATAATTATATATTTGATATATTATTTCGTTATAGTCAAAAAAATATACATTAGCAACCACACGGAGATACGATGGTTCTTGTTAAAGTTATTGCCATTTCAATTTCTTACCTGCATTTTTTTTATTTTGCATTAAGAAGTGTTATGCAGTAACTAAAATCTAACGACCTCTATTCTAATCACCAGACTCAGTACGCCATCACACAGTGACTCAGAAAAGTTTCAAAGAGATGACGGCTAATCTTTAGCACAAATATTTATTCTAGACCAAGCTTGGCTGACTCAGCAGAAAATGATAGAGCTAATGAACAACAAGCAAGGGATAGAAAAGTTATAAGGGGAGTATCGGGTTCATAATCAGATGATGTAATCGTCTGTTTTCTATCGGTGATTAAATCGGTTGTACAAAGATCAATTACTTCGACGAATGATATAAAAAATTTCAGTTTAAGTCTTCTTCACACATGTCAGTGTTCTGTCAGGTCCAGCTCCTCTCAGTGCCTTTTTAGCACTGATAGGAGCCGGTACTGTGTGAATGTGTCCGTTGAAATTAAAGTAACGAAATATTTTTACTGACACTGAATCACTGAGAGGAGACGGACCTGACGGATCACTGACATCTATGAAGGAACCTTTAACCGATGTTCTGCCCAATATATATTTTTCCATGGGGTTAATATGGGTACCTACTCAGGTAATAGAACTAAATGTAAATGTATCATTATTAAAATTTAGTTATGCAATAAAAAATACTGACGTTTTTAAGTTACTTTTTATAAAATGTCTAAAAACTATGCACTAGAAAAAGTATATTAAACTTTGTTAGCAACTTAAATGTTATCATATTTCGATTGTATTTATCTATTACATTATCATAAAAAAGATAAAATTACTAATTTCAATAAATCCTCTCTTAAAAATGTTAATGACTTTTAGATAATTATGGAAAGGTGTATTTAAAAAACTAATAATAAACAACAAAATACCAATGCCATATAGGCAATGCCACCTATACCTACTCAATATGCCATGCCATTGCTACCTATATGCCACATATGCCAATTTAGAAATACTAATTATAAACATGAATGTTATTGGTATGCATCTGTTCTACTTATCAAAACAAACATGTAAAACTTTTAATCTGTTTAGCTTTAGTTTTTTTAATCGTAATATTATGAATATTTATCTGCTGTATGCTAAATAGTATCTATCCTAATAATTTCCGTCATGTATTTGTTTATTTATTTTGTGTCCGCTTTTACACTACGGGTATTAAACATGAAGAATGTAACTATGATACGCACGGGAATATATTGACTTGATATTTAAATTCCCCTGTTTTTATTCAATTTCTAAATGTTTTTATCTATGAATCAAATAAGTATCGGTTTATACAGAATTTTCTAATTTTTATTTTTATTCACTAAAAATAACTCAACAACGGGTAATAAATTACTATTGAAGACCCGTTATTTTTAACGGGCAAATACACTAGTAATAGAATAAAATTTCTTCTACCAAATTTCAAATAAATATCGAATGAAAATTTCAACATTTCACTATCATAGAAACACATCAAAATAGGAATCAATTTCAATATTTTGACAACTTTTTTTATATAATATCCTAGATAATTTTATTCGGTATTTATTTACTAGGGTAAGTTCTTAATAATTGGTTAGTTCCCCATTTTCGGACACGTTATAATTATTATTAATTTTTATTTTTATTGGTATTCATGATACCTGCATATATCATGAATACAAACTACTTATTTAATTTTCCTTTTTATTTTTCAATAAAAATGAAAATTAAATAATTATTATTATATTGTTTTTATTTTACGTGTCCGAAAATAGGGAACTGACCAATAATTAAGAACTGACCCCTATCAGTAATAACTATAAAATTCTAGTAACTACCATAGAGTTATGATAAACTACTCTAGAGAGAGGAAGTGTTGCAGCGATTGCAGGACGCTAAGGAAGACGGTGTAAAACCTTATTTTGTTTCAGTTATATCATTTCTCCATTAAATTTTGTTTCAGTTATATCATTTCTCCATTAAATTTTGTTTCAGTTATATCATTTCTCCATTAAATTTTGTTTCAGTTATATCATTTCTCCATTAAATTTTGTTTCAGTTATATCATTTCTCCATTATATTTTGTTTCAGTTATATCATTTCTCCATTAAATTTTGTTTCAGTTATATCATTTCTCCATTAAACTGACGCTAGATTGCCAGTCACGTGACCCAAAAATTAGGATTTTAGCGTCCCGCAAGACGCGATATTATTTTGGCCACTGACTCACCACTTGAGTAGTATATATTATTCTATTTACCTCTCTTATTCATCAATATCACATATGTAGTTTTGTTCTAGTTTCTTAGAACTAAAACAATCTTAATTCGATTCCAGTAACTGACAGCCTACCTCAGTTGGTGATCAACTAATTCGCTTATTTTCACCTAATAAGGACTAAATAAGTATTTAAATTCCCCCTAAGTTATACAGGGTGACCCACAAAAAATTGTACCCATCTTAGAATTAATATAAATATCGTATTTGTAAGTAGTTAAAAAATGAGTTGAAGTGAATTTAAAAATTAGATTTTTTTTTTCATGTCTCCATTCCACCACAGTCATTGCTTGAGATTCTACGTGTACGATATTTATATTAATTATAACTTGGGTACACTTTTTGTGGGTCACCCTGTACATTATTATCGTTAAGGTGGTCACCCACAGTTAGGCTCCTTAGGTGCAGCACATCAATCATTAGCTTTTGAAGTTCGGTCCATAATAGGACATCTTGTCGACAAGGAGAGAACCATGGGTAAAAAACTGAGCAAAAATTATGAGTCAGCCTGACTCATCGCTTGAGTCAAGACTTCAAAACTCCAATATTGGAGTCTTTCTTTTTTCTTTATTGACTCTACCTGAGTCAATCTGACTATGAATTAAGAGTCAATTTGACTATTGTTTTGAGTAAAATATTAGGATGAGTCAAATTGACTCGTATTTTTTTCTCAGTGTACCTTTGTGTATTGGATGAATTTGGTTAGTTAATAATGAAGTATAACTCCTCTATAGTGAACTCCTCTATAGTGAACTCCTCTATAGTGAACTCCTCTATAGTGAACTCCTCTATAGTGAACTCCTCTATAGTGAACTCCTCTATAGTGAACTCCTCTATAGTGAACTCCTCTATAGTGAACTCCTCTATAGTGAACTCCTCTATAGTGAACTCCTCTATAGTGAACTCCTCTACAGTGAACACCTCTATAGTGAACTCCTCTATAGTGAACACCTCTATAGTGAACTCCTCTGTAGTGAACTCCTCTATAGTGAACTCCTCTATAGTGAACTCCTCTATAGTGAACTCCTCTATAATGAACTCCTCTATAGTGAACTCCTCTATAGTGAACTCCTCTATAATGAACTCCTCTATAGTGAACTCCTCTATAGTGAACTCCTCTATAGTGAACTCCTCTATAGTGAACTCCTCTATAGTGAACTCCTCTACAGTGAACTCCTCTATAGTGAACTCCTCTACAGTGAACTCCTCTATAGTGAACTCCTCTATAGTGAACTCCTCTATAGTGAACTCCTCTACAGTGAACTCCTCTATAGTGAACTCCTCTATAGTGAACTCCTCTATAGTGAACTCCTCTACAGTGAACTCCTCTATAGTGAACTCCTCTACAGTGAACTCCTCTATAGTGAACTCCTCTATAGTGAACTCCTCTATAGTGAACTCCTCTATAGTGAACTCCTCTACAGTGAACTCCTCTACAGTGAACTCCTCTATAGTGAACTCCTCTACAGTGAACTCCTCTAAAATGAATATAGAGTTCTGAGTAAGGAAGTAGCCTCTATAGTGAATGGCAGACTAATGAAGTTTGGTTTTATAAAATTCATATCGATTCACTTTTTTCGTCCAGGGTAAGTCCCGAGTTATCGGTTGGTTCCACATTATCGATAATATAAGAAAAATATATAATATTTATTATTTAACTTCTATTTTAATTAAAAGTTAAATGTCATAATACTTTCTCTAATATAATCGAAGATGTGGAACTGTCCAATAACTCGAAAATTACCCTACCGATTATTCTCCTCATGCGATTGATTTAATTCCTACATCTCTGTTTAAATAATAATAATTCTTTTTGTAATACAGATATAAATAATGCAACTGCATAAACTTGAACAGAAGGAATAAATTTAGATGACTGACCAATGAGGGGAATTGGTAGGCTCTTTCGTTGATTAAAATACGCTGAAAAATGAACACTTCGTTACAAAATGAAGTTTGAATTAATATCACAAGGTACTTTTTTAATGAGTAGAGTATGTCATTATGCTAAAAATAACACAATATCTATGATAACTAATCAGCGTAGTAATTTGTATAATGAGTTATCAATCAGTAAGTATTTTTTTAATCTTTTAATCTGTGTTTTTATTAATCTGTGAAGTAATATATTTTCCTGTCATTTATTATGTTTTTTAAATAAGATTAAAATTCTTTATAAAGTTATTTTACTATGAAAGAAATTATTGTACAGTTAATCGGTTCACATCTTTTAAATTGCAAAAGTGTCTTCCTGTACAATACTGAAATATTCTTGAAAATTTAAATTCTTTTTCTCTACAATTTTACTATTTTAAAAATGATATTATTTAGGTAAATTAAAACAAAAAATCCTAATAAACTATATTAATTTCATTCGATTTCTAGTTAAAAAACTAAATCGTTTCGTCAGTATCTAATATACATGAAAACTCATTATAAAACTTATCTTGAAACACTTTTTCCAAAAAGCCAAAATGGAGATTGCAATTTTTCTTCCTATTTTGTTGATGTTCAGTCTTAGCTGCAGTGAAATGACGCCAAATACTCTGGAAAAAGATGCCATTCGACTGGAAGGACTCTACGGAATATTAGCCTAGGAGCGAAGGATAGCTAGGATAGTCCTTACAGACGCTTAAAGGACTCCTATCACATCTAGGTACAATACCATCATTGGGGTTGGGAGGAATTTGCAGTAGTTACCAGCTACGAACATTCCACTGCATGAAGCTGTTTATAACGTCACCTTCAACTCCCATTCGTACATTGAAAGCTAGGTTCAGGAGGTGGAAGAATATTAGTAGAAAAAGATAGGATAAACGCTGAATAGAATTAACGTTATGGTCAATGGAACGTTTGAGAAACTTGTCCCTTAAGCTTAGAAAAGTTTAGATGCGTTTAAGAATTTGATAGCGTCAGCGGTGTATCCTGAGAATGTTGTTAATAGGTATTATGAGTTTGAGACAACTAGGGGTAATAGGCTTCAGTAGATATTGGAATCAGTAAAGGACATGGATGAAGATGAAGCGGTATAGCAATTCAGAACAGTTTTCGCCGGTGAAATCAATCAGATGTACTAATAGGAGAGTCCTCTTCCATATGATGAGAATTGGAGTTCAGCTTTTGGCGAATCAATCAAGGAAGAATCTGAGTAGCGCAAACCAATTTACCAAATCCTGATGCATGGCCTGGCGAATGAAAACGAAAAACTCATTCGGGAATTGAACGAAGAGTTGACGGCCAAGGAATCCATTTGGAATGAGAAAATGAGACAATTCCATACCATTCCAGTGACACAAGTCAGTTACCAAGAATTCGAACTGTTAGAGACTGAAGTGGTTACTGACGTCATAGCTAATACCAAGGATTACCAGTAGGGTTAAAGTATCCAAAGAGTTATGTCAGAGGTAATAGAGCTGTTGGAGTACGATCTCACGCATCTGCAATTCTTGTACCCGTTTCTGAAGAATGGAAATCTGTTGGCTTTGGCTCTTCTCTCTATCGCCCTCGTGATAATCATAACTTTATTAGTTTGTCCCTTCGCTTTTGTGGCTCACTGCAAATTTAAAGCATTTTAGGAAAAGTAAAGAATTTTCGAGAATTACCGAATGCGAGCCAATAGGTAACAAAATGAATTTGTATTTTGATGAAATAAAATGATATTAATATTACAGTTTGAGAATGAGAATATATTAATAAAAAATAACTGATTATATCCTTTTCCAAGGTTAAACTTAAATTTATCAATAGTGCTTTTCTTCTATATATACATACTTGAAATTTTTCTAAACTGCTGTTTTATTCAATCTGTTCAACTGGTGTAGGTTATTTTATTTTGACCGGTACGCAAATTCTTGCATTAGTTACTTATAACATGAAGATAAAGGCAATAATAGAGACAGTTTAATTTTAAAAGGATTAACCAGTGAATGTAGTGTACAGGAATAAGTAACTGTAGGAATATGTAACTGTACGGGAATAAGTAACTGTAGGAATATGTAACTGTACGGGAATAAGTAACTGTACGGGAATAAGTAACTGTACGGGAATAAGTAACTGTACGGGAATAAGTAACTGTAGGAATATGTAACTGTAGGAATATGTAACTGTAGGAATATGTAACTGTAGGAATATGTAACTGTACGGGAATAAGTAACTGTACGGGAATAAGTAACTGTACGGGAATAAGTAACTGTAGGAATATGTAACTGTAGGAATATGTAACTGTACGGGAATAAGTAACTGTAGGAATATGTAACTGTAGGAATATGTAACTGTACGGGAATAAGTAACTGTAGGAATATGTAACTGTACGGGAATAAGTAACTGCACGGTAATAAGTAACTGTACGGTATTAGGTAACTTACCTTATAGAATAAAATTAATTATCATGAGCTAAAAATAAATGAATACATAATGAGTATTGAGTATTATAATAACTAACTCACAATATCGCTTTCGATATTACTAAGTGTTTCTACTGCAGTTTGGCTTCTTTTATTTGCTTTATAAATTAATGCTTTAGATTTTTCACCGGGTGAATCGGAGTGAATTTATTGGCTTCAACTGTCAATGAATTAATTCAATTAGAATGTACTGAAGTATCGAATTTTCAGTGACTTTTGAGGAGTGAAAAAAATATACGAAAAGCAAATTAATAAAATTCTCAAACATACTGTTTGTTTCATAATTATTATGCAACTAACATTTAGGTATCTATATTTAAACTCAATAGTTCAACTTTTATTTTGTAGATTGCAATTAGAAGGTGAATAATTAGCAAACAATAAAGTGTTACATTACTAGATATAATCACCTTTTTATGAAGTAGAACTTTCAGCATAACAACAAATGCATTGCGAATGGTATACGTACCTCTTCTTGTGGACTATCTTCCCATTCCACTTGCTGTTTTCCTTTCAGGACTCGAGAGAAGAGTGTGGAGTAGCTGTGACCATTCTCCATGAAATTGACCAGATGGAAAAGTCCAACTGCTTAAAGGGCCGTACACACGTAGGGTTTTTCAAGTCTTTCCACCAGACTTTTTGCTAAGCTCCTCCTACTTTTACCACGAGAATATAAGAAAAAACGATATAATTAGCTATTATTTATTTTAGTTGGTATCCATGCATGTATCAAGGATACCAACTAAAATAAATAATAATTATATCCCTTTTTCATATATTTTCGTGGAAAAAGTAGGAGGAGCTTAGCAAAAACCTGGTGAAAAGACTTAAAAAACTCTACGTGTGTACGGCCATCAAAATTTGGACTTCTTGTTGGTGAGACGTCTTTGCCATATGGAGGATGAAATGTTCCTTTGAATGTAGGTTTGCATTAATTTGGAGTTTTGTGATGGTGTTGAATCCGGTTGGAGACTCCATGGTGAACACTGAAAGTGTTCGTTAGCCTGTTGTTACAATTTCGATTTCAGAATGAGGAGGTGTACCTTTCTGAGATCAGTTTGACCTTTAAAGGTACATATGAAGGTGGATCTCAAAATGGCAGTCACATAAGCTCAAACCATCTCAGACTGTCTATTTTAACGTCTCGTGACAACCTACCCTTGGCTAAACCTGAGGAACTCCACACTACCTCCTTCTGATGGTTCACAACTTGCTGAATGTCAATTTTCTTCTCATCTGTGAACACCAAGTTAGGGAGCGTACGTGCCTTCAGTTTTCTCATTCAGACTACTTCATTCAGCTCTCATTCATTCATGTTGTTCAGTAAAATCATAATGTTTGAGCATTTTAAATGCTTTTGTTCTCATAGTTTCTTGCAGCAGTCGTCACATTGAAATTTGGTTATTGCCGGTTTCTGCAGCCAGTTTATTAAGAGATCGGTTTGTTTATTAGATATTTTTAACATAATTTCATTTCGAACACAAATTAAATACTTCAAAACAAATAATTATGCTTTTTCCGAGAAAAACTTGAAATGGAACAACAATCAGAGATCTGTTGCAGAGCTCAGTTAAAAATATTGGTATTACAAGTTATAAAGTTTTCATCATTAAATAAATTAGGGCCAAATAATGAGATAGCGATATTACATTTGTTAATAAGAATTTAATTTAAAGTTTATAATTATGTCATTATTTAGTTGGTAGAGTGTATTACTTGAAATAATGCGATTATTTCAGTGACTTCAAACCCGATCTACTCAAAGGAAAATATCGTCACAGGTATTATTAATTAATACAAAAGAAGCCAATTAAACAAATAACTAATTTGAATTTTGGAATCTTGCGATTGGTTGACTTTTATGGAATTCATGCGAAATTAGGCAGTGATAGTTGATATTAATTGCTACCTTGTTGCTTATGGTTGTAATTATGTTTTGGTCGGCATTGATTAATTTATTACTTATGCAAATTGCAGAAGATGATATTTTGGTCGGCATTTGTTAATAAATAATCTTGTTATTCGCATATAACTCAAAAAGAATTTAACCAAATTGTCTGAAACTTTGTGGGACGATTGTTTAATGTCCAGAAACCAGTTGATTAGATTTTGGTAGCGATCGGGTCAAAGGTCAAGGTCATTTATAACTCAAGGACAATTGGATGGTCATTTCATTAATAAGCGTTGGCGAAGCTATGCGCTCTATAGACGAGTGTACGTTATTTAGTTTAACATGTTACTAATGCATAAAATATTAATTAGTGATATTAGTAAAAAAACGTTAAACTAATTAAGGTTAATTTATATTATATTTTTTACCATGTAAAATAAATTATACTACAGCTATGAATTTTAAAATAATAAATCAAAGAAAATTGGGTTTCTTCAGGGACCGCCCCCAAAATTTTGAAAAAAATTTATTATTGAAGTTATGGTTCTGAAACCTTGTATGTATATATAAAATTGAATTATCTATCGTTTTTGTTAATGACATTTTTTCGATTAGACCCATAGAAAACGAGTTATTCGAATTTCGAACAAATTTCGAACCATTTTCAAAAACTCTACCTCTGGTTTTTGGTTGAAGCTAGAGCATTGCGGTTTTTTGCATCCGATTTTCCATACTGATATCTACAATATGATGTTCTTCGATTTTTGATTTTCGAATGGGTTTTATAAATTTCGACTTTTTCATAAAAAGTAAAACAAAAATTTTGAAAAAAAATTTTGTCGGAAAAAATTCTCTACAACAATTTCGAAAATCAAAAATCGAAGAAAATCGTATTGTAGATATCATTATGGACTATTGAATGCAATAAATCGCAATGCTCTAGCTTCAACCAAAAAACAGGGGTAGAGTTCAAGATTTGTAGATAACAGAATTAGTAGGAATTTCCTTTCAAAGTTTGATGATCTGACACGCAGTATCCATCCGCTTCGAAGGTTTAGGGACAACTGACTAATCTCTCTTTGCATTCGTTGGTGTGGGCGTGCTATACTGGTATGTTAGATACCAGATATAGTGATATAATTAATTATTACGAATTATAATTGACTGAGAGATGGTTTTTAGAGTACATATTGACTCCCTACCCCCCGGCCCACTTTTCCCTTTCTCCCCCTCTCCCCAGGGGGGTTAGAGTTATACGATACGTCTGGTATTTTGCACACACTATAAGAAGGTTATAAAGCAACTATTTACACAATAAAAAATAATGATAAAATTACGATATTTCTTCGGGGACGGTCTCCTTAATTAATGATCAATTTAAAATCTTATATAAGAATCTAATGAATAGGTGGAATAGCAATTAACTTAAATATAATTAATATAAAAAAATTGTTATTGAAATATCCTCCTATACTTTATGATTAATTTTCTTAGGTTTATACTCTAAACTAGCAAATCAGCGCAGTATCACGGCAAGTCAATGGCAGGCCAACCTTAACCAATAAGTCCGTTACTAACTATATAATTAATTAGCTATAACAAAGTACACACAATCAAAGTAGCCGTTCAATTGTTCTGTTTGTTCTTCCCTTTGTTTTGATGTGCTGCTTGTTGTGTGCTATTTAATGTCCTGAACAATGGCTACCTACCTACCGATTTAATGCTACCTGCCATCGATTCTAATTAGTGAATTGATGACCCTTTACCCTATGTAGACAATGAGGGGCAATTTAGCAACTAGTATCGATGATTAGTGAGCATTTAAATAATTGACTGTAAATAGATATTGTATGAATGTTCTTCACCGTAAGAGTTCATCCCTAGTGGAATATTATTTGTATTGACTGTAAATAGATATTGTATGAATGTTCTTCACCGTAAGAGTTCATCCCTAGTGGAATATTATTTGTATTGACTGTAAATAGATATTGTATGAATGTTCTTCACCGTAAGAGTTCATCCCTAGTGGAATATTATTTGTATTGACTGTAAATAGATATTGTATGAATGTTCTTCACCGTAAGAGTTCATCCTTAGTGGAATATTATTTGTATTGACTGTAAATAGATATTGTATGAATGTTCTTCACCGTAAGAGTTCATCCTTAGAGGAATATTATTTGTATTGACTGTAAATAGATATTGTATGAATGTTCTTCACCGTAAGAGTTCATCCTTAGTGGAATATTATTTGTATTGACTGTAAATAGATATTGTATGAATGTTCTTCACCGTAAGAGTTCATCCTTAGAGGAATATTATTTGTATTGACTGTAAATAGATATTGTATGAATGTTCTTCACCGTAAGAGTTCATCCCTAGTGAAATATTATTTGTAATGACTGTAAATAGATATTGTATGAATGTTCTTCACCGTAAGAGTTCATCCTTAGTGGAATATTATTTGTATTGACTGTAAATAGATATTGTGTGAATGTTCTTCACCGTAAGAGTTCATCCCTAGTGGAATATTATTTGTATTGACTGTTAATAGATATTGTATGAATGTTCTTCACCGTAAGAGTTCATCCCTAGTGGAATATTATTTGTATTGACTGTTAATAGATATTGTATGAATGTTCTTCACCGTAAGAGTTCATCCCTAGTGGAATATTATTTGTATTGACTGTAAATAGATATTGTATGAATGTTCTTCATCGTAAGAGTTCATCATCACAGTGACTCTTTTCTCTAATAGTACATGACTGTGACTCTTTTCTCTGATAGTACATCATCACAGTGACTCTTTTCTCTGATAGTACATCATCACAGTGACTCATTTCTCTGATAGTACATCATCACAGTGACTCTTTTCTCTGATAGTACATCATCACAGTGACTCTTTTCTCTGATAGTACATCATCACAGTGACTCTTTTCTCTGATAGTACATCATCACAGTGACTCTTTTCTCTGATAGTACATCATCACAGTGACTCTTTTCTCTGATAGTACATCATCACAGTGACTCCTTTCTCTGATAGTACATCATCACAGTGACTCTTTTCTCTGATAGTACATCATCACAGTGACTCTTTTCTCTGATAGTACATCATCACAGTGACTCTTTTCTCTGATAGTACATCATCACAGTGACTCTTTTCTCTGATAGTACATCATCACAGTGACTCTTTTCTCTGATAGTACATCATCACAGTGACTCTTTTCTCTGATAGTACATCATCACAGTGACTCTTTTCTCTGATAGTCCGTACATGCAATGCTATTTAATGAATTTATGAGTTTCTAATTATCTAATTTGGTAAAAGTTAGCAAGTTAATTACTGTCATAAGTTCATTAATTTCATAAGGAAAAATTTAAATACTCGTATCAATGAAATTGTTAGTGAATTTAAAAAGTTAGTCCAGTTATTTTAGAGTCTTATTAAGAAACTAGTGTACTTTCCCGTTAAGAAAAACGGGTCATCATCAATACCAATTTATTACCCGTTATCAGGTTACTTTTAATGAATTCAATTAAATTTAAATTTTCTGCATAGTCCAATTTATTTTATAGATAAAATACATTTAAAAATGGAATAAAAACAGGGGAATTTAAATATCAAGTCAATATATTCCCGTGCGTATCATAGTTACATTCTTCATGTTTAATACCCGTAGTGTAAAGTGGACACAAAATAAATAAACAAACACACGAGGGAAATTATTAGTATAGATTGATTATAAAACTAATATCTACTATTTTCAGGAGTACCCACAGATTGAAAGGAAGGGGATATTTCGGGTGGTGAGTATGAGGATGTTTCACATAGATAGAGAATTGGGAGTAGGGTTATGATCTGAATTATTGAGCAGTTCTACATCTTCGATCATGCAAGAGAGAACGATATAAAACTAAATATTGCTTTTTATCGTTGTTGACAGTTCAAGGAGGAAAATGCTCTTTATTATTATCAAATTTGAAAAATGAACAGGAAGATATATTGCAAATATCAATATTAATCAATTATCAGTTATAATGCTATATACAACAAATAAATCTATTTTATTACAATAAACAATCCTATCCAAGCAAATCCTATTTTACTGTAAAAACTCTTGAGTTATGAACCACTCAAGAAATGAAGGACCTGAGTTATGAAGTAGTTTTCTATGTTTATATCATAGAAAACGATACAAGTCATGAATTTTGTTCTAGTTATCCCTCAAAAACAATAGTTTTCTCCAAAATTTCAATCATAGAAAACTATCAGTGCCCCTGAGTTATGAAGTAACCAATACTTCATAACTCAGGGGCTTCACTGTACTTTTAACGAGAGTACAACAAACTTTAAGTATTTTCAAAATTCATGCAACATAAAGAGAAATTAATGAATACTCTCAGAAGAACTAGAACGGGCACTCGTGGAGCGTATATCTTCGCCACCGCTATTGACTAGTTTTTGAGTTTTAGATGACCTTGACCTCTGACTCTTGAAAAATCTAACAAAATGGTTCCTGGATAATAACTAATCGTCCCACCAAATTTCAGGCAATTTGGTTGAATATTTTTTGAGTTATGCGAATAACAAGATGATAAATAAATAAATAAATACCGATCAAAACATGATATTCTGCAATTTTGCGAATTTAATAATAGTATCAACGCCCGATATTCTTCTATGACTACCATGATTTTATCCCCGTATTCCTTTTGTTGGCGGCACAAAATCGCATCACATCGATCATGGGTGTCGGTGACCGATCGGTCGAGACGATACGCATGCCAGCCCATTGCCTGACGAATTAGTCGACCCTGACGATGTTTGTGCCCCACACAGAAAATTAGCATCGGAAGATCTTTGATATAAGTACGGTGAAACTCAAAGAGAGAGTTATGGTGGGGCCATAGGAGATTAAGAGGGGAAAGTTATGGTGGGGCCATAGGAGATTAAGAGGGGGATCTGTTTAATGTGAAACCGACCGATAATTCGTAATATACCCTATCGAAATTCATCCAATCAGTTACCGACGTAATCACCTAAGTATGTGCTGTCGGTTCTAATTTTCTGACTGGGTTCATCGCGTCAGTGCAACAGCGTATATGTTATTGAATAAAAGAAGCATAGAAATTCTACAATAGTATTTGTTTTAACGCTTTACTGGTTGTGTAATTTATTTACAGGGCCTGATTAATGATGTACTGGCGTATATTTATTTAAATTGAAAAGATAAAATGTTTCTATATTAGAAAGAACTATTTGAAAGATGTATAGATATACAGGGTGACCCACAAAAAGTGTACCCAAGTTTGAATAAATATAAATATCACACACGTACAATCTAAAGCAATGACTGTGGTAGAATGGATACATGAAAAAAATTTAATTGTTAAATTCACTTCAACTCATTTTTTAACTACTTATAAATACGGTATTTATATCAACTAGCAAGACCCGTGGAATTTCTACGGGATGAGAATCAACAAGAATGTTCTGATATAACTGATAATAAAAAACTCCTATTTAGACAGAAAACATATAAAACGCAGTAAATGTTTTTAGTAACATGCTTCTGAAAATAATGTCCTTTGTATTTAATTATCTTGGTCACATCACGTACTCGATTAGCACCAGCTTTATGGGGCGATATTGATCGAATGTATGTTTAACCCGTTTTGTGACGGACAGACCGACTGATACGGCTTATTTTATTATAGTATATAGATTATCCCTTATAAATAATTTATTGGAGACATTAATTTGGTTTACACCAACTTTATGAAGTACTATTGATAGAGTGTCTGTTTAACGTATTTTGTGACAGACCGACTGACGGACATTATCAGTTTATCACTATACAACATTATTTCTAAACCAAGTTGGATTTTAGCTCCACAGTTCCTCCCCCCACACCCATTTACTTCCCCCATCTTCACTTCCTCCACCTACATTTCACCCACCTTCACTTCCTCCACATACATTTCACCCACCTGCATTTCCTCCACCTACTTTTCCCAAACCAATATTTCCCCCACCTACACTTCCTCCACCTACATTTCCCCCACCTTCACTTCCCCCACCTTCCCTTCCTCCACCTACATTTCCCCCGCCTTCACTTCTTCCAAGTACACTTTCACCACTTACACTTCCACCACCTACCTTTCCTTCAGTTACACTTCCACCATCAACATTTCCACTATCTACTCTTCAGCAAATTCACTTCCCCCATCTACACTTTCCCCACCTACACCTCTCCCACCTTCACATTCCTCACCTATACTACTTCCATTTTTACTTCCCCCATCTTCATTTCCCAAAATTATTATCCCCGACATTCTCTTCCCTCACCTTCCCTTCCCCCACATCCACTTCCCCCCATTTCATTTCCCCCACTTTCAATTGCCTCACCTTTTACTAAATATAATCAAATTGAAGCACACAATGAAAATAAAAAGTTTAAAATATAAAAGACATTAATAATATGTTTAGTTTGTGGTATCATGCACATTGCACACCGAATTTGTTTGTATCTAATTACTGAAAGCGTAACGGACGTACTCACTAAGGAAGGAACAAGCAGAATTATATTATGATGATTAATTCTAAGATGGGCACACTCATTTGTGGGTCACCCTGTATATTAAATGATAATAGTTACTAGTATATTAATAAGATGGTCGCACAGACTCGCAGTACTAGTGAAGTGTATGTTGACATTGGGCAATTACAAATAAACCAATATTTTCTCCTTTAATAAGCTAAAAAAAATATGCTGAATATGAAAAAGTTTAAAATATATTATTGCAATTTTTTTATTCCATAATCCGTTACACCTCCTTGAATTTATAATATGGAACTGATAATGAATTTTAAAAAATATGACTTTGGTTTTCTTAACTGTACTTCACTAATAAAAGATAATTGTACTTGATACACCCGAAGAACAAAGAGATAATATTAAAAGTTCTACATTGTACAACATGAAAAGCCAATTATTGAGTCAGAACTTCTTTCCTTATCTCTAATTCACAGTCACGTGACAGGTTAATTTGGTGTAATCGGTACCAGCTCTATACTGTATTGAACTGGCGAAACCAACTGTGTAGGGAAGTAACAACATCTTATAGGGCTGGTAAAGGCACAGTATACAGAATAGGGAAGTAACAACATCTTATAGGGCTGGTAAAGGCACAGTATACAGAATAGGGAAGTAACAACATCTTATAGGGCTGGTAAAGGCACAGTATACAGAATAGGGAAGTAACAACATCTTATAGGGCTAGTAAAGGCACAGTATACAGAATAGGGAAGTAACAACATCTTATAGGGCTAGTAAAGGCACAGTATACAGAATAGGGAAGTAACAACATCTTATAGGGCTGGTAAAGGCACAGTATACAGAATAGGGAAGTAACAACATCTTATAGGACTGGTAAAGGCACAGTATACAGAATAGGGAAGTAACAACATCTTATAGGACTGGTAAAGGCACAGTATACAGAATAGGGAAGTAACAACATCTTATAGGACTGGTAAAGGCACAGTATACAGAATAGGGAAGTAACAACATCTTATAGGACTGGTAAAGGCACAGTATACAGAATAGGGAAGTAACAACATCTTATAGGACTGGTAAAGGCACAGTTTGCAGAATAGGGAAGTAACAACATCTTATAGGGCTGGTAAAGGCACAGTATACAGAATAGGGAAGTAACAACATCTTATAGGACTGGTAAAGGCACAGTATACAGAATAGGGAAGTAACAACATCTTATAGGACTGGTAAAGGCACAGTATACAGAATAGGGAAGTAACAACATCTTATAGGACTGGTAAAGGCACAGTATACAGAATAGGGAAGTAACAACATCTTATAGGACTGGTAAAGGCACAGTTTGCAGAATAGGGAAGTAACAACATCTTATAGGGCTGGTAAAGGCACAGTATACAGAATAGGGAAGTAACAACATCTTATAGGACTGGTAAAGGCACAGTATACAGAATAGGGAAGTAACAACATCTTATAGGACTGGTAAAGGCACAGTATACAGAATAGGGAAGTAACAACATCTTATAGGACTGGTAAAGGCACAGTATACAGAATAGAGAAGTAACAACATCTTATAGGGCTGGTAAAGGCACAGTATACAGAATAGGGAAGTAACAACATCTTATAGGGCTGTTAAAGGCACAGTATACAGAATAGGGAAGTAACAACATCTTATAGGGCTGGTAAAGGCACAGTATACAGAATAGGGAAGTAACAACATCTTATAGGACTGGTAAAGGCACAGTATACAGAATAGGGAAGTAACAACATCTTATAGGTCTGGTAAAGGCACAGCTCTACAATAACTATTGAAATAAATTTCTCTACTAGTTTTTTGACATCACTGGTTGACTTTCGATAATAATTATCATGTGATGTATCTATACTTCTCTTTTCTAAACAGTGTCCCCTCATTTGATACCTCAGTCATACTTTAGCTCCCTCACGTAGTAGGTGTGTGGTGTAGAAGAGGAGTGAACTCTTGGCTGAAACTATTCCGACCTTTAGAGAGCAATTTAGAACATCTAGAAGAGTTTCGTCTGTCTGTCTGTCACACTTTTATAAAGAAACATATGGGAAAAATTAATATTTGTGGTCATGGCTACGGGTCACACTAATATTAATAATTTAAAAAACATAGCTTGATTTTTAGGAGTAAAAAATAATTAAGTTAAATAAGTATATTTCTATTAATAATAGATACCTGCTATTCAATATAAACATTTAATATCAATTGATTTATCAATCAATGAATAACAGGTAGTTGTAGTTCACATCAGTAGTTGTAGTTCACATCAATAACAAAAATCTTTTTACCTAAATACAAGTTTTGTTTTCTAGATTATAGTTAATAAAATATTTTCCCTATTGAAGTTATTAATAATTTCAATATCATTGGATGAATATATATTATATTTTAGTACGCACTTAGTATTAAATGATTTTTCTTATATTTTACATGATTTGCGTTTTTGTCAGTTACCATTCTTTCAATAGAGTGCATTACTTTAGATTTGTAAGCTGTTTTTAGTATTTATAAATTAATTACTTAATTTTTAATAAAAGTTATATTTACTTGAAAAATTATTATTAAAAACATTTTTCGGAGACTATTTTTTTTATTATTTGTAATAATTTTTTTTAGCAAAATTTAACGGACATGAAAAGGTTGCTAAATAAAATTCATTTTTTACTAAATGTTTTTGATATATGATGAATATTGAAAATTTATTATACAAAAATATATTCTCCAACAATTAGAAATTCTGAATTATCGGACAGTGCCACATTGTCGATCATAAGGAAAATCATTAATTTGGTTTTTGTATTCCGGATTTTATACATAAAAATTATCCGTATTTTAATCCAGACTTTTTTATCATCCAGTTTTTATCATTTCTGTGTTTTTGTGTTGTTACTTTCTTTACGGTTTTTGTCTGTTTTCATAAATGTGAAACTGTCCAATAACTTGGAACTTACCGAAGCCAATAATAAAAAATACTTTATTATTATTTTACATCATTTATTTAATTCAGAAAGTGAAACTCAGTTAAAAAATCACCCCTTACTTCAAACTGAATTCTGAATGTGTTTATTTTCATTCATTTATTTACAATTATTTAATTGTTGATTTACAAACATTGCCTATAAATAACTAATTAATTTATAGGGTAGGTTCCGAGTTATCGTACGGCTCCACATTTTCGAGCGGTTAAACATAACGGAACATTGAAATTCTTTATTGTAAAATGAAAATTGTAAAAATATTCTAGTTATTATTAAGCATAAGAATTTCTCGAAATATATTGAAATGATAAATGCCGGGTAAACTATAATCTTCCGCTAATTTGCGAAGGAAATAACAGCAAGGCGGTTATTTAAATAGGTATTTATTAATAAAGATTAATATTATTTTTCCTTTGCAATAAGCGTAAGGTACTATAACGATAATCGGAATAACATTTTAACTGTTAATATTTAATATTCTCTTGAAATAAAATCACATGCGACTTAGATAGATGTATTTTTCACTAGGGTCAGTTACGTATTATCAATCAGTACTACATCTTCGGTCATATAAGAAAAAAAAATATAAAAATTGTTACTAGTAGATAGCTCTGTGTAATAATAACAATTTTTATATTGTTTTTTCTTATATGACCGAAGATGTAGTACTGACCGATAATTCGGAAAATACCCTATTTTTTTTAGAGACAATATTTTTCCGTTAAAAAGAATAGATTTAAGGGAGAAAATTAGCAAAGATCCTAACTAACAAATTAGTAAACTATCAAAAGGTAGTTACAATTTCACAGCAAAAACATTTATGTTGAACATTCGAAATTATTGCCTGTTGTTATATATCTATCCTAATAATTTCCTTAGTGTGTTTATTTATTTATTTGGTGTCCGCTTTTACACTACGGGTATTAAACATGAAGAATGTAACTATGATACGCACGGGAATATATTGACTTGATATTTAAATTCCCCTGTTTTTATTAATTTTTAAATGTTTTTATCTATGAAATAAATTAGACTATGCAGAAAATTAAAATTTAATTGAATTCATTAAAAGTAACCTAATAACGGGTAATAAGTTGGTATTGATGATGACTCGTTATTCTTAACGGGCAAATACACTAGTATTGTTATAATTTCTCCGATACACTGAGTAGCAATGAATATTTATTCAGATTATTTAAATTTTCTTTTAATTGTATCTATACAGGGTGACCCACAAGAAAGTGTACCCATCTTAGAATTGATATAAATATCGTATTTGTAAGTAGTTAAAAAATGAGTTGAAGTGAATTTATAAATTAGATTATTTCATGTCTCCATTCCACCACAGTCATTGCTTAAGATTGTACGTGTACGATATTAATATTAATTAAAACTAGGGTACACTTTTTGTGGGACACCCTGTATACTTGTGGCACTGTGGTTGACTTAGAAAAACTGAAAAGGTTAGCAGTTAATAATTTATTTTCATTTTGAAGTACAGCTTTTCTAATTATTATTTGTAGTACGGGTATTAAACATGAAGAATGTAACTATGATACGCACGGGAATATATTGACTTGATATTTAAATTCCCCTGTTTTTATTCCATTTTTAAATGTATTTTATCTATAAAAAAAGTATCAGTTTATGCAGAAAAATCAATTATATTTTAATTTACTAGAAATAACTTAACAACGGGTGATGAATTACTATTGGAGAACCGTTATTCTTAACGGGCAAATACACTAGTATATAATAATTAGTATCTAAATTCTATTTTAGTTGGTATCCACGATACCTTGAGTTACCATGGATACCAACTAAAATAGAATACATGCATTTAGGTATTGGTAATTTCAATGTAAAGATATAAATGATATTATGAACCGATTATATATTAATATGTAATATTTGTATTGGAAAACATGACATCTTATGGTTGAGTAAATAATATTCTTTGTATTATAATTAATTGCGTGTAATTATTTAATTAAATCTTTATCACAGTGTACTATCGTATAAAAAATAACGTACATTTTTATTTCATTTCAAAGTATTCATAAAAAATGAAACTTTAAATTAGGTTTATTATGATGAATAAAATATTTTCAAAATGATGAGTATTTCTTTTTCACTAATTGTAGAAACAGTTGCGATATCTCTTTTTGTGATAGTACACATGTAATTAAAATACCTTAATTAGTGTGAATGAACTTTCATTTATATTTTATTTTATTGTGGAATTACAAGAGCTTAGAGATATAAATAACAGAACAAATTTAAACGCCTACACAAACATCTAATTGTATCAGAACTACATAGTACCTGTTACTATTCATTGGAGTTATTATTATTATAATGGGTATGGGATTGTAATTGAATACATATACTCCAGAAAGTTATTATGGACGAACCGACCTGAAATGGTATCGAATACTATATACCGCTGGTTTTAAACGATCCAGTACTCTTTAATTCTCACCGTCTATAATTTTTTCGAGATCTATGATTTTAAACGCATAATGTCACAACCCTAGTCATGAACCGACTTGGAATTTCTGTTTGACTCCTACTGAATTATGTTGACAAACACTATCATTGTATTAATCCTATATTGGTTGATTTTTGTCATACAATAGATATGGTTCTTCTTCCAATAATAAATGTATGATGAAACTTAGAAGATTGACAGAAGTCGTCTTATAATCCTCTAATATCCCCCATGATTTTCCCCCTGGGTTGCTTTCATATCTGTCTCAAGAAGAATGTTAATCAGAGGATTTGGTGCAGCCTGAGGGAGAGACCCCTGGAACTTAGTTAGAAGTAGAAGTCCTATTTCACGGACCTGCAAAGCTCGCAGAGATTAGACTGGATAATGAAAGGCAAGATTAACTGAAGATGGTCTGGGCAGTAGAAGAGATCACCAGACTTAACTTGAGTGTCTTCAAGAGGTTAATAAATGGAACTAATAAGCAAAAATTCATAGTGGGATTTAAAAATATCTAGGGTAAATAGACAGTAGTTGATATAACACAGTAGCCGATATGACACAGTAATCGATATGACACAGTAGCCGATATGACCGTGCGCGGACAAAATGCCTTCAGACAAAATGCCTAACGGACAAAATGCCTATCGGACAAAATGCCTATCGGACAAAATGCCTAGATGACAAAATGCTTAACGGACAAAAGGCTTAACGGACAAAATGCCTAAATGACAAAATGCCTAAAAGACAAAATGCCTTACGGACAAAATGTCTAACGGACAAAATGTCTAATTGACAAAATGCCTAACGGACAAAATGCCTAACGGACAAAATGCCTAAAAGACAAAATGCCTTACGGACAAAATGCCTAAAAGACAAAATACCTAAAAGACAAAATGCCTAAAAGACAAAATGCCTAACGGACAAAATGCCTAACGGACAAAATGCCTAGCGGACAAAATGCCTAACGGATAAAATGCCTAAAAGACAAAATGCCTTACGGACAAAATGCCTAAAAGACAAAATGCCTAAAGGACAAAATGCCTAAAAGACAAAATGCCTAAAAGACAAAATGCCTAACGGACAAAATGCCTAACGGACAAAATGCCTAAAGGACAAAATGCCTAAAGGACAAAATGCCTTACGGACAAAATGCCTAAAGGACAAAATGCCTAAAGGACAAAATGCCTTACGGACAAAATGCCTAAAAGACAAAATGCCTAAAAGACAAAATGCCTAAAAGACAAAATGCCTTACGGACAAAATGCCTAAAAGACAAAATACCTAAAAGACAAAATGCCTAAAAGACAAAATGCCTAACGGACAAAATGCCTAACGGACAAAATGCCTAGCGGACAAAATGCCTAACGGATAAAATGCCTAAAAGACAAAATGCCTTACGGACAAAATGCCTAAAAGACAAAATGCCTAAAAGACAAAATGCCTAAAAGACAAAATGCCTAAAAGACAAAATGCCTAAAAGACAAAATGCCTAACGGACAAAATGCCTAACGGACAAAATGCCTAAAGGACAAAATGCCTAACGGACAAAATGCCTAACGGACAAAATGCCTAAAGGACAAAATGCCTAAAGGACAAAATGCCTTACGGACAAAATGCCTAAAAGACAAAATGCCTAAAAGACAAAATGCCTAAAAGACAAAATGCCTAACGGACAAAATGCCTAAAAGACAAAATGCCTAACGGACAAAATGCCTAAAGGACAAAATGCCTAAAAGACAAAATGCCTAAAAGACAAAATGCCTAAAAGACAAAATGCCTAAAAGACAAAATGCCTAAAAGACAAAATGACCATCGGATTAATGCCTAGCGGACAAAATGCCTAAAAGACAAAATGCCTAAAAGACAAAATGACCATCGGACAAAATGCCTAAAAGACAAAATGCCTAAAAGACAAAATGCCTAACGGACAAAATGCCTAACGGACAAAATGCCTAAAGGACAAAATGCCTAAAGGACAAAATGCCTTACGGACAAAATGTCTAAAAGACAAAATGCCTAAAAGACAAAATGCCTAAAAGACAAAATGCCTAACGGACAAAATGCCTAAAAGACAAAATGCCTAACGGACAAAATGCCTAACGGACAAAATGCCTAAAAGACAAAATGCCTAAAAGACAAAATGCCTAAAAGACAAAATGCCTAAAAGACAAAATGACCATCGGACAAAATGCCTAGCGGACAAAATGCCTAAAAGACAAAATGACCATCGGACAAAATGCCTAAAAGACAAAATGCCTAAAAGACAAAATGCCTAACGGACAAAATGCCTAACTGACAAAATGCCTTACGGACAAAATGCCTAAAAGACAAAATGCCTAAAAGACAGAATGCCTAAAAGACAAAATGCCTAACGGACAAAATGCCTAACGGACAAAATGCCTAGCGGACAAAATGCCTAACGGACAAAATGCCTTACGGACAAAATGCCTAAAAGACAAAATGCCTAAAAGACAAAATGCCTAAAAGACAAAATGCCTAACGGACAAAATGCCTAACGGACAAAATGCCTAGCGGACAAAATGCCTAACGGACAAAATGCCTAAAAGACAAAATGCCTAACGGACAAAATGCCTAACAGACAAAATGCCTAAAGGACAAAATGCCTAACGGACAAAATGCCTAACGGACAAAATGCCTAAAGGACAAAATGCCTAACGGACAAAATGCCTAAAAGACAAAATGCCTAACGGACAAAATGCCTAAAGGACAAAATGCCTAAAAGACAAAATGCCTAAAAGACAAAATGCCTAAAAGACAAAATGTCTAAAAGACAAAATGCCTAAAAGACAAAATGCCTAAAAGACAAAATGCCTAAAAGACAAAATGACCATCGGATTAATGCCTAACGGACAAAATGCCTAAAAGACTAAATGCCTAACGGACAAAATGCCTAAAAGACAAAATGCCTAACGGACAAAATGCCTAACGGACAAAATGCCTAAAATGCATTTAAACTTATTTCAAATAAGGAAATTGTGGACAAAGATTTAAAATAAGTGAGACTAAGTTGAAACAAAGTGTTTTGTCTCAGTGAGAGTTCATTAAATCACTTTCACATTGAATATGAACATTAGTAACTCAGCGTGCTTAGTGTAAACACCCTCTTATTTCATTTCACTGTGTTTGTGATTTATCACCAAAGTGTTTGTTCTATTTATCAAATCACTCTAGAAAAATTAATTTTCCTACATCTTACCATTTTTATTGGATATCTATAATCATCTTATTCTATTTCCATTTTTTAAATATTGTTTATTCTTTTATATAGCTATAATCATTTTCAATCTATAGTGATGTTTATAGTTGCTTTTGAAATTCTAAAGCAAGTTAAGTAATTACAAAGTTTATATAAGTTAGTACAGACATGCAATTAACTACTCTGCTTATGAAAAAGTCGCCGATATTTGTTTTATTCAACTTCCTTTAGAGTATTAGAAGTTCCGATGGAAAAAAATGCAGTATTCTTAGTATATAAATTTTTTTAATGTTTTTCATAAATTATTAAAAATATTATTTGATGTTCAATGATAAGGCTTATTAAAATATAATGTATTCTGTTCTTTATTTACCAATAATCATTCTATTACAGATATCACTGCAATGTTTTCTATTCGACCCTTTTATTTAAATATGGAGTTATTCTTTTATTCACTTTGCAACAGTCTGTTACGTCATTATTTTACAATTTCTATTTTCTATATTCATATATTTTGTACATTAGGCATTTTGTCCGTTAGGCATTTTCTCCGTTAGGCATTTTCTCCGTTAGGCATTTTGTCCGTTAGGCATTTTTTCCGTTAGGCATTTTGTTCGTTAGGCATGTTGTCCGGTAGGCATTTTGTCCGTTAGGCATTTTGTCTGTAGGCATTTTGTCCGTAGGCATTTTGACCGTCAGGCATTTTGTCTGTAAGCATTTTGACCGTTAGGCATTTTGTCTTTAGGCATTTTGTCCTTTAGGCATTTTGTCCGTTTGGCATTTTGTCCGTTAGGCATTTTGTCCGTTAGGCATTTTGTCCGTTAGGCATTTTGTCCTTTTGGCAAATTGCCCTTTTGGCATTTTGTCCGTTAGGCATTTTGTCCTTTAGGCATTTTGTCCTAGTACCGATAGGACACAGTAGCCGATAGCAAGTTACAAAAAGATGTTCTATTTGCTAGTAAGAAGTGGCTAAGGATCTTTTCAGTTTATTTTCAAGGAAGTAGGCATGGAAGTGAGATATTTTAATAATTCATTTCAGAACGTTGAGACATCATTTCCAATTGTAGATCACAGTTAAGAAATATAAATATGAGGACAAATTCTATTTTATTCTAGATTATTTATATTGAATTAACATTACATTATATTGAAGACTTAAATATGATCTTTGATGTATAATTATTACACTTGAGAACAGTCATTGTTTCAATTTCTTAATAGGCAGCTGGTTATGTAAACAAACAGACCGCAGCGCCATTGCTGCAGATGCGGTGAAACTCAGAGTCACATGCATATAATAATTTACATTTTCTGCTTGTTTGATATATTTCATACGAATGAATTATCACAAATATATAAACTAATTACTTACAACATTTGAATGCAATAAGAGTCAATACTTATTCTCAATAAAAGCATTAACGAATCATATAACTGTTTTCTGTTTATTGATTTCAGTGACTCTCTATAGCTAGGTACCTACAATGTTTGCCAAACATGTTCTAATGGTGTAAACACATGAACAATTGATCACAAAAATAATAAAGCTACTTATTAATATTTTACAGTGACACAATCGAATAGATCATTCCAAAACGATTCGAAAAATTGTTTTGGTAAATTACGAATTATCGGTCAGTTTCACATCTTCGGTCATAGAGTATATGAAAAAACTATATTATTATTATTCAATTTTTATTTTAATTGGTATCCATGATACCTGCAGGTATCATGGATACCAATTAAAATTTAATTAAACTAACAATAATTACAATATCGATTTTTCTTATATGACCGAAGATGTGAAACTGACCGATAATTCGTAACTTACCCTACTCAAACTTTGACAAATCGACTGAAATTAGTTTCTTGTTTCACAATGTGTTGCAATTACATTTAACTACAATCGTATGTAACTGTAAATTTAGTGCCTATGTGAAATTGTTTGCAAATTGGTAGAGGTCAACCTGAGGTAATTGTTCTAGATGAACAGAAAAGATGGGAACTCTTGCGATGTTTTATCTGTCTAATTTGATGTGAATTAGTCGAAAACACTGACACAACTCTTATTGAAAAAATTTGTACTTAAAAGAAACTAACATGAAAATGTCATGGAAACACCACAGTACTCGGACACTTACAGTAGTCGGGTCTTAAAATATAACATGAACATAAATCTGAATTTTAGAAATTTTTGTTTTATTTAGCACCCACTGTCCCATTTCGGTGAGAATTAAGCGTCAGATTATTGTGACGTTTATCCTGTATATAAAAATCACACCCCTAAAGATAGTTTATATTTAGTTATTCGTGTGTTTAACCCAGTGGTTCTTAACCTGGGTTTGATCGAATCCCACGGTACGGTGCTTTAGCGCGAAATTCATGTTTTTTTTATTAATTTTCTTTTGAACAATTTAAAGGGGGAAAATGTACATTTTATTTTTTTATCTATGATTGACCCAATGAATGCATGTAAGGAACTATAAGTTGGTTTTTCAGTGCACCAACAATGTTAAATCTGCCCTAGCCTTATTCTTCCACTTTCTAGAACATTGATTTTTTAAGCAATCATTAAAATGTGATTAACTTGTAACTCTTCACTTCAACCATGGCCGGTAGAACTTTGTCAGTGACAGCACTAGTTGTACTTGTGTTAGTCAATAACTTGGTACATGCTGGTGAAACAGTCAGTGGCAAGAATTTGCAAGGAAAAGCTAAGAAGGACACTTCAGTGACAGTGATTTCGAGGATGGAAAATTCAACTGAAGACTCTATGATGAACTTTACTTACGAGGACTATCTAAACGGTGAGTTTAATAAAGATAGAATTAAGTACGATGGCCTACATTTAAAATTTATAGTTGATTTGAAATAGTATAAAGGTGAACTGCATATTTTTTGGTTCTAGGAAAATTCGGTCTCAGGTATAAATAAAGCTTATGAATTACGTGCCAGGTCATCAAACAATCATGAAGAGTGCGGTACAACAAACTAGCGAATACAACAAACAACATAACGGTCATTTAAGTTGAGAGGTCATTTATAATTCTGAGACCGAAATTTCCTGCCACCATATTTTTTCATTCATAGTTCTATTTTTAGATTAAAAAAAATGAATTGTTTAATTTTAATGGTGTATATACTACCTATTCATATTTCAACTATTCTTTTCAATATGAATTAGATATTTGAATTAACACCAAGGAAAATCAAATCAATCGCAGAAATCAAATTTCGAAAATCAATAATCAATTTATTCTTATTTATTTTTTTTTAATAATGCAATAATGGTAGTCAACAAAATTGTAAAAGTGATCTTGTTCCACATTTGGTATACCTCAAGGAAGTGATCTAGCACCCTTTTTATTTTCCCTGTATATTTAATATCACTCCAAAATACTGATAAGTACATGTAACTTCTTAAATTAACCTAATTTAATGTAAATCAAATCACCTGCCACCAAACAAGATTAATTTCAAATACTATATTATTTAAGAAACATGGCCATTGAAACTGAAGAAGATGAATAATTTGTGCATTGCCACTGATAGCCCCATTGCCAGTGTCCTATCAATGATGCATTGTAGAATTGACTGCATTGCCTAGAGGGTACGAATTGGTTACCATGTGTATTGGCAGTGATTTTCATATATGAAACTATTTCAATCTGATATGCAATTGAAGATCGAAACAATGTACGAAAGAATGTCCGTAACAAAGGTCGAGACAAAGTTCGAGACAATGGTCGTAACAATGGTCGTAACAATGGTCGAAATGATAGAATCTCTTTGAATAACTTTAAAAACTGTAGTATATATTCCACCTGTCACTCATCCAAGATAGTGAGGATATATTCCCTTTTAAGGTATTAATATAACAGTACAGTAGTTATAATTCATGCCAACTCATCTGTTCATTGACAGTGTTTGATGTCTCTGTTGGTGAATCGACACCAACTCTAACTATAAATACCTCATTATGGTATTCTAGCGCTACTCAGATGGAACAACCTTCGGTATATCTTGATACAGTGCAAATCCTCTGTAATGAAGTCCTGTATAGTGAACCATCCCGACTATAGTAGAGTCCTGAGTAATGAAGTGCCCTGTATAATGATCTTATTTGGCTTAGTCTCCCATAGAATTGCCATCAGTTTTCTATTTCTATTCAATAAAGAGTAATTCAACCAGTACAACTCCTCTATAGTGAAGTCCTGTCCAGTCAACCCTCCTGATGATTTTTCAAAACTTGATAAATGAAATACCCTCTGTAATGAATATATTTTGTGTAGTCTGCCATAAAATGATCATCTGTTTTCTATGCACCTCTTGCATCCTCTATAGTGAAGTAAGCTCTATATAGTGACCTAGTCTCCCAGGCAAGAAGGATTTATTCCTGGGATATTAAGGGAATATCCCAGGCAAGAAGGATTTATTCCTGGGATATTAAGGGAATATCCCAGGCAAGAAGGATTTATTCCTGGGATATTAAGGGAATATCCCAGGCAAGAAGGATTTATTCCTGGGATATTAAAGAGATATCCCAGGCAAGAAGGATTTATTCCTGGGATATTAAGGGAATATCCCAGGCAAGAAGGATTTATTCCTGGGATATTAAGGGACTATCCCAGGCAAGAAGGATTTATTCCTGGGATATTAAGGGAATATCCCAGGCAAGAAGGATTTATTCCTGGGATATTAAAGAGATATCCCAGGCAAGAAGGATTTATTCCTGCGATATTAAGGGAATATCCCAGGCAAGAAGGATTAATTCCTGGGATATTAAGGGAATATCCCAGGCAAGAAGGATTTATTCCTGGGATATTAAGGGAATATCCCAGGCAAGAAGGATTTATTCCTGGGATATTAAAGAGATATCCCAGGCAAGAAGGATTTATTCCTGGGATATTAAAGAGATATCCCAGGCAAGAAGGATTTATTCCTGGGATATTAAAGAGATATCCCAGGCAAGAAGGATTTATTCCTGGGATACTAAGGAAGTAAATACAAACTACTTATCATCTACCGTCCTATTTTCTCGACAAAAAATCACGACGACAATGACTAAAATAATGATAAATCACACTAAAATACTATAACCTATACTCCAATTAAATAGCCCTGACGTTTATATTTTACTTTTAATATTTCCAAATACTAATTTCTCATAGAGATGAGTAGTTATTTGATCTCTTCAGTGATAATTGCCAAGTAACTGGGAGATGAGAAGGCAAGCGCAATAATTGCCTATCTAGCCAGATATTAAAGTGCCCTACTAATCATCCTCGGCAACTTCTTAAACTTATGAGCGGGGAAGTAAGAGTTTCGTGATGAAATGATTAATACGGTCCATGGAAATAACAATTAACTGCTGTAGTAGGATCAAAGACGAGTGGGAGTTATATAGGTATTGTTCCATCATGGGTAATTTCAGTAAAATTTACATTTTGAAAGTCACCCAGCTAGGGTCCCCCGGAGGTATCCAACCCCCCAAACCCCCAATCGAACCGCTATCCTAACCTTTAATTAATATGACCACTTTACACATACAATCGCATAAGCTAGAAAGTATAAGGTATTTAGGTTTTATAGTAGAATAATATTAAAATAGAAAACCTATCCAATTGTAGTCGTATTTTGTTATAAGGAAACTGTATTCATTCAATTTATTACTTAAAGACCAACATGGCCCTCTTTTATTTCCATTTTTTATATTTATGAATTCGAGTAAATTGCGTTGATTGAAAATAAATATTTACCGTGAGATAAACTGAAGCACAACAAACTGAAGCACAATTTTAATTTTTTTTTTAAATTAGAAAAAAATCATTGGGAAAAGCAGTCTGCACACAAACGAAGCTGAATTGGAGACACCAACATTAAGAGGGTTCACTTTTATAATTTTCGTTGACCTCCCAATACCGGCCACCAACATTAAAAGGGGATAATAATCTTCTATGGCCCCCCTATACCAGTGCGAGTTAATCTTTGTGATGGTAAAAATTAGGTGTCGTTGTTAAATCAAAACAAATTTTCAATAAATCCCAAATTGCATTTTCTGAATTTAAAAACTATTCCCTGCGAGTACTGAAAATGGTTGATTGATAAAGTAGACTCCTCTACTACGAACTTTCTGAATTGTGAGCTTCTGGGTTTCGAACTTCTGAGTTACATGCTTTCTAAGTTACGAACTTCTGAAATACGAACTTTCTAAGTTACGAGCTTTCTAAGTTACGAACTTCTGAAATACGAACTTTATGAGTTACGAACTTTCTGAGTTACGAACTTTCTTAGTCAGTGGTTCTTAACCTGGGTTCGATCGAACCCCAAGGGTTCGGTGAGTCACTTCCAGGGGTTCGGTGGTTTGGCTCATTAAGTTGTTTGTTTATATTGAAAATTCATGTTTAGTTCATTTTGATCATTGATCATATTGATTTAGTGTGCCAGTGCAAACGATGCTTGGTACAGTTTGTGCACTAATACAGTTTAACTTTAGTTATGTACATTTATTTTTATTTTGAAGGGGAAAACACATTTATTCTCCAACTACAAGGGTTCGGTGAATGCATATATAGAGCTTCTGGGGTTCGGTACCTAAAAAGGTTAAGAACCACTGTTCTAAGTTACGAACTTTCTGAGTTACGAACTTTTAGAGTTACGAACTTTCTGAGTTATGAACTTTCTGAGTTACGAACTTTCTGAGTTACGAACTTTCTGAGTTACGAACTTTCTGAGTTACGAACTTTTAGAGTAACGAACTTTCTGAGTTATAAACTTTCTGAGTTACGAACTTTCTGAATTACGAACTTTCTGAGTTACGAACTTTCTGAGTTACGAACTTTCTGAGTTACGAACTTTCTGAGTTACGAACTTTTAGAGTTACGAACTTTCTGAGTTATGAATTTTCTCAGTTACAAACTTTCTGAGTTGCGAACTTTTAGAGTTACGAACTTTCTGAGTTACGAACTTTTAGAGTTACGAACTTTCTTAGTTATGAATTTTCTCAGTTACGAACTTTCTGAGTTACGAACTTTTAGAGTTACGAACTTTCTGAGTTACGAACTTTTAGAGTTACGAACTTTCTGAGTTACGAACTTTTAGAGTTACGAACTTTCTGAGTTATGAATTTTCTCAGTTACGAACTTTCTGAGTTACGAACTTTTAGAGTTACGAACTTTCTGAGTTATGAACTTTCTGAGTTACGAACTTTCTGAGTTACGAACTTTCTGAGTTACGAACTTTCTGAGTTACGAACTTTTAGAGTAACGAACTTTCTGAGTTATAAACTTTCTGAGTTACGAACTTTCTGAATTACGAACTTTCTGAGTTACGAACTTTCTGAGTTACGAACTTTCTGAGTTACGAACTTTTAGAGTTACGAACTTTCTGAGTTATGAATTTTCTCAGTTACAAACTTTCTGAGTTACGAACTTTTAGAGTTACGAACTTTCTGAGTTACGAACTTTTAGAGTTACGAACTTTCTTAGTTATGAATTTTCTCAGTTACGAACTTTCTGAGTTACGAACTTTTAGAGTTACGAACTTTCTGAGTTACGAACTTTTAGAGTTACGAACTTTCTGAGTTACGAACTTTTAGAGTTACGAACTTTCTGAGTTATGAATTTTCTCAGTTACGAACTTTCTGAGTTACGAACTTTTAGAGTTACGAACTTTCTGAGTTACGAACTTTTAGAGTTACGAACTTTCTAAGTTATGAATTTTCTCAGTTACGACTTCGTATTCACAAACTCCCTCGGCTATGAACTCTCTCTACATTTTCTATGCAGTACTTTAAATGATTTTTTTTCACGGATAAGTGATTTAAATAAACATCTTAGATTATTCAATATTCCTAACTTATTGTTTTGTTTCAAAAGTATAATTAATATAAATTGCTCAACTAGAAAGATAATTATAACCTATATTCCAATTAAAGTAGCCCTGACATTTATAATTAATCTTGTTAATTTTCAAATACGAGTGGTGGGTGTCATTACTTAATAACGAAAAATATAGTTAATCAAACCTGTTACCATTTTGTATGTTTAATTACCTTCATCTTGAAAAGAAAGGTTTATTAATCTTAACACATCCATATTATTATCCATGAATATATATTTTAAATTTGCTGTTATTTTCGAGTCACTACTGGCCTCTTTATGACTCGAAGCGTACGCACTATTTCTGTAATGTCATCCACACATTAGGTATGCATTACTAAAAACTTTAGGAGACTTCACAAATGACGTACCACGTGGAAAACGTGTTTTGATGCAATTTGTTAGGTTTATTTCATACATGTATGCGTGAAACATAGGTAGTGTAATCATTAAGGCTGGGACAATATGCTTTGAAAATCATAGATCCCGAGAATGTTATAGACGGAGAGAATTAAAGAGTATTGAATGGTTCTACACCAGCGGTATATAGTATTCGAAACCATTTCATTTCGTCTGTGGTATTCTTAAGCTCTATGATTTTAAGAGCATATTGTCACAACCCTGGTAATCATATAGCAGTCTCCCTGTGGGTGACAGACTTCTATATAAATTGGTATCCTGACCATTTACAACAGTTATGACGCCTTTGTCCTCGTTATTTTCTTTATATCTAATAACTCTACTTCCTAAAGTAAAGTTATATATCATGTAATATCAAAACAATAAGGAATATAAATCACTCCTTTGGTCGGACGACATTTAAATGCTGAGCAGACGAGCAAAGGTTGATAATACTGACAGAGAGGTGTAGGTCCCATGTAGTCAAATAAGTTTTATCAGCCTTTGTTATTAAATTACTTTAAAAGCTTCTTAATTTAGTATTAATGTTTATAATTCTTTAGTAAAATCCCCTTTTTGATTTACATAAATTCATTTTCGAACTTAATATTGCAATTCACAAATGATAGTAATCAGTAACGAATAAATTAATATTTAGTTCATTTTCTTCTACCAACTTAAATAGGCAGTGAGCTGAGAGAAAGAAACAAATAAAGAATAAAGGAATTAACGTTTAAATAGCAGGTAGTGGTGGAACAGTTGGAAAACATCATGAATAATAACTTGAAATAAAGGAACTTAAAATTGAATCGTACTTAATCCATTGAAATATTTAGAGTGTATGTTTAGCTCAAACACACGACACACGTGGTAAGATATATACAAAGTATAATTATCTATAACTACTTGGTATATAAACGTATACCAAGTATTTCATATGTACTACACTAAAGTAATCTAATTTTTATCTAATTTCTTAATCCAAATTCTTGTTCAGATAAAATTCACACCAATTTAAAAGTAGAACACGTGGTTTAAATATTCACCATATTTAAATAAATACCATGTTTAAATATGTACCATGTATAAATTATATACCATGTATAAATTATATACCATGTATAAATTATATACCATGTATAAATTATATACCATGTATAAATTATATACCATGTATAAATTATATACCATGTATAAATTATATACCATGTATAAATTATATACCATGTATAAATTATATACCATGTTTAAATAAATACCATGTATAAATTATATACCATGTATAAATTATACGTATACCATGTTTAAATAAATACCATGTATAAATTATATACCATGTATAAATTATATACCATGTATAAATTATACGTATACCATGTTTAAATAAATACCATGTATAAATTATATACCATGTTCACTATAGATAGCACTGGTTACACACACGTGTAAGATGAACTTCAGACAGCTCTCAAAATCTAACATCTTGTGTTTGAAGTTCACTCCTTATATACCTGCAGTTACTACTCTGTTACATGTGTAGGCCTAATTAAGAAAAGGTATTACACAATAAGATCTATGGCCTAATTAGGAAAAGGTATTACACAATAAGATCTATGGCCTAATTAGGAAAAGGTATTACACAATAAGATCTATGGCCTAATTAGGAAAAGGTATTACACAATAAGATCTATGGCCTAATTAGGAAAAGGTATAACACAATAAGATCTATGGCCTAATTAGGAAAAGGTATAACACAATAAGATCTATGGCCTAATTAGGAAAAGGTATTACACAATAAGATCTATGGCCTAATTAGGAAAAGGTATTACACAATAAGATCTATGGCCTAATTAGGAAAAGGTATTACACAATAAGATCTATGGCCTAATTAGGAAAAGGTATTACACAATAAGATCTATGGCCTAATTAGGAAAAGGTATTACACAATAAGATCTATGGCCTAATTAGGAAAAGGTATAACACAATAAGATCTATGGCCTAATTAGGAAAAGGTATAACACAATAAGATCTATGGCCTAATTAGGAAAAGGTATTACACAATAAGATCTATGGCCTAATTAGGAAAAGGTATTACACAATAAGATCTATGGCCTAATTAGGAAAAGGTATTACACAATAAGATCTATGGCCTAATTAGGAAAAGGTATTACACAATAAGATCTATGGCCTAATTAGGAAAAGGTATTACACAATAAGATCTATGGCCTAATTAGGAAAAGGTATTACACAATAAGATCTATGGCCTAATTAGGAAAAGGTATTACACAATAAGATCTATGGCCTAATTAGGAAAAGGTATTACACAATAAGATCTATGGCCTAATTAGGAAAAGGTATTACACAATTAGATCTATGGCCTAATTGGATGGAAAAAAATAGTTGAAACATTTTCCAACTTAATTTCTTATTTATTTAGTCTTATTCTCTGACATTTTCTTATATAATACTTCATTGTAATCCAAGCAGCTTTCTTTAACAATAGCTATTCGCTAATGATAGAGTTTTCCATTATAAAAAGTATAGCAGGTAAAAAAGGACTTCACACGAATAATTATGTAACAAACACGTAGTGTAAATGTACACCATACAGAACACGTAAGATCAAAAAATATATATACATTTGACATTTTCAATTTGGTATTCATGATACATGTATCACGTATACGCTAAATTGAAATTAGCTGAACTGAAAATGTCCCACACTTATTCCCTTGTCATAAGTGTGATTCGTAATAAGAGCGAGGTATATGCCTGTGCTATGTTATTCCGTTCATAAGATCTACCTTTTCTTTCATACAAAAAGCGTAGAAAGGAGGAAACAAAGAAAAGAAAAGGCGATTTGTATTCCGCAGTGAAAAGGGAAATCTTCAATCTTCTTAGAGGAGGATGCAGATGCTGAATATTATAGAACTCTAGAAGATTAAAATGTTTACGAAAAGCTTAAGCCCTTCCTAAATAAAGATCGAAAAGACTTTAACCGCAAGGAGGTTGAAAACACATTCTATGATTTTAATCATAGAAAACTATCTAGTGCACCTGAGATATGAAGTGGCTCTGAGTTATGAAGGAACCAGTACTTCATAACTCAGGAGTTTCACTGTAAACCCCAGAGCTAAGTCTCTAATTTGCCAAATCAGAGCAGTACCCCGTATTCCAAGTTCTAAATCTGGACTTGTTACTTACTATATTAAGTTAATCTTCGTATGTATTTAGTTTCAATTAGTAGATCTCGTAAATAGGAACTGTTATGACAGAAATTTGCATTTTTCGTGGAATGAATTATCATCCCTAGGGAAATGTTGAGGGAGTTTTCGAAGAGATATGGCCTCAAATTTCTTAGACGAAAAAACGGGGAATGTTCCAACAGTGAGAGAGAAAATGATAAAAATAATAGTGATGACAGCAACAAGACTGTAAATTATTAATATACTAGTGTACTTTCCAGTTAAGAATAACGGGTCATCATCAATACCAATTTGTTACCCGTTATTAGGTTACTTTTAATGAATTCAATTAAAATTAAATTTTCTGCATAGTCTAATTTATTTTATAGATAAAATACATTTAAAAATTGAATAAAAACAGGGGAATTTAAATACCAAGTCAATATATTCCCGTGCGTATCATAGTTACATTCTTCATGTTTAATACCCGTAGAGTAAAAGCGGACACCAAATAAATAAATAAATAAACACACGAGGGAAATTATTAGTGTAGATAATCTATACTATAATAAGAGCCGCGTCTGTCTGTGTGTCACACTTTTATTAAGAAATACATATTAAAAGGAGAAACAAATCATTTGTGGAGATATCATGACTAGGCGCTACAATAATATTGACATTAATTATTTAAAAAATTATATTGTGGCTTTTGAAAGACAATTTTTTGTTTAATCAGAATATGTTTATCCATAATACATTCTTGCATTAGTGCTCAAAGCGGTGCGAGCGAAATGCCATTAATGTTGTTTGGTATTCGTATGCAGAGACGCTTGGCTGTTTTCACTGCGAGCGGAGCGGCGCTGCAAATAAACAAAGATATTAATTACGCTCCGCTCCGCGCTGCTCCGCTTGTAGTGTGTATACGTACCCCATAGAGTTATGATAAACTACTCTAGAGAGAGGAAGTGTTGCAGCGATTGCAGGACCCTAAGGAAAACGGTGTAAAACCTTATTTTGTTTCAGTTATATCATTTCTCCATTAAATTTTGTTTCAGTTATATCATTTCTCCATTAAATTTTGTTTCAGTTATATCATTTCTCCATTAAATTGACGTTAGATTGCCAGTCACGTGACCCAAAATAAGGATTTTAGCGTCCCGCAAGACGTGATATTGTTATGAACTATAATTTCAAATAAGAATAGGTGTACCTATATATTTCAATAACTCTTGAAATAACATTGTTTCTTTCTCAAAAGTATCGAATGATGTTAATTGCTTACATCCTCTCTTTTAACCCTTGCCCTAAAAGTCCGTTAAAATACCACCGTAAGACATTCTTATTGTATCCGTAGGATTATTATTGAATATAAGGCCTAGGTACATAATGAGCTGTTTGTAGTCCAATTCGAAAATAAGCCTAAAACTGATGCTTTCCTGTATAGTTTGGTCCTCTGTTAGATTGGCTCTAGACTTTGTGGGGTTAACAACCACGCTCTACATTTTACCCTCTTTTCGATTATCCGCAATAAGTCCATATTTGCCAAACTGTGTATTTTTATATTTGTGCCTATAATAGAATTGAACCGGTCATTAACCGCTTTCATTTCCTGTGTAATTGATAGACATTAATTAGATCAGTTACTGAATAATGGAAATAAAGAATAAACAATTGGTTCTGAAGGGATAAATTCATATATACTCCCATTAAAATTTGAAAGTCTAGTGTCAATTCTCAAACCCAAGAAGTGATCGTAACGATATTATTTTGGCCACTGACTCACCACTTGACGTACCCTTAGAATATAATTTATATTAGATAACAGCTACTGTACTACAGAGTGTATATAATAATATATCAAACCCAGGATGCTTTAAATTAATTTAAGCGTGAAAAAAACACGACTTTTTATGATGTTCATGTAATAATATATAGGTACAGAAAGGATAATAAATAATAAAAAGAAAAAATAATTTAAAAAAGTAATCGCAATTGTGTGATTAAAAATATCTCAAAAAAAGGAAACCCCGTATCGCTTGAAAGGGGACATATATGGCACCCAAGAGCATAAAAAGTTAATATTAGAATAAGTTATTTGTCTAAAGGGTGACTGTGACACGTTCTACCTACTATAGAGTAAGTGCATGACACAAATAGTTAGGTAGAGAGGTGGCACTTGGCATGAAGATATGACAGCAATAAATAAACTATTGAAGTGGATCAGATAACTATTCATTGCTATGATAAATAATTTGAAAGTTACTACTTACCTACTTAGAAACTATCTACCTACCTACTTTGAAACTATCTACCTACCTACCTTGAATATATATATATTGGTGTAGCCGGGCAGCAGTTTATATACGAACAAACAGAAGAATTGTTCGTATTTTGGCTATTCAAAGTTATTCTAAAAACCTCAAATGATCAAACTAACACTACGTCAGAAATATAGAACGTACTGTAATCAAAATAATTACCAACCAATTATTCCATCTACTTTTTAACCAATGCTGCTTAATATATATATATATATATATTTATCTAATTTGGAACTATGTATCTATCTACTTTGAAACTACCTAATACCTACCTATCTACTTTGAAACTATATACCTACATATATACTTTGAATCTACCTAATACCTACCTATCTACTTTGAAACTATATACCTACATAATATATACTTTGAATCTATCTATCTTCATACATTTAACTGTTCTACATAGACGGTGAAACTGGTTTCATTGAAAGGAATTTTGTTTTCTCGTTATTTGGAATCCTATTTAACATGGCTGAGATCTACAGAAAAATATTTTCAAAGACTATGACTACTTTACCTTATAAATTAAATACAGTCTGCAGATAGAATTATAAAACTTAAGAATGTTATTCTGAACCATATATAAAGATCAATAGTCCGATAGAGTAAACCTAATAAATTGATATTGACTAAGTCACACAAAAGTCAATAGTTAAACTCTATCTGCATGCTTCAAAATAATGCAAGTCAATGTATTTTTGTGCTGCAAAATGAATTTATCAATATATTAAAAAACCTACTTACCTTCTTCTTAGTGTATACTGTATAACTATGTTTATTATTATAATACGCATTGAGTAGATTTTCATTCCAAATCACATTACCGAATTAATTTTTCCATTGAATTTTAATAAATTATAAAAAAATGTCATGAGTATCGAAATATAAAAACTCAAAGTGCGAATAATTTTTCAGTACATATTGAAATTTTACGAAAATTGTCTCCCTAATTTGTGAGTGTAGAGTCCTGAGTAAGAGAACTACTCCACATAGTGAACAAATTTTCAGTAATCTGACATAAAATGGGCATTATAGTATTCAAAAACTTTTGGTAATTCATGGCATACTAAAGAGCATTATTTCACTATAGAGGCTACTTCCTTATTCTGGACACTATATTCACTATAGAGGACTTCATTATAGAGGACCTCTCAAGTGAAAATAGGAGCAATTTTGAGGCAGCGGTTAAGCCGATCGGAGCAGTCAACACGGCAGCGTGGGAGCAGCGGGAGCGCAGCGTGGGAGTCAAACTTTTCTATTCATTGCAGTCGTTTGTGTCCCCTCACTAAGATGTGTTTTTAAGTGTAGCTATCAGGCAGAGTGTCACCGAAAGAAAGAGTAGAGTATCTTATCATTCGTATTACCTAAAGTTTGTCTTTTATTGTGTGCCATATTCAAAAGAGAGACACTCCGGAGAAAAGTTAAGAGACCTAATTTGTTGGAGTCGGAATAGCGTCTCCGTGGGGAGTTGAAAAGCTATAAACTGAGCCTGAGTAAGCAGACTTAAGGGCCGTACACACGCAGGCCTTTTTAAGTCTTTCCATCAGACTTTTTGCTAAGCTCCTCCTACTTTTTCCACGAGAATGGTAAGAAGAAAAAAACGATGTAATTATTATTTATTTCAGTTGGTATCCATGATACCTGCAGGTATCATGGATACCAACTGAAATAAATAATATTAATAAAGTTTTTTCTTATATTCTCGTGGAAAAAGTAGGAGGAGCTTAGCAAAAAGTCTGGTATAAAGACTTAAAAACCCTACGTGTGTACGGACCTTCAGGTCCGTACACTTCTTCGGAAACAACGTACCTACCTCTAAGCAGACGTTATGGTCCTGTCTAACTTTTTGATGACTCTTTTTAAACTTTAGATGTCACAATTGAAGTTCGTTTGTGTGCAAACTCTATTTTCTCGCCATAGAGAAACAGTTTAGCGGCGTAAACCGTATGTGACAAATAAATGGAATATTTTTACAAAGGAATTGTTATTTACCCGATTTCATAAAAATCGAAAATACGTCCGCGTGTTTTTTAGTAAATAAAACATCTCACTGATGAAACAAATACAGTTTCCTTATAAGTAAAAGTATATGATTAGAATCAGACAGTTTTTTATTGAAATATTATTCTATTGTAAAACCTGAATGGATTATGCTTTCCTGTTTATGCAATTGAATAAGTTATGGGTAAGAAATGAATAACAAATGATTAGGAAATGGATAAGTAAAGAATAAGAAATGGATAAGAAATGAATAACAAATGATTAATAAATGGATAAGTAAAGGATAAGAAATGAATAACAAATGAATAACTAATGAATAACTAATGGATAAGCAATGGAGTCTTATCCGTCGGCGGTCTGGGTGGATTAACTTTGTATAATATTATCTAATTGAATTTTCAAAGCTTTATCTTATAAATATTTGTATCATATATGATGTATAAACCATCCAAAGATTAAAAACTCTAAATAGAAAATACTTCAGAAACTGAAAAGCTATTTTTCTTTTACGCTCTTATTCGATAACTGTTTTCTATTTTTTTTTTTTCAGACTACAACACCTCAAATTGCAACACCTCAGACTACAACACCTCAAATTGCAACACCTCAGACTACAACCCCTCAGACTACAACACCTCGAATTGCAACACCTCAGATGTCCTATCCAACGTGACAAGTAAAGTGCACTACGGTACTTGTGGACGGCAGGACCCTACTGCGTACGACGTGTCGAATTACCCGTACATCTACCGAAAAGAGACGTGGCGGGACATCACCAAGTTCGAGATAGTCAAGGTGAGCAAATTAATTATAATCTTTATCAAATAAAAACTAATTTAAAATGATTAAGTCATTTCCATTCATTTATTAATTGTATTACAGTAAGGTCTGACTGTAATTGGATGCAGTAACTGAAACTTTTCACCAGTTTCAAGATCTTAAATTCTTTGAAAAATATGCATATGTGTAATTTAAATAGTTAGCACGCACAACTGACTTAATCAAGTATTTCTCTTTTGAAGAATAACTGAAGTATTTATTACATTAGAGGCAGCGTTAAATTGACATATAGTAATGGTTAATGGAATAATATACTGAAAACATTACTTCACGAGGCATGAAATGACTAATTTGAAGCAAAATTAGAACCTTTTTATGTAATACAAACAAAGCATATCAACATGATTATACAATTTCACTCTTTTGTTGAAAACAAACAAAGCCGAACGATCGCCACCAATTTCATTGCCATTGACCCTATTTAAGTGATGAGTCCAATCACCAACATACGAAATGTAATTAGTTATCGCAATGTTTAACACAAGGTTATTGGTTTTCGGCCAATCAGAATTCGAACTGAGATACTGATTGATCTGCAGATGAATCGAGTCAAACGACATCTAAGGTACTTGAACGTTATTACAATTACATAAATCATAAACAAATATCTAGAATAAAGATGGTCCTAGGACTGTACCCTGTGATATATCACACGATAGTTTTTACACTGAGATTCTTTGTTATTTTTCTTAAACAGTTGGTTATGTTCACTGAGGTATGTTTAAAAAGATGGTGACCGGCACTATCGCCGAAAACCCTTTCGCCGAAAATACGTCCGCCGGCCGAATGACACTTTCGCCGAGAATTTAAAAACAATATAAATATAAAGAAATATAGTCCATCCAATTGAGTTTAGGTTAGCGGTCTGGTTGGGGGGGTTTGGGCACCCCCCCCCCCTGGACAGGTTTGATAGTGACAAGATATATACTGTACTGTTTTTACTGTAAAATAAGTATACCGAAAAGTACTCAATATGGTTGTCCTGACTAAATAGAAATACAATTTGTACAATATTTTTTCCTGAGACACGTAGTTAAATGCCTTTTTTAAGTCAAAAATCATAATAAAATGAAAAGTTCATGACCAAACATTCAAGAACATGTACTTTATAAACTATCCCAATAGCTGAGGGTGAATGTAACTATTTCGTAAACTTTCAAAATACTAACTTGATATAATACTTAATAAATATTCATTCAATCTTATTACTAAATATCATCGCATGGAATATTCGATAGAAGGCTATAGTCTATAAAGTTATTTTAATTTATGCTAAATTATCATTGGTTATTCATGGATTCATTTTCTGTCGAAGATAGAGTTTCAAATGGAAGATAGACTATCATAATTTAGATGTTGGGTTTAGTCGTTTATTCCTCTTGCAATTTCAGCATCAATTCAGCATCTCAATTTACAAGCTGTTTGTTTGCACAACATTTCAAACTGTCACATCTAAAAATCCTTCTGGACAACATTTAGAAAACATTTTCAGGCCCTGAATTCAGACCCACAAAATAGGCACTTGTTGGACTTGTTTTCGTGTTCATTAATGTCCATTATTACTGAAGTTGATCTTGTGTACTCTTTTGTAATTCGGAGAGAAGGTTATGGTGGGCCAGAGAAGATTGAGAAGGGATCTATCTTACATGTTCACGCACTGAATTCAAGGCACAAAATCGTTGATGATGAATTTCAACCACGATTTCAAAAATACAAAGGCTGGTAAATAAAATATGTAATTATTTAAACATTCACTACCGCAGATTTGAATTCTAAAATGAAAAAAATCTAGAAGACTCTATTTTAGTACATTGTTTCTCTTAATTTCACAGTTGTTACTTAAAATATTTTCCTAATGAACAAAAGATGCTGCAATATGATTTAAATCTTCAATAGTTGAAAATAGAACACATTTTTTCGGTAGGGTCTATAAGAGACCATCAATTTTCGTGTTCTACATACACGTTCTTGTACGTTCTACGAGAATTCGTACAATTCCAGTCACTTTTCCAATCTAACCATTTCTTAATAAACATATCAGTTGTTTTACTTTAAACGATAACAAAATGATCGTGACAAAATTGTTCCTGAACTTTATAAATTTGGATCAAAAATAATGATCTCTTGTCAGAAGAGTCGAGGACGAAATAACGATGGAAGAAATGACAAAAAAAAAAGATTTTATTTCATGATTTTGTAAAGAAGAAGTGTTTGAAATAATTGCTCTCAAATCGCATAAAATTTGATCTAGTATGTAGGTATTCCTTTATATGCTTTTAAAATTTTAGATACAATAGTACAAAATCTAAACTGACGTAGAAGAAAAAGATTGTTCGCTCTTTGTTTTGATGTTCGGTCAGAACTTTACAAATAAACATTGTATATTTTTCTTTCGTTAGAGTTGAAATGAAAACCTGAAGTAAATTGAAGTTTCTACAGTAAAATTCTCCTATATTTACCCGACTATTTAGTTTATCAAATAGTTTGTATCTACCTATAGTTGACATTCAAAACAAGATATGTACATTCTTATTCTTTAGATTAAAAATCAGCCACTCGCATTTTAGTGGAGTCTAGTCATTTGATTCCAAGTCATTTGATTCCCGGTCATTTGATTCCTGGTCATTTGATTCCCGATCATTTGATTCCCTATCATTTGATTCCCGATCATTTGATTCCCGATCATTTGATTCCCGATCATTTGATTCCCGATCATTTGATTCCCTTTCATTTGATTCCCGATCACTTGATTCCCTATCATTTGATTCCCGATCATTTGATTCCCGATCATTTGATTCCCTTTCATTTGATTCCCGATCACTTGATTCCCTATCATTTGATTCCCGATCATTTGATTCCCTATCATTTGATTCCCGATCATTTGATTCCCTATCATTTGATTCCCTATCATTTTATTCGCTATCATTTGATTCCCGATCATTTGATTCCCGATCGTTTCATCACCTTTTTTTATAGATGTACACAGTTTTTTAAATAACAAAAACTATAAAAGAAACAGCTACAGATAGTTAAGTTTTACTATAAGTCCTTCCTCGATCAATCCTCTAACCGGACCGCTATCCTGACCTTAGGGGAAATACTGACTAATATATCTAGTATTTATTTGGGGTTAATAATAATAATTAGTTATTTGATACGGAAATATTTTATTTTTAAAGGAAGTAATCAATATCTAACAGCAGATATAAATCTGTCAAATGACCGGGAATCAAATGACCGAGGAATAAAAAAACCGGGAATCTAAAGACCGATCGCCATTTTAGTGTATTTATTATAAAAAGCACATGGAAATAATATAAACGTGTTCATGAAATTTCATGGGGGCTGTAGAAAAGTGATGACGGACATTAGCCGGTATGATTGAAACAGTTTAAAAGAATCACTTGCTGAGGACCTTCAAATAATCTGTTACATCTCTCGAGTGTTACTCTAATCGTGCATGTCACAGTCAGAGTATGAGGTACACAACCTACCACTCTTCAATGTCGGTAGACTTGTTTGATATGTGACTGTGAATGCTACTTATATCTATCAACTATAAATGCAATTCATTGCAGTGCCTATTTGTTAGTCAATTAAACATTAAAATATTACTGGCATTGATTAGCAATGAATTTAAAGTTTTAAAATACGTAATAGGCAGTTGTGTTTGTCATCACAGTAATTACTGATTGTATTTAAAAATCACAATTTTAGACATTATTACGTTTTTGTCTCATAATTAGGGTTGTGACCATATGCTTTTAAAATAATAGATCTTAAGAAATGGAATGGTATCGAATACTATATACCACTGGTGTAGAACCATTCAATACTCTTTCAATATTTTCAGGATCTATGGTTTTTAACGCATATTGTCACAACCCTATCTGATAAGAAAGTTTATTTTTATATTATAGATTACGATTGGAATTTCGTCTAATCATATATTGCAGTAGAAAGATGATCTATATATCATTTATTATTATCATCGACCGTATAGCCAGGGATTAACGAATTTAATTTCCAACTGGGTAACATTCTACTGCTGTATCTAAGACTATTACTCTCTGTATTATAATTAAACTCTTTGTATTATAATTAAACTCTCTGTATTATAATTAAACTCTCTGTATTATAATTAAACTCTTTGTATTATAATTAAACTCTCTGTATTATAATTAAACTCTTTGTATTATAATTAAACTCTCTGTAACATAATTAAACTCTTTGTATTATAATTAAACTCTTTGTATTATAATTAAACTCTCTGTAATATAATTAAACTCTTTGTATTTTAATTAAACTCTTTGTATTATAATTAAACTCTTTGTATTACAATTAAACTCTTTGTATTATAATTAAACTCTCTGTATTATAATTAAACTCTCTGTATTATAATTAAACTCTTTGTATTATAATTAAACTCTCTGTATTATAATTAAACTCTTGTATTATAATTAAACTCTTTGTATTATAATTAAACTCTCTGTATTATAATTAAACTCTTTGTATTATAATTAAACTCTCTGTATTATAATTAAACTCTCTGTATTATAATTAAACTCTTTGTATTATAATTAAACTCTCTGTATTATAATTAAACTCTTTGTATTATAATTAAACTCTCTGTATTATAATTAAACTCTTTGTATTATAATTAAACTCTTTGTATTATAATTAAACTCTCTGTATTATAATTAAACTCTTTGTATTATAATTAAACTCTCTGTATTATAATTAAACTCTCTGTATTATAATTAAACTCTTTGTATTATAATTAAACTCTCTGTATTATAATTAAATTCTTTGTATTATAATTAAACTCTTTGTATTATAATTAAACTCTTTGTATTATAATTAAACTCTCTGTATTATAATTAAATTCTTTGTATTATAATTAAACTCTTTGTATTATAATTAAACTCTCTGTATTATAATTAAACTCTTTGTATTATAATTAAACTCTCTGTATTATAATTAAATTCTTTGTATTATAATTAAACTCTTTGTATTATAATTAAACTCTCTGTATTATAATTAAACTCTCTGTATTATAATTAAATTCTTTGTATTATAATTAAACTCTTTGTATTATAATTAAACTCTTTGTATTATAATTAAACTCTCTGTATTATAATTAAACTCTTTGTATTATAATTAAACTCTTTGTATTATAATTAAACTCTTTGTATTATAATTAAACTCTTTGTATTATAATTAAACTCTCTGTATTATAATTAAACTCTTTGTATTATAATTAAACTCTTTGTATTATAATTAAACTCTTTGTATTATAATTAAACTCTTTGTATTATAATTAAACTCTTTGTATTATAATTAAACTCTCTGTATTATAATTAAACTCTTTGTATTATAATTAAACTCTCTGTATTATAATTAAACTCTCTGTATTATAATTAAACTCTTTGTATTATAATTAAACTCTCTGTATTATAATTAAATTCTTTGTATTATAATTAAACTCTTTGTATTATAATTAAACTCTTTGTATTATAATTAAACTCTCTGTATTATAATTAAATTCTTTGTATTATAATTAAACTCTTTGTATTATAATTAAACTCTCTGTATTATAATTAAACTCTTTGTATTATAATTAAACTCTCTGTATTATAATTAAATTCTTTGTATTATAATTAAACTCTTTGTATTATAATTAAACTCTCTGTATTATAATTAAACTCTCTGTATTATAATTAAATTGTTATGAACTATAATTTCAATAAGAATAGCTATACCTATATATTTCAATAACTCTTGAAATAACATTGTTTCTTTCTCAAAAGTATCGAATGATGTTAATTGCTTACATCCTCTCTTTTAACCCTTACCCTAAAAATCCGTTAAAAAACCACCGTAAGACATTCTTATTGTATCCGTAGGATTATTATTGAATATAAGGCCTAGGTATATAATGAGCTGTTTGTAGCCCAATACGAAAATAAGCCTAAACTGATGTTTTCCTGTAAAGTTTGGTCCTCTGTTAGATTGGCTCTAGACTTTGTGGGGTTAACAACCACGCTCTACATTTTACCCTCTTTTCGATTACCCGCAATAAGTCCATATTTGCCAAACTGTGTATTTTTATATTTGTGCCTATAATAAAATTGAACCGGTCATTAACCGCTTTCATTTCCTGTGTAATTGATAGACATTAAATAGATCAGTTACTGAATTATGGAAAAAAAAGAATAAACAATTCGTTCTGAAGGGATAAATTCACATATATTCCCATTAAAATTTGAAAGTCTAGTGTCAATTCTCAAACCCAAGAAGTGAGCATAACATTTGGTGGCAAGCGCTGAGGATAAGAATTTACCTAGAAATGATATTTTGTGATTAATACATTATACATTTCGGGTACCCACGCTTCAACCGATAGTACTCTGGCCGACTGTACCACGCTACCAATACGAATGACGCAGTGAGGAAGTGTGTAACCTAACACAACCCGGTGTGACTGAATCACTGTAAGAATGATATTGTGAATCAATGATACTTGGGAGAAGTTCTACAGTTTCACAGTGGTTACATCTTCACTCTCTTCACTCTGAATCAATTTAGTTTTGAAGTGATATTTTGTTTTTATAAATATACTTAGAGTGTCTACGTCTGCCCGATAGTACATAGAGATATTGTACATCTGCGGATAGTACCCTGTTTCCTCGCGACCACCTTACCAACACCCAGAGTGAATTGTTTCCCCATGTGATTGATAATTGTACGGAATGAATTCTACAGTTATGAAGTGGGAATTGACTTCTACATTTTCTTCACTGTGATTTAACTATTCAGTCATTGCATGAGTTATCAACAGAAAGTGTTTCGATATTCGACGTCAGAGACAACAGACTCTTTGTTTTCCCCAAGTGCGTCTTTTCAAAAGTGTGATTTCCCTCGCATCTTGTGACGTCATGACAACACTCTGTTGTTCACCAGTGCGTCATTTTTCGAAAATTGTGACGTCAGTAACAACAGTCTTCGTTTTCTACCTCATCGTTAGTGATTGAATGCACTGAAATCTCCTGGACGAAAATGTGACAATTCTTCGAAATTGTGTTTCGTGAACTCAACTTCACATTTCTGGAAATTCAATTTCACGGCTCTTCAACATCAGTTTATTGAAATCAGTTTCTCGATTTCAATTTTCATCTCAACGTTCATTTACCATCACTCCTTTACTTCATTGCTAAGTAGTCGGGCATTCATCTATATTTTCCCCATCTATGGTTTCCCAATATATGGTGTCCCCATTTACGCATTGGAGAGTTCTGCGTTTCCCACTCTGCTTCGAGGTTTTTCCTCAGTCTACACCCGAACTTCATGCGAGATGTCCCAAATCAGGCTTCATCCTATTGGAAGGCAGACATCTGGCGTCTGTGCTGGTTCTACCAAAGGCTTCTTAGAGTGCTGTGTTCCCTCTCATCATGTGGTTGCTGGCCCTGTTCAAAACTGTGTGGTTCACAGTTAAGAGTTCCAACACCATGAAGAACCACAAGAACCATTGGTACGGGTACTTAATAATGTGAAGTGCACTTCGAAAAAAAAAAAATAGAAAAAGTATGAAAATCATTAGGATTAAAGAACAATTTAAATAGGAATTTTATATTAGATTACTTTAGATGCGCATCATAGATAATTATTTTTAATTGAGTAGGACATGGCCATTAGTTGAAGTTTTCTTTCTAATTCGATTTTTTCGATATCTTTAATAGATTACGCGAAACCTAATTACTGATACCGTTATTTCGAAATTGATTGAAATACATATTAACTAACATTTTTAGGAATATGATCATTTTATCTTAAATATCTTATTTACAATAGAATAATTTTGAGAATTCTTTATAAATAATTTTGGTATATTACACACATTTAATATATTGTCATCTGTGCGTTATTTTGATTTTTTTATGTGACTATTTCTTTCATATCCATTATTTTATCATGTATTTTATCCTTATTTATTTATTTTCATGTGGTTAATATAGGAATTTTTATTTGGTAAATATTGACTGATTTTATGTTCTGCATTTTCTAATATCGTATGAAAGTTTATATTTGGGCAAATGGTGAATAATCGAATTTAAAGAATGAAAAGGGCTTGTAATTAAATAATTGTTACATATATCGGTTCCAAATTTACCTAAAGTGTAAAGACCGTATGATAACTCTGCGTTAAATTGTAAATAATTAAAATAATTATTGATCGCTTCTTGTTATACCATAGAGGATGTAATTATCCTTGGTAATTATCCAATGGTTTTCCTAAGAGTTGACAAGTTAATGCTTATGATCATAAAGTCTTAGGTAGGGAAATAACGCATGTGACTTACTATAAAATGATTTACCAGTCATGTTAATTTTACCACGCCCTGTTATACCGCGATAATTTGCCCAATAAAATAAACAACTCATACTAAAGTAGAATTTGAACATATGGAAAATTGATGGAAAATTTCAGGTTCCGAAACTATTTATCTATATAACTTATGTCATGTTTAATTCATAAAATATTATTAAATTTTCAGTTCAAACTGTATGGAAAGAGTTTCTCACAAAATGGCACAAAATCTAATAATTAAAATCATAAAACTAATTAAATTATTAGTTGTGAGTTTTCACCTCGCCTACAGATTTGAATCAATTGAAATTATTAATGTGTTGTAATAAATGGGATGGATTTTTATTGATTACGAAATTTTCATAGTTTCTCAATACGATATTTGATTGATCAATATTCTCTAATAATATTATAAGTAAATAGAAATATTTTTTTATGTAACAATAGTTTAGGAAAAAGAAAATGTATAAAAAAAAAGTGTAAAATTATGGCACTCAATATTATGTTAATATTTGTATTCCGTAAAAGGGTCCATTGAATATTTAATGTTGACTAGAGAATATTTAATATTATGTAATATTAATCTTAGCAACAGGTTGTTGAATTTACCGTTATTTGTAACGTTGTGAAAGAAAATATATTGGTTGTTAGGAGAAAAATTTGTGGTAAAAATCCATTGTTATATTTTTTAGTATGATAATGTTGGTTAATAATTACCATTTGCAAACATGTGATACCACACGTATTGCATCCGGTATTGCCATTGAATTATATTTAATGTTGATAAATACTGGTATGGACTTATGAGAATTTAAAATGAAATTGAAATTATGATATTCTGTTGATAGTGATTTTAGTTCATCATATACCCGAAATATTCCCGTTTTAATAATTTTATGAAAGCCCCAGTTAATATTTTGATGAGCCTTAAATACGGTTGGTATGAATTGCATTTCCAGTACAAGACAATTAGACTCGATAATTTGTAATTATTTAAAGAGGAGTCATGTCGTACGGCGGATCTATTTTTACCGCAACTAATAATAATAATGATAATTGAAATAAGTACACTATCCGAATACTGCGGAAGTGTCGGCAAGCTGTAGATTCCATTTGAAGTTTGCTAGTTGTTCTCGGGAACGGTCCTTTCAATATGGGTGATTATACGATAATTAATCTACGCTAGGAATGGGAATATTTATGTCCCCCAAACATGGTTTGCTTTTGTATATTTATAAATAATGCCGAAGTGATATACCGCAATAATGGTACACTATCGAGCAAATGGAATATATTGCACATACCTGAATACCGAGCCATCTTATTACTTAACATTTAAAATGAGGGCATTTTACATTTTTCATCGGGTGAGGGGAATATGTTATGAACTATAATTTCAATAAGAATAGCTATACCTATATATTTCAATAACTCTTGAAATAACATTGTTTCTTTCTCAAAAGTATCGAATGATGTTAATTGCTTACATCCTCTCTTTTAACCCTTACCCTAAAAATCCGTTAAAAAACCACCGTAAGACATTCTTATTGTATCCGTAGGATTATTATTGAATATAAGGCCTAGGTATATAATGAGCTGTTTGTAGCCCAATACGAAAATAAGCCTAAACTGATGTTTTCCTGTAAAGTTTGGTCCTCTGTTAGATTGGCTCTAGACTTTGTGGGGTTAACAACCACGCTCTACATTTTACCCTCTTTTCGATTACCCGCAATAAGTCCATATTTGCCAAACTGTGTATTTTTATATTTGTGCCTATAATAAAATTGAACCGGTCATTAACCGCTTTCATTTCCTGTGTAATTGATAGACATTAAATAGATCAGTTACTGAATTATGGAAAAAAAAGAATAAACAATTCGTTCTGAAGGGATAAATTCACATATATTCCCATTAAAATTTGAAAGTCTAGTGTCAATTCTCAAACCCAAGAAGTGAGCATAACAAAATTCTTTGTATTATAATTAAACTCTTTGTATTATAATTAAACTCTTTGTATTATAATTAAACTCTCTGTATTATAATTAAACTCTTTGTATTATAATTAAACTCTTTGTATTATAATTAAACTCTTTGTATTATAATTAAACTCTTTGTATTATAATTAAACTCTTTGTATTATAATTAAACTCTCTGTATTATAATTAAATTCTTTGTATTATAATTAAACTCTCTGTATTATAATTAAACTCTTTGTATTATAATTAAACTCTTTGTATTATAATTAAACTCTCTGTATTATAATTAAATTCTTTGTATTATAATTAAACTCTCTGTATTATAATTAAACTCTTTGTATTATAATTAAACTCTTTGTATTATAATTAAACTCTCTGTATTATAATTAAACTCTTTGTATTATAATTAAACTCTCTGTATTATAATTAAACTCTCTGTATTATAATTAAACTCTTTGTATTATAATTAAACTCTCTGTATTATAATTAAATTCTTTGTATTATAATTAAACTCTTTGTATTATAATTAAACTCTTTGTATTATAATTAAACTCTCTGTATTATAATTAAATTCTTTGTATTATAATTAAACTCTTTGTATTATAATTAAACTCTCTGTATTATAATTAAACTCTTTGTATTATAATTAAACTCTCTGTATTATAATTAAATTCTTTGTATTATAATTAAACTCTTTGTATTATAATTAAACTCTCTGTATTATAATTAAACTCTCTGTATTATAATTAAACTCTTTGTATTATAATTAAACTCTCTGTATTATAATTAAACTCTTTGTATTATAATTAAACTCTCTGTATTATAATTAAACTCTTTGTATTATAATTAAACTCTTTGTATTATAATTAAACTCTCTGTATTATAATTAAACTCTTTGTATTATAATTAAACTCTCTGTATTATAATTAAACTCTCTGTATTATAATTAAACTCTTTGTATTATAATTAAACTCTCTGTATTATAATTAAATTCTTTGTATTATAATTAAACTCTTTGTATTATAATTAAACTCTTTGTATTATAATTAAACTCTCTGTATTATAATTAAATTCTTTGTATTATAATTAAACTCTTTGTATTATAATTAAACTCTCTGTATTATAATTAAACTCTTTGTATTATAATTAAACTCTCTGTATTATAATTAAATTCTTTGTATTATAATTAAACTCTTTGTATTATAATTAAACTCTCTGTATTATAATTAAACTCTCTGTATTATAATTAAATTCTTTGTATTATAATTAAACTCTTTGTATTATAATTAAACTCTTTGTATTATAATTAAACTCTCTGTATTATAATTAAACTCTTTGTATTATAATTAAACTCTTTGTATTATAATTAAACTCTTTGTATTATAATTAAACTCTTTGTATTATAATTAAACTCTTTGTATTATAATTAAACTCTCTGTATTATAATTAAATTCTTTGTATTATAATTAAACTCTTCGTATTATAATTAAACTCTCTGTATTATAAATAAATTCTTTGTATTATAATTAAACTCTTTGTATTATAATTAAACTCTCTGTATTATAATTAAACTCTTTGTATTATAAGTACTAGTACAGTACCTGTTGTTCAATCAGTGAGAGTTCAATTAATATAATGGATTTAAGATTATATTCAAATGCATACATTTATAATACATATATACAATTTATCAAAATTATATTTTTTACTCTTTAGGGTCAAAACTCTTATATTTTCAATAAATAATTTCAGTGTGACCCCCGTATCAATGATACTGCAGCAAATTATTAGTTTTCCTTTTCTATTACTGTTTCTATTCTTTACACCAACTTTATGAGGCGCTGTTGATAGAATGACTGTTTGACACATTTTGTGACACACGGACAGACAGACAGACAGACACGGCTTTAATTATAGTAGAGAGATGATTGCCGATATTGTTAACCGGAGATTTGCGACTTTAATTTCTAACTGGGTGACATTCTCTAGCTGCATGTAGATCCTCACTCTGTGTGTTATAATTATATCTAACGAGATGGATGACAAGACTGTCCACTCACTTCATGATCCACAGACTTCAGTTCTTATACTTCTTATGAAGTCTTATTGGGGAAACAACGAAATAGAGGTTATTTTCTATTTAAACTGAAAATGGCCAAAATATCTAAGTGAATTTGCTTGTATATTTCAACCTTTTACAGGATAACGGACTGTGGTTTATTCCGAGTTTTAGAATTTTTAGTTAAAAATCTATAATTCATTTTGGAATAAATAATATGGTAATAATTATTCATCTAAAAACATCAAAAATAAGTAAATTAAACATCATTCATTATATGTTATTTTAGCGTATGAATTTCTTTTATAGAACGGGGTAGATTGTACCTCAATAGTAAATGTTTAGATAAGTACTTAGGAGTTTATTTAATAACGAATAAAGAGAACAATACTAAAGAAAGAGAACAATACTAAAGAAAGAGAACAATACTAAAGAAAGAGAACAATACTAAAGAAAGAGAACAATACTAAAGAAAGAGAACAATACTAAAGAAAGAGAACAATACTAAAGAAAGAGAACAATACTAAAGAAAGAGAACAATACTAAAGAAAGAGAACAATACTAAAGAAAGAGAACAATACTAAAGAAAGAGAACAATACTAAAGAAAGAGAACAATACTAAAGAAAGAGAACAATACTAAAGGGAGAAAACAGTTCAATTGAATAACATGGCCATAAATAGTTACAATAGCATTTATACTAGTATTCTCTTGTATATATTATTCATTTTGGTTCAATGTACTACATCTCAATACTTTTAAACAGATTCTTAGAGTTAAAAAAGTCAATACTTTATTCTCTAAGCAATGTTTGTAATTAACTATTTTCTATTTCATAACATTTCACTATTTCTCCAAATTGAAGTAAGGAATTGAAAATGCTACTGTAGTAAAAAATCTATACAATATCTAGCAAGATATTTATCTAGTAAGATATTTTTCTTGCAAGATATTTATCTAGCAAGATATTTATCTAGCAAGATATTTATCTAGCAAGATATTTATCTAGCAAGATATTTATCTAGCAAGATATTTATCTAGCAAGATATTTATCTAGCAAGATATTTATCTAGCAAGATATTTATCTAGCAAGATATTTATCTAGCAAGATATTTATCTAGCAAGATATTTATCTAGCAAGATATTTATCTAGCAAGATATTTATCTAGCAAGATATTTATCTAGCAAGATATTTATCTAGCAAGATATTTATCTAGCAAGATATTTATCTAGTAAGATATTTATCTAGCAAGATATTTATCTAGCAAGATATTTATCTAGTAAGATATTTACCTCACTGTATCATTGATACAGTGAACTGTATCATTGATATCATCGTGCAATGATGAGTTTTCTGTCGTAGGTTTTCCTCTAATTGGTTTCTTTCTCTTCATTTTAATTAGTATTATCTTTGTTCTCATTTGCTTATTTTAAAAGGCTTTTCATTTCATTAATTTATAGACGGTATTTGTATGTTAATTGGTGAAGAGGATATTGTCACTTGAATTAGTGAATTGTATCCCTTTTTCAGTTTTGAATCTTTAAATAATCTATTTGTATTTATTATTAGATACAAAACGCTATCATATTAGATACAATATCATTAAAGAGATAAACATATTTTATTGACCCAAATGTATGATTTCACAACTCCATTTTACATCATTTAGGGAGAAAGGATTTTCCCGAATGTTCGCACGTAATTTATATTAATGATATGTCACGCGTATAGTTATTCTTCATGATACGATGAAATATTTTCCCTTCAACACATAATGTATAGTTAGGTGATTAAACTTTAAAAATATATGTGAATTGGATGTCTAAACTTATTTTCTCTCTTTACAGATGGGTAAAAATCAGTCGGTTTAAATAAATACTTTGCTGTTAAAATTTAAATAACTATGTGCAATGTGTCCCTATACCCTGTTTCGTTGTTTCCAGATCGTGTTGTACCTACTCGTGTTCGTGGTGGCAGTGACTGGAAATGTGTTGGTCATTTTGGTGGTATACTGCAACACACACCTCTGGAACTCAACCAACAGGTATTATAGGCTCTACCGCAGATATCACTAGGGTAGCAGGTACATAACGATGTGTCAGTGGGAGTGTATCTGAAAAAAGTAGGGGTATTGTCGGGAGAATTTAAGGCGTAATGTTGGGATAATAACGTCGAAAAATATTGGGAAATTTTAAGAAATAAGGTTGGAACAATATTAGCAGAATTATTGGGATAATGTAGGAGTAATATTGGGAGAGTATACTAGTTTCCTTTCCCTAGGTACCTAGTTACCCTAGCTGTGGGAGACTTACTAGTTTTCTTTCCTAGGTACCTAGTGAACCTAGCTGTGGCAGACTTACTAGTTTTCTTTCCTAGGTACCTAGTGAACCTAGCTGTGTCAGACTTACTAGTTTCCTTTCCTAGGTACCTAGTGAACCTAGCTGTGGCAGACTTACTAGTTTTCTTTCCTAGGTACCTAGTGAACCTAGCTGTGGCTGACTTACTAGTTTTTTTTCTTAGGTACCTAGTGAACCTAGCTGTGTCAGACTTACTAGTTTTCTTTCTAAGGTACCTAGTGAACCTAGCTGTGTCAGACTTACTAGTTTCCTTTCCTAGGTACCTAGTGAACCTAGCTGTGGCAGACTTACTAGTTTTCTTTCTAAGGTACCTAGTGAACCTAGCTGTGTCAGACTTACTAGTTTTCTTTCCTAGGTACCTAGTGAACCTAGCTGTGTCAGACTTACTAGTTTTCTTTCTAAGGTACCTAGTGAACCTAGCTGTGTCAGACTTACTAGTTTTCTTTCCTAGGTACCTAGTGAACCTAGCTGTGTCAGACTTACTAGTTTCCTTTCCTAGGTACCTAGTGAACCTAGCTGTGGCAGACTTACTAGTTTTGTTTCCTACGTACCTAGTGAACCTACCTGTGTCAGACTTACTAGTTTTCTTTCCTATGTACCTAGTGAACCTAGCTGTGGCTGACTTACTTTTTTTCTTTCCTAGGTACCTAGTGAACCTAGCTGTGGCAGACTTACTAGTTGCCCTGTGCTGCATTTGGGTTCACCTGGTGAAACATCTCTCCTCTCCAAATTACGTCTTACCGGCCATAGTCTGCAGGATGGACAGTTTCATTCAGGGTGAGTAGAGAATTGAATAATGGTATATAGTGATGGAATGTACCATATAGTATAATTGTTAAGAATTCCAATATCTATTTACAGTCAATACAAATAATATTCCACTAGGGATGAACTCTTACGGTGAAGAACATTCATACAATATCTATTCACAGTCAATACAAATAATATACCACTGGGGATGAACTCTTACGGTGAAGAACATTCATACAATATCTATTTACAGTCAATACAAATAATATTCCACTAGGGATGAACTCTTACGGTGAAGAACATTCATACAATATCTATTTACAGTCAATACAAATAATATTCCACTAGGGATGAACTCTTACGGTGAAGAACATTCATACCATATCTATTTACAGTCAATACAAATAATATTCCACTAGGGATGAACTCTCACGGTGAAGAACATTCATACAATATCTATTTACAGTCAATACAAATAATATTACACTAGGGATGAACTCTTACGGTGAAGAACATTCATACAATATCTATTTACAGTCAATACAAATAATATTCCACTAGGGATGAACTATTACGGTGAAGAACATTCATACAATATCTATTTACAGTCAATACAAATAATATTCCACTAGGGATGAACTCTTACGGTGAAGAACATTCATACAATATCTATTTACAGTCAATACAAATAATATTCCACTAGGGATGAACTCTTACGGTGAAGAACATTCATACAATATCTATTTACAGTCAATACAAATAATATTCCACTAGGGATGAACTCTTACGGTGAAGAACATTCATACAATATCTATTTACAGTCAATACAAATAATATTCCACTAGGGATGAACTCTCACGGTGAAGAACATTCATACAATATCTATTTACAGTCAATACAAATAATATTCCACTAGGGATGAACTCTTACGGTGAAGAACATTCATACAATATCTATTTACAGTCAATACAAATAATATTCCACTAGGGATGAACTCTTACGGTGAAGAACATTCATACAATATCTATTTACAGTCAATACAAATAATATTCCACTAGGGATGAACTCTTACGGTGAAGAACATTCATACAATATCTATTTACAGTCAATACAAATAATATTCCACTATGGATGAACTCTTACGGTGAAGAACATTCATACAATATCTATTTACAGTCAATACAAATAATATTCCGCTAGGGATGAACTCCATCTCCTAATATATAACAGAGTTTACTGTGCGTTGTTTCTTCTTCAGAATAAGGCAATTAGTATCGCTTCCCTTTTTGAGATATTCATCAGGTTTGTGCCCCACTTGGGAATATTCCTATTAACAATTCGGACTGCGACTTGACATCCTTATACTGCAGACATGGGAGACAATTTTCACTGGAAATTAACTGAATTGAAAGCCTTTGTTGTATTCAGTCAATGCTATCAACTATGTTGTTGTCGGTAGATTTCACAATAGGCAAATTCAACGAAAATTCCACTGCGGAATATTCAATGTTGGTAAACTCCATTTTGGTAAACTCCATGTTGGGTAAATACTGAATAGCTACACTTTTTACCAAAGGGTAGGTTAGCGGTCCATTTGTGAATTCTTGGGGAAATTAAAAAACAATTATGAACACTTTTGTAACCATTTTCCATGAATTATTTAGAAAAACCTATTTTGAAATACCAAGAAAATTATCCATTTTTATAAAAATTGGAAAATTGAATTTTAGAATATTTAACCGTTTCACCGAGTGTTTCTGACTCACAGCATTACTGTCTATTTACAGGTAGACATCAGTGCATTAGTATGAATATCATAATGATATATTTTAATTATATTATTCTGTAAAAAATAGTATATATATGCCGCACTTTGCTTAGTTAATCAAAGGAAATGCATTTTACCATCTCATTATTAACTAATATTAATAAATAATGTCAGTTAGAAATAAGATATTGCAATGGGTATTAAAAATATAAATAATATTTATTTATTTGACACATCTATTAGCAATGGTAACTTCTTTACCCCTCACTGTGCACTTTATTTACAACTATTGGTGGTTGTTTTAACTCTTCACTGTGCACTTTATTTACAACTATTGGTGGTTGTTTTAACCCTTCACTGTGCACTTTATTTACAACTATTGGTGGTTGTTTTAACTCTTCACTGTGCACTTTATTTACAACTATTGGTGGTTGTTTTAACTCTTCACTGTTCACTTTATTTACAACTATTGGTGGTTGTTTTAACTCTTCACTGTGCACTTTATTTACAACTATTGGTGCTTGTTTTAACTCTTCACTGTTCACTTTATTTACAACTATTGGTGGTTGTTTTAACTGTTCACTGTTCACTTTATTTACAACTATTGGTGGTTGTTTTAACTGTTCACTGTTCACTTTATTTACAACTATTGGTGGTTGTTTTAAGTTTCTATCAAATCATTAAAAATATAACAATTTTTTATAAATTCTGAACGATGAAAAATTGTTTCTTTTTTCAGTTTCTCACATCAAAATTGATTAAGTGCGAACATTCGGGAAAGTGTTATCTCTTTCTACCCTATAACATATACAGATATATTGTGACACTTCTTTTTATGGCTTAATGTTCAGGTAGTGTATGTAGAAATAAGGACGGGATTGTTTTTCATTGCAATTGAAACAATGAAACATAATTCCTATATGATTATATATCAGCTTATAAGATGACTTTATTTTATATCGTGTCTATAATTTGGCTATATGTGATTAATAGTTTGTAAACTTGCAAAGTGTATTTGCATTTTTTATAACTTGAAGCAAGGATATAACGCTCAATACGGTAGAGTATATCCCTTTAACCCGTACACGGTGGGTGGCCTTATATTGGGACAGCAATCTGTAGATTTAGATGGAAGTTAAAGTTGGGCAACCATGTATGGGTTACGACCAACGTTCTTTTGGGAGGACATTAGAAAAACATCAAATAAGGTAGGTATAATTTTTTCCGTATAATCATATTGTAGCAAACAGAAGCGTGCAAATTAATGTAAGACTATGCTACATAATCATTTCAGATTTCGAACCACCCAAAGTTCTTCCCAAAGAACATTATCCTTTATAAAAAAGGCAAATATTAAGTTTCTCAAACATATTCTTATATACCTACCCTTATCGATGGTTATTTAACTAATATTGATCTATCAAAAAAAAGTTTTAGCCTAGAACATATCTTTGGCTTCAAAGGGTGATCCAACTGTGGGCCCTAGACCATCTCTACTGGCTAAGGATTCCAGTTCTACTTACATTGAAGGCTAAACCTCAACAGTGAACAACATGTCTTACATTAGCGATGTTTTATACGTCTAAGTTGCCTAAACCGGAAGTAACTAATTAGCTGTGTCTATAGTTTTAGGAGGTTTAAGCAGAGATAAAGTCATTTCTTTGCGGCACAGGATTGGAAGATAAAATATTACCAAGTTGCACTGACATTGTTATTATTAGTATATTTGAAATAATCAATTACGTAACTCAATAGTATCAGATATAATTGGAAAATATGGTACGAAGTTATACTAGTTGTAGTTTATTTTTAAATTTATTTTCTAATTAGATAATTCACATAATAGATTTAATTTGATTTTATAACAATATACTTTTATTAGTTTTTTTAACCGTTTTTATAAAGTTAAATAAATAGATTTAATTGTGATTTGTGAATGCAAAGGTCCGCAACTAGTCCCCGAATCCCACAGCTGTTCGTATTGGTGTGGAGCACCATTCGGATCTTCTATCCCAATCCAATCTTCCACACTGTAAACAAAAAGAAATAATTTAGAATCCGTGAAATTTTAATTGATAAAGTTATCTCAGTTATAAAGCTAAGATAAAACTGCACGGACCCAAATAAGTTTTCTAGATTTTAATATTGAAATACAGTGAAGAATTTAATTATATTATTGACTTTGAATGTGGAATATAGAGGAAAATTTAGATCGCATGAAACTGTGCTAAGTTATAGTGGAGACATACCTTCAATTTCCCAATTCCACCGGCATCTTCTGACCAGATCATCACAGGATGAGACAATTGAGGAGATTACAAGCTAGGCAATGATTAGGAATATTGCAGTGGTTTTCAGACACTCGAGAAGACTGAAGAATGCGTACATCTTTTATGTAACCAGTCTCATTGACGATGTACCAACACTGTAGTTCTCAAGTAAACACCTCAAGTGACGAATCTTAACCAGACTTCAACCTCCCATTACAATCATTGCAACAGCTTCTCAACCCGATTGGGTTCACTCTAACTTTTATGCCCCGTACACACTAAGCACTATAAAGTACATGATCTCGCAACACACACTAAAAACTGGCTGATTTCGTGCCAACTCGAGCAACTTTATGTGTCCAAGAGAGCATTGAGAGCGGGCATTCTTTTGAGGCTGATGCTGCAACTTACAGAAGCAATCTGACAGCTCATTGAGTTTTAACACGCTTGTCCTTGTGTGTAGCAAATGAAAACTGTCTTTTATAATAAAAACAGGGAAAGAAAGCTCACAAAAAGATTGAAATCAATTATTAATGAACTTAAATAAAGCAAATAAAGAGTTAATCAATAAATAAGTTATTGTTTTGCTGAATCAGTTTAATAAAAACAGGCATGATCCCTCAAATTAGGTACCTTCTTATGTAATTAATATTCTTTATGTCTACCTCAATTTTTCACTTTTTAAACAAATCTTTTTTTTTCGTAAACCCTTTTTAAAGTCAAAAGTGCAGCACAATTTTTAATCCTCAGCCATGTGGCTGAAGTGCCGCATTTAGTAATTTTAGTGCCTAGTTCGTACAGGGCCTTAGTATAGATTCATTATGAGATTTAGGCTTCTAAACTAAATACTGCCAGTTAGTTAATTTAAGGCATGCTTCTCAATTTCGTACTAACTTTCCGTAATAGACTGTCACCTGGTTCACAGCTGGTTTGAGAATTTGGCCTTATTTAGCGTAGTTCACCTGGTCAGGGAATCTGAAATTCTCGGTAACATTTTTTAGAGGTAATAATGGTGAAAGTCACAAAGAACACAGTATTACGTATTATTTTATATGAATGTAAACTAATAGAGTTAAACAAATTGTGGCCCGTGCAAGCTATGTATATTATTTCCAACAGATATAAACGAAAATCGCAACAGTTCCATTTAAAAGAAACAATCCCACTTTGCAACTTGTGCTCTTGAATTAATTTCTTAAAGGAGGATTACACATGTAGTTTCCCACCATGCAACAAAGATTAAAATGTCCATTACTCAGTCATTATAATTACCTGCACTAAATTATCTAAGCTTGATAAAAAGGTATATGGACTCAAGGTAGAAAGATATATTATCTAATTATCTTATGGCTTCCTTTGCTCTAAGATATTTTAGCTAATAGCAACTACATCAACTGTCTTTTTATTATTTTCAAATCTTACAAATTTGCCATCGTGTACTCAGACCAATTTTAAAATATCTACAATAATCACAATTAGTATAAGGTTTCATTTTAGAAATGAATATATGAAACAATAATGCACTCTCCTTCACTGTTCATAGTTTCCAATGACTAATAATACAAAAGAAGCCGTGTCAGTATGTCTGTCCGTCACAAAATGTGTCAAACAGTCATTCTATCAACAGCGCCTCATAAAGTTGGTGTAAATAAGAGAAAAAACTCAGATTAAAAAGAAAAACTAATAATTTGCAGCAGTATCAGTTATACGGGTCACACTAATATTAATAACTTAAAATATCACAGTTTTAACTCTCCGGAATACATGCGTTTAATTACAATCCCATACCCATTATAATAATTATAACTCCAATGAATAGTAACAGGTACTATGTAGTTCTGATACAATTAGATGTTTGTGTAGGCGTTTAAATTTGTTCTGTTATTTATATCCCTAAGCTCTTGTAATTCCACAATAAAATAAAATATAAATGAAATTTCATTCACACTAATTAAGGTATTATAATTACCTGTGTACTATCACAAAAAGAGATATCGCAACTATTTCTATAATTAGTGAAAAAGAAATATTCATCATTTTGAAAATATTTTTTCAATAATTAAATAGAATTTAATACTTTCATTTATTTCTGACTACAGTCACTACTTATTTCTCCCCTAGCCACCACTCTGTCTGCCAGTGTACTCACCCTCACAGCCATCAGTGTTGGAAGGTTTGCAGCTGTGATGTTCCCTCTGAGGACGCACATGTCCCCCGATAGAGCCTGTCGCGTCATCGCCTTCATATGGTTAGGCTCTGCCACACTAGCGTCACCAATGCTACTCTACAGGCAACTCTACAAGTCACAAGTACGTTCATTTACCACCTCAGTCATTGGTAGTGAACTGTAAAAAGATGCCTTTGTTCCAATATTGTTACGACTTGGCCCCAATATTAGGACAAATTTGCCCCAATATTGCTACAACATTGTCTCAATATTGTTACAATATTGAGGCAATGTTGTCCCAATATTGAGGCAATGTTGACAATGTAATGCCTCTATGATCTGTGTTTCCTGAGATTGGTAAAAAATTAGGCTACTTCAAATCATTATATTCCTCATCAGAAAATCTTTTTCTTAGCCCTTTCGTGAGTAGTAGCATATAAAGCGCCGCGGTTTATCTGCTAGTTCAGAACGGGCCTTACATCACTAATATTTAATTTCTATAAAAAGATTCAAACTCAACGGGAAATCCATATTATTAAGATGCTATTTAAACTCCACGTTGAAGGTATTTTCATAAAATTCATTGTCAGGTCCAGGTTTTCCACCCTTCTCCTGATGATGAATAGAAATCTTTCTATTCGAATGCTTGAAAACTGAAAAAACCTTCAACGTTGAGTTTAAATACAGTAAAACTCCTGAGTTATGAAGCAACCAATACTTCATAACTAAGGGGTTTCACTGTAACCTCTTGATAATATTTAATTGTTTCACACGTTTCTGTTTCAGTGGGCAGACTTCGTATCTTGGCAATGTGATGAATTATGGCCTAGTTTGGGCTACATAGACCAGAGTAATGGCATGTGCATCACCACAACAAACTTGAAAGATCTGTTCTACATGTTCTTCACCATCATCATCTACTTTGTCCCTGTGACAGTTATGGTGGTCAGTTACAGGTGAGTACACAAGGAAAAGTTATCGGAGATTAAAGGGGAAATCAGCCCACCATAACCTTCTCTTTCTTTTAAAAAAATTTACCTTCTTATGATCTTTTTTTTCTGATTTCGGTAATTTGTTTCCTCTTATTCTGGTTCGAATTTATAAAATTGATATTCCGAAAGTGAAATATTAAAATGGGTCCCAGACAAGAAGGATTTATTCCTGGGATATTAAAGAAATATACCAGGGATATTCTTGCCTGGGACATTCCCCTAATATCCAAGGAATAACTCCTTCCTTCATAGAAGATTAGATGATGCACGCCCGATTAATTTCCAATAGACTCGTAATATTCTCCCTTCTTAGTTTCTTGCCACTATTCAACATCAGAACCATTAACTGTGCCGAAAGATTTAAAACTGTTGAATATAATTAAATAACCTACATTTTTTGTAATTTCAAACATTAAAAAAAAACGATTTACTAAAACAGCATCTCGATTTAGTAGAAACTCAATTTTTTGTTATATTACCAAACAAAATTGAAATAGATATAATTTAAACAACAAATGGTGCTAGAAAGTGCCAAACAGTTTAATCGATTTCGCGATAACATAATTAGGTTATTGACGCTAAAGATTGCAATCAAAGGACGTGAAAACAAATAGGAGATCAATCAGTGCAGATTTATCACTTAAACTGTTTACAGAAAACTCTTATCGACCAAATTAAAACGCCAATCAATTCGCGAACTTTAAATATTTAGATGAACGTGAGTGATTAGGTATTTTGAAGTACGATTGAGAACTACGATTGGGAAGTAATAGGTAGCAGTGAAAACTACGATTGGGAAGGAATAGGTAGCAGTTAAAACTACGATTGGGAAGGAATAGGTAGCAGTTAAAACTACGATTGGGAAGTAATAGGTAGCAGTGAAATCTACGATTGGGAAGTAATAGGTAGCAGTGAAATCTACGATTGGGAAGTAATAGGTAGCAGTGAAAACTACGATTGGGAAGTAATAGGTAGCAGTGAAAACTACGATTGGAAAGGAATAGGTAGCAGTGAAAACTACGATTAAAAGATTTTTTCAATAGATAATAGAATTCTTCTTTCGCTTCTTTTTAATATAGTAGAGTTTAGAACATTTTTGATTGCTCAATCCTATGAGAATTTCAATATAGTTTGTATGTTAAAATTTTAAAACGTTTCTTTTTTCATAAGGTATATGCATGACTTTATCCACCATATCACATACACTCTAATGAATTGCCACTTTGCATAATTCGAAGACGAAACCTACTCCAAGCAACCACTTATTTTGTAGGTCCGAATCCTGGGCCTAGATATGTTCTCCAAATGTTGTCCAGAAGGATTTTTAGACTCGAATCTGACAGTTTGAAATGTTAGGCAAACATACAACTTGTAAATTGCGACAGAGGTAAATAGATGCTGAAATTGAAAGAGAATCAACTAGTTATGGTGGGGCCATTAATAAGGTATACCCTAATCATCTTCTATGGAACCACCATAACTCACCCACCCCTCTTACTCTTCTATGGCCCCACCATAACTCACCCCTCTTAATCTTCTATGGCCCTACCATAACTTTCCCCTTGGTTCTCATTTCATAGAGTTAGAACATTTATCTCCCAAATATCTTAATTGCGGCCAAAGATGATTATATATATTTTTTTATTTATCCCAACGATGCAACGATCACTCCATATTCATGCATTTTTTAATTTATTCCAACGGTAATCTAGTTCATTTCCTATTTTTCTTAATGATTTCTTCTTAACTTCTCTGAACGAAAATTTTTTCCTTCAACGATTATCTTTCTCTCATTATTTTATTCCTAGGAATATTTTTCCTTTTTTTTCCTTTTTATTTCACTCAACAGGGCTTGAAAGTCGGAGAAAATTGCCAATTTACACTTGATGTTATGGGGAGAAGTGAGCTATCTAAGTAGCTATCTAAGTAGCTATCTAAGTAGCTATCTAAGTAGCTATCTAAGTAGCTATCTAAGTAGCTATCTAAGTAGCTATCTAAGTAGCTATCTAAGTAGCTATCTAAGTAGCTATCTAAGTAGCTATCTAAGTAGCTATCTAAGTAGCTATCTAAGTAGCTATCTAAGTAGCTATCTAAGTAGCTATCTGAGTAGCTATCTGAGTAGCTATCTAAGTAGCTATCTAAGTAGCTATCTAAGTAGCTATCTAAGTAGCTATCTAAGTAGCTATCTAAGTAGCTATCTAAGTAGCTATCTAAGTAGCTATCTAAGTAGCTATCTAAGTAGCTATCTAAGTTGCTATCTAAGTAGCTATCTAAGTTGCTATCTAAGTAGCTATCTAAGTAGCTATCTAAGTAGCTATCTGAGTAGCTATCTAAATAGCTATCTAAGTAGCTATCTAGGTAGCTATCTAAGTAGCTATCTGAGTAGCTATCTAAGTAGCTATCTAAGTAGCAATCTAAGTAGCTATCTAAGTAGCTATCTAAGTAGCTATCTGAGTAGCTATCTAGGTAGCTATATAAGTAGCTTAGCTATCTAAGTAGCTATCTAAGTAGCTATCTAAGTAGCTATCTAAGTAGCTATCTAAGTAGCTATCTAAGTAGCTATCTAAGTAGCTATCTAAGTAGCTATCTAAGTAGCTATCTAAGTAGCTATCTAAGTAGCTATCTAAGTAGCTATCTAAGTAGCTATCTAAGTAGCTATCTAAGTAGCTATCTAAGTAGCTATCTAAGTAGCTATCTAAGTAGCTATCTAAGTAGCTATCTAAGTAGCTATCTAAGTAGCTATCTAAGTTGCTATTTAAGTAGCTATCTAAGTAGCTATCTAAGTAGCTATCTGAGTAGCTATCTAAGTAGCTATCTAAGTAGCTATCTAGGTAGCTATCTAAGTAGCTATCTGAG